>OX638363.1:5424080-5967406 GCA_951812935.1 Hermaeophaga mercurialis | reverse complement strand
CATCAAATAAATATCACAAATTGGATTTTGCTAGTAGGTATAAAAATAATTTTCCAAAGGAATTAGGTTGACACTATTAGAAAATGATTTATTTACAATTTAGAATTTATGTTTGAGTTTGGCTACATCGGCTAGTTCAATATTATCGCAGGTAGATTTTTACTATCGTATAACACACAAAAAGTTAGTTGTTCTGAATAAATTAAAGGTTCATAAACTCCGCTTGAAAAAAAGAGGAAGTATAGGTGAATAAGTGTGTATTTCGAGTGCTGAATATTCATGAATATTCGCCACTTCTAACTGCACATTTCAACGCTTTTTATTATTCTGCACAGAATAACGGCATGATTGTTATAAAATGATTTAGGTTAAGTTGAAAAGTCTGTATTTAAAATTACCAACTGAAAATTCGTGAAAAGATGGTATAGTAAAGGCGATTCTTCCCTTCGAGCAATTTTGTTTTTTTTAATGGAAAAGTTATTTTTACTATCATCGGAATTTTCTTATTTATTTTTCTGCGAAAAAATCAAATATAATTTTAAATAAAATATTTATTTAGGGAGTCATGCAATATTATTATAAAGATTATTTTAAATTTTTTAATAAAAAATGTATTCTATTTATGTTTCGTTAGCGGTTCCATCAAAATAAACTTATTATTTGTACGGTACTAAAAACAAAATTCAAAATTGTTGCTTTATCATTGGAAGTAGCTCTAATACATAATCTCTACAAAAAACTGACATTGAGTATAGTATTTTCTAAAAATATAAAATGCTCAATGAAAAATATTTAATGATCAAAGATAGAAAATATTTGCTTATTATTGGAAATATTTTTTTTCTATGTTTACTGGTTTGGGTTCAAATTCTGTTATATTTTTTTAATTTTATTTTAAAAATTATCTTCGCTCATTTATTAAAACTATATATTCAATTAAATTATAGCTGTTTGCTTCTTTTTATATTTAGTGTGTTGTATTTTTGATATAAATATGTATTTAATATTATATATTCTATCGTTTGATGTCAACACTAACAAAACAAATGTTCAGCCATCTGTGTCAAACAGGTTGTGTTTGACAGACATTAAAAGAGTTAATATTAATTAATTAATTTTTAAGTATTACTGCTTCCGGAGGACTGCTTCATTTATAAGATATTTTCAACATTTCGGCATCTGTAACTCAACTACTAAACGTAACCAGAGGCGAAACACATCTGAAAAGTCTGGAAAATGTGATCACTGGAGCGTGATTGGCCGGGAGTGGAAATATGACTTAAAGTGAAGTAGATTGTATTCCAAATGGAGGTAATATGTTAATATTATGTAGATGTATTTGTATTTCTATTACTTCTCGAATTTTCCGAATGTAGAAATGTGGAGGTTTTATTAGTACTATTGTATTATCAAATAGAAACTGGTGATGGGTCTGGTGCTAGTTTTCAGCAATTGCGGAATGTTGTAAAATGCCAGATTTCGTGTACATCTTTGTACTGATGATTCTGTTTCTCCAATGTAGACTTGTTGACGTGAGTAAAGAACTTTTTATTAGCCCTTGGAAGATAGGAAAAGTAATAGATTCTTTATGGGTTTAGGTATTATTCTTATCTTTATTAGGAATTTGTATTAAGTACAGATTCCTTCTTTACGAAGGATTTGAAATGCTTTCTGGTTCAGAGATATAGATAGTACGCCCAACTAAAGAGTTGCTGAATTCTTTTGACTGGGATGGTGTGAGGTGTAATGGAAATATCTGTCGATATGGGTTGGTTTCTATATACATACTAACCTTAAGTACCTTTACCTTTGGGTTATTTTCTGCATTTTCGACACCAACAATAAAATATTGGATAGCTGAATTTAAACGTCCAAACTGTCGACAAGAAGTCATCACATCAGAAATGGTTTTTAACAAACAAGGTGGTTGAAGATCGATGACCTAAATTGTACGAAATTCCGAAGACTGCGACAAAGGGATTTTTTAGCAAATCTAAGTCAAAAAAGGCAAAGGTGGGTTTGTGGGCCAACCAGGTCATGGCCACAGTTGTTTTCCATGCTTCCGGTATTATTTATTTCGATTATTTTAAAAAGGGCAAAACACTTACTGGTGAAAACTATAAACGACTTTATTTGGCTACCAGGAAAAGGCATCGGAAATAGCAAAATTGCATGCATTTCGCTATGAGTTGGTTCCTTATCCATCATATTGTGCAGATTTATCTCCTGCGACTATTATCTATTTCCAACAAAGTAATGGCTTGGCGTTAATATATTTTGGAGAGATGAGAAGGTCATCCTTAAAGCAGAGATCAATTTGGAGCACACCGACGAGAGAAATCATCATGAAAAAATTAGAAAATCGTTGGAAAGTGTTTCTGGAAAAAGTAGTGTTTTCCTGTGTAGGCCGATTACTTTTTAGCTTAGCCCTGTAATATTCTTAAAGGGATAATGTATATTACATTACAAAAAAGTACTATCATTTCTATCCAAGAAAAAATGTTGAATAATGCAATCTTTCCTATCCGCCGGCACTAAATAGAAAACTTGAAAAGCTGGTACACCTATTCAAAATTACCGGTTAAAAATTTTCTTGGAAAGCTGAAAGGTCGGAGACGTTAAGGAACTTCAGACGGAAAGGAATCACCTTTTTATTAGGGTCTACATTCTGTAACATTAAACGGATTATATAGATACTTACTTGCTTCATTATCTGCATTAATCAGATAAAAGGTAGAGGGAAGAAATTTAGAGTGAGCCCGAGCAATGGCAAATGACACTAATGAAAATTGGATTTCTGATACTTGTTCTTATTCTTACAATCTTGATTTTTAATTACGGTTTTTACTAGGAGAAGACGTCTACTTAATTTACATAAGAAAATAGAATTTTCATTAGAAAAATAAATAGATCTAGGCTATTCGGAAGTTAGTTTCAAACTAATAAAATTAATTATTATATAGGTTTCCATCATAGATGAATGAAAGGCACTAATAAATTTTATGCCCACAAAACAACACTCTGTATATCAGAATTTTCAAAATCAAAATTTTTAACTTGTACATTAACATAAACAAATAAGACGAGTAAATTGTCATTATACTCATTGATGAGTAAGCGAATCAGTAACGCACGTATAAAATCACAAATTATTGGTTATTACAGAACATGGCTGATAATATGGAAGATCAAAATAAAATTTTAGCCTTGCTGTTACTTCTCAATTACATTCCTGTCATAAATGACAAAAACTTTATTATAGACTGTGTTGGATGGAAATGAAAAAAAAGTAATATTAACAATTTGTCTGATATTTTGAAGAATTTTAAAGTTAAAGTTGTTTAGTATATACATTTTTAGGTTGCTGTTAATTATCGAAATTTTTATTTTGATAAATTCAATTTTTATTTGTTAACCTTAAATAAGTTCTAAAAAAATGCATTAATTAAAATAGTGAAATAGTGAATAGTGAAAAGTGAAACATTTTTTTCATTTTCAGTACATGACTTCTCTATAAATTAAACTCACCGCATATAAATTTTATACCCCATCCATTCGTATGTGTGCCAAAAAATTAAACCTATTTCTATTAAAACTTAGACTGCGCAATATTCTAGTGAAAAAGCTATATTGCTTAATCAGTTTTGTTGAAATCGTATTCGTTTATCTTTTTGTTTCGTGTAATCAAATCGGAAGAAAGGAGACGTGTTTATTGTTAGAATGTTTCTATTAGAAGTCAAATGTTTTTGTCCGAAAAAGTCACGTGATGATTTTGGCTTTTAATAAGTAGAAAATGCCAGATTTTTCTTAATAATAAAATGATCATTTACAAACCCATTCTAAAATCTCAACTAATGAGTTTAAATTGTAGAGATACAATCCAAGCCAATCCTTCATAAGGGACTGATAGAGGGAAATGGCGACCACAAACATTAACTAAACCATCAATCACAACAAGAAAGAAGCCTAAATACCTGGTTGGATGAACTTGAAGACACACCATAAATGGATGGTTACCAAATCTGCCATAAATCAATTTATAAATTTACTCATTACTCTGTATAAAGATATTTGGAATAGATTGTAGATAAGCAATAAAGTGTAATAAAAAAAGGTTACTTTGTAACCATCATTACATGCATAACATATCCTCATCAATAATTCCACTTTATAGAGTCATGCATATAAGTAATTGAAACGAAAATCGGTTGCCTATTACTATACTCAAGTACAAAACTAAAGTAGAATGTCGAGTAAAATAGAAAGCAAAAAAATATCACACTCGATATCCTATTTCCGGAGTTGATGGGAGGCGCGTTCGACTTACAATTACCGGTCCTCTAAATCGTGCATTGAATTACGAATGTCATTGTATAGATCAAAGGTTTGTAGGAAAGGAAATCGCCTGAAAAGTTCAGGTTTTCGAATCGAAGTTCCTTTGACACTAATGAAATCACCACTTTGTTGTGAGCTTCAAAGTTAATTGATTTTAACACACACGCAAAGTTTTTTAATAGTTCGAAAGCCATTAGGGACTATAACTAATTATCCTTAACATTAAATAACAAATAGCATGCAATAATTTACTGATACCCTCATTCTAAACGAAATGTTACAAAATATAAATGAAAATATACAGATATAGAAATCTCGAATTGGGACATCGCATTTTTATAATTGTTTCTGCTGTTTTCAACACACACTTGATTCAATACCTAATTAAGTGTGTAGAGAGGTATCGTTCATTAAATGAGAATGAAATGATTATTTACGATGGTCTAGTTCGTTCTGAAACAATAAATTGTTTATCAATGGGTATTGCTCTTTTCATTTCTTAAGCAATGTAATTATTTTTTGAGCCATAATGGCTGACAATAAAATAATAATGTTTCCTAATAAAAAACAGAATCTTTTTGAAATTAAACCAGATTTTATGTTTTTAATCAATCTTTATTTCATTATTTTCTATAGTGTTTTAATTTAATTAAAAAAAAATTTATTGGTGAGCATTTTTATTTCATTTTCAGTCGTTATGGTTTATAAGGAGAACATTTGTTTTTGTAAAACAGTATTTTTTAATTATTTCAATTTTTTATTTTTAGAGGATAATTAGGATGTACATCTATATTCGTTTCATTAACCCGTTTTATTAAGAGCCTTATCTACTTACAAAATTATCAACAGATGGACCGCTCGTAGGCCATGCCTCTAAAAAGCGCACATATAAAGAGGCGGCCTAAGTTTCGACTGCGTATTTACAACTTGATGTGATCGGGTTTAACGGTTTTCATTTAATAATAAAAAACGTAGATCGTGCATGAATCTGTTATAGTATTTAACTATTTAACAAAAATTTTACCACCTTGAAAATAAAAACTTTTTCTGTTCATTGTATTATCCTTGTTAAGTATTACTAATTATTATAATTTTTATAAGTGCAGTTTTAGAGATATTAAGTAATTCTGACAAGTGACTTTCTTGCATCTTCCTGTATTTGTCGTTCTGTTATTCATCTTATTATATAGCATGACTTTGTTAAAACCCCTACCAAATACCGATAATTTTTTTACATACCTTTTTAGAAAGTAACTAATTTTAAGGTCTTTTGCCTCTGCTTGTATGTTGGTCTAACACCCATAACATTAGTATACCTGTTGAATCCTCTATCAAATATTTTATTTTTTATATGTCGTTTTACACTAAACTAAAATCTGCATAACAACAATGTTTTTCCTCTTGCTCGCCGCAACTATTGTATGCCTGTGAACTGGTTCGTAGACTGCATCCGCGAATTGGGTGAGCTCGCTATGTACCGATGCATTATTATGCACTTTCTTAGAATACTTCTCATTGGTTTAATATAAAAGTCTCAATGTTTACATTTTTATCTAAAAATCATCAAAAACATATTCCTCATCCCCAAAATAGACTATTTACTATTTTGCAATGTTACAGTGAAATCCGTATGAAAATCCAAGTTTTAATAAAAAAATATAAGAATTTTCTTATCATGATTAGTATATAATGCCTTAGTTATTTAAATACATGGGTTTTTTGTAAACAGATTTTTAAGTACATTTTACAGAAAAGAGAAAACCACTTTTAGTATGACGGATAACATGTTCTTATTAAAATTCTTCAAAAAACTACAACTAGTGTAGTATTCCTACAAAATTATCTAAAACATAAAAGAATATAAATCACCAAAACTTGAAGATATCTCTAAAATCTAGTGAACACTTTATCTTATCAAAAAACTTTCCTGGGTGTTTTATTAAGTCACCATATCTAATTAGTGTTTATGGTCTAAGATTTACATAATTATCAATAAAAAAAGTGTAACATAATAAATCTACAGTAAAATTTGTGGCATGATATATTACTTTAATCAAGCAATATACGAAGGAGGGCTAGTCGCATAAATTTGGGAATAACAATGAAAAAAAAAGTTTATATGTAATTATTGATTTTCGAACCATTCGCCATTACTTTTTATGTACCGGGTACTCATTTCAGGCTGTTAGGTGGCGTTAGCTGTAGATAAAATAATGGTAATTTCAGATGGTTACTTCTCTTTATATCAGACCCATCTTCCCAGAAAAGCAACGTTTGAGTAGTTGCTCTAAATAGGACTTCAGTAAATATCATGTATATATTTGTCTTGTCATAAATAAGTAATAACTTACAATATTTCATCTGTAGAAGGGTATTTTGTTGCTTTAAACCGCCAATAAATGACATCCATTAAAAACAAATTTTGTTATTAAAAATATAAACAATTGAAGCAATTCATTTAAATATCAAATTTATTTTTAAATCAAAATACATACAGAGTGGATAGAAAAAAAATAATATAAACTGATCGCATCTTACCACCAGCATTAAGAAAATAAGTGATGTCTACAGAAGGTCTTTCTAAATAAAAAATAGAGCTATTTTATTTTTAATCTGATAAAAAGAAAATACAAATTTAATAGTTAGTTAAAAAATATAAATTAACTTATTTCGAAAACAAATACTGAGTAGACAGAAAAATAATTAAGATATTCTGACGAAAAATTAACTTTTCAACTAGTTTTTAATGTGTAAAGCTTATTTTGAGTCATTGAAAGGTTCTAGTTCTGATATCTATACGAGTACTAACTTTGTTTGTTCCCTTATTGACACTACGGCCAGCGGCATAATATGTATATGAATTTAAAATCTATTCACATTTCAAATACGACTAATCATAATATCATTAGAAACACGTGAATGCCTAACTAGAAGAGGAGCGTATTATGCTCAAATAAAATACTCCACTAAAAGGAAATCACTGACAACAAGAACATGTACGTTGTGCAATAAAACGAAGAATGGCACAATTACTCTGAAAAATATTTATAATGAACTATAAATTGTTACATAGGACCTCTAATTCACTCGCCCAATAGCGTTGCGAGAATTGGTTATTACGAGGCTAGCATGCGCTTATTACGCGCTGATCATTGTTTAAATTAGATATATTTGAAATGTGAATATTGTGTAGAAATATAATAATTTTCAAATAGAATAGTTATACTTGTTCCTAGAATAGTAAGTTATATACTGAGAATGTTTAGATACGCCAAATTAATTATTTAGCAAGTAGTAGCAATATTTAACTACAGTTAGAATTATATATATTAAGAAAGATATCTTTAAAATCACATCGAAAAAAAAACATTCTTGTGCAAAGATAGTTATTAATACAAGAACATCAAATAAAATTGCTATTCGAGATATTAATTACAAGTATGAAAGCAGTAACAAAAAACCGGCAAAAAAAGAGATTATTGAAGTTTTTCAAGAAATTATCATTCGAAGCTAATTAAATATTGAACAATAATTAAAACATCGTGAAAGTTTAAATTACAAGTCAATAAATGTTGATATTTTTGCTTACTTTATTAATTGAGCAAAACTTTAGAAATAAGTCTTATACTTCCTACAAATATTTTATTTACGTGTATTATTATTAGTGTATTGCAGTTGTAAAAATGTATGTCCGTTTTGTTGAATCAAAATTTCTATTATTAAGAGGAACATTTTTCTAATTCGTTATTCAATTTGCATATTCAAGTTATGGACATTATCAATCGGTCTAATTGTCATAATATCCATACGGCATTATGCCCTCTAAATGTTTCATTAATCTATTGCCAATATAATATCGCGATTTTCTGTTTCACGCACGCAATCAAATCGGATCGAAACGGTATTATATGCAATATTTGCATTTTGGGGACTGCCCATATTCGAATTATACAGTTCTGTTAATGGTATGAAAGTATGTCAACTAGCTGAATGCGTTTTCCTATTTATTAGGGTTATAAAATGGCTAATGATATTTCGAGGGAAGATTTGTGAGTACAGTTATGAAGAAATTTATTTATTCATAAAGGCTAGTCACGATATTGTAGAATGACATGTTTAATTACGAAGGAAAGGTTTAGCAGCATTCCAATAAATCAGTATGAAATAAAATTTCTGCCTGTTTGTTTGGGTTCAGAAAACTTTGTTTGGTAATTATAACAAAAAAAAAATAATAATATTTAATAATAAAGATATCCAGAACAAATTTAACTAATTATAGAAATTAAGTTAATAAGATCTTTTTAAACTATTTAATCATATTCAAAGAGTAATTTTTGAACATGAGGTACAATACAGAAATGCATATAGTTCTGCACTAAATCTTTCATTTGAAATAATATTAAACCGTAACGTGCTAAAAGAGCTAAAATATCAGAGTTGTAATTCGCAATCTAAAGTTTTAGCACTTTATAGAGGTAAAATATGCATCATCGTATATGTACATTTATTTATTGTCCCCTATCTAAATAAAATAAAAAAAATAAAAAGAGCTAGTTAAATTTGTTGTAATCGTAGAAGCAATGAGTTTTGATAACTGGCAGCTTTGAAATCTAAACTGTGTAATTTTGTTCCGTGCATAGGACTCAGCTATTAAGCAGATTGATAAACAATTCGGCAACGTTTTGCGTTTTGTTGCTATTTACTAAATATGAGAATCACCTTCGAACCGAACTCCGAGTCTTGGATGAATTCTTAATATAGCTATGCTCATGTGAAAGGGTCCTAGTTTTAAATAAAATATACATATAATATAATATGCTCGTGAATTAATTATTTGGTTATTTCAGTTAAATAATTCTGGTAAATGTTTACTTTTGTCATAAGTGATATTACCAGTAGGAAACCCCAGAAAAAAGACAAACCTATCAAATTGTTATCAAATTATGAGTAAATTATTTATCCAAACAGAACATTGTTTTATTAATTGATACTATTAATAATTCGTATTCAAACGACGAGCTAGAAGACTGACGACTTATTTTATAGAAATTTATATTCATGTAATTATCAACTTCACAAAAAAGGGGGACATTGTTAGGCTAACAGAAATAGAAATCAAGATTATCCAAGAGGTAAAATATTTGACCACAATTTAATGCGGAGTCGTCTACATCTTAAAAAAGTCACAAAAAAAAGAATATTCGCTCTATAATGTAGAATAATGTGTGGCAAAATAGAGTGTTACAGCTCAAAATGATTCTATAGTGTTACAGGAGTTATTTATTCGAGGTCACGTGTAAGCTACTATTAGCAGACTGCTTAGAGGACCATTTCTTATAAACAATTGGCGTTTAGCAAAATAGACAAAGCTACATGAGGAATTCAGAAGCGAACAACTAATGGGGATGTCATCAGATGGTATAATTGCAAAATATGGAGTTCCGAAAATCTTCCAGGTAATAGTTCTAGTAAAAGTTAGCTGGAATAAAGACCCATTTTATCGATAGAAAGAACCTTGTCCACGAACGGCTATAAGACCAACACTGCAATGCTGGTATAAATGGGACTAAGCTAAAGGCAAGAGACACGGACCTATTACATATACATATATATATAGTTAAAGAGTGGCAAAGAAAAACAGAAATTAGGAAAACATGGAGAAGTATTGTTAGCAGTATAGATTCATGGACTGGAACTGATCCTTCCAAAAATTCACATAAGACACAGACCATATATTAGGTTGCACCCCTGAAAAGTTATAGGTCATGAAAATGGGGTTTGAAATTTCGAAAAAAATAAATTACTCAGTTATATTTAAACACAGATCATATATTAGTTTGCACCCCTGAAAAGTTATAGGTCATGAAAATGGGGTTTGAAATTTCGAAAAAAATAAATTACTCAGTTATATTTAAACTTAGAAAAATTAGCTTAGTACACGTTCTAAGTATACCAAGATCATTAACAGAAAGTGAGTAGAGTTAGGATTTTAAAGGGTTAATAAGGGATGATGCACCATTAAAATGTGACCAAACATTTCTTACTCTTTTATTTTTTAAAAACATTGTTGTTTTCAACAAAACCCCGAATAAATAAAAACACGTATTATGTATTGTGTTATTTAAAATCTGCGAAAATTGGCTATTAAATTAAACATCAAACTTGACGACCAGGAAAAAAGTTTAAATATGTTGGTCTTATTATTTCTTATTCAACATTGTTAAGAAATCAAGTTCCAACCTCCTATCATAGTCCAATAATTGAAGTTTACTTTTTAGTAGAAAACCGATAACTTTTATTTTTGCAGTTTTCATGCATTTTCATTTAAATAAGTATATAAACTTTATTTTTTTTTTGTTTAATTAAGCGGCGCCCTAATCTAATTTAGCCGACAAAGGAGACAACATAAAATAATATTTTTTCCAGATTTTATTTCAAACGTTCATTAACTGTGTTATCTTCAAAGCGGATTTTAATATTTTTAACTGCTTAATGACCTGCACAAAGTGTAAAATTAGTATATTCCATGTATACGAAGCGCTAATCTCAAAAATTTTTAGGCGAACTCTTTCGTGTTTTATGGAACGCCGCAGGTTAAACGCGAAAATATTACCGTCATATTTTTTGTCAAGTTCCTACCTTGCTACAGTTTTTAATTCCGCATAAATGCTGAGTAAACCAAAATAAAAATTGCATTATAATTCCGAAAAACATCAGAATTACCGTTTTGATATTTTTAATGGTGCTGCTGATATTTAGTGGAAGTTCTATAATTTAACTTATCTTTACTTTAGTTACTGTAGGTTTAAATTTAATCTTAATTTTTAGAAGTGGATCTTCTTTAAAAAATAAATTTTAAGAAATATTTAGTTTTATGTTAATTACCCATACATCTGTTGGACTAGTAGCTACCCCTGTATACTTATTTTCGATTGAATCGTTTATATACTTATTTCCTATGAATACATCCAATACAAATGAGTAATTTACAATTTAAAGAAGTGGTACTAAAATGTATATCATCCTATATTTACTTATTATAAATGTCAGAATTAATCACTTGGTTTTTAAAATTTAAAACACATACCACTAGACGTGAAGATATGAAAGAAGAAGCAGCAAGAAGTAAATTAAATTTTGGCTAACAACGTAATGTAGGCACTGATGGTATTATAAATGGAAATATTATGGAAAGTATTCTGGATAAAATCCATATTTGTTCAAGTGTTAAACATTCCTAGATTTTAACAAAATCATATTTATGTTATGGTTTTTTATCATCAGAACAACAATTAAGAATATTAAAACGGTTATTTATGCAATAAGTGTGTATAGTGACACTTTTTTTACGAATTGGAATTTTATCGCATGGGCCGAAAGCACAAAAGTATTAGGATGTACTTAAAAACCATATAGAGTTTGGTTCAATAAACACTGAAATATTCTGTGGTTTTATAAGTATCCTTTTCAAGATTTAGCTTCGAAAACATTTATTTGCTAATAAAATCTGAACCATGTTATATTCAAATTTGGAGCGTAGGCACAGTACGTAAATCTAGTCCAAATTACCAAAATTTTTTGACGAAAACCAATTTCACATATAATTCGCTAATAAATATCAATCCTTTATGAATAAAAAAGGACTTTTGTCTATTTTCCACAAAAATAGTCCGGTTTCAAGAAAAACAAATATTTTCAAAAATAATTATTTCTAAAAGCATTGAGTTTGCAAATACAGTTTTTTGTAATATTATCTAAACCACTTCATGGATTTATTCTAAATTTGGAGTCCATTAAAAATAAACGGGGGAATCTAATTAATTTGGATTATAATAGGAAATGATGGAGGGGGTTTAAATAACTTTTACCATATTTTATAAGAAAAGGACAATTTATTTAATTTGACAACACATTTTAATTTTCCATTAAATTCAATGAACAATTAACTTCATTTCAGCATATAGAGCATAAAGTACATTTTTTTAAATAAAATTTAAACCATTTTATTTAGGATTATCTTTAATTTAGGAACTAGATTAGGTTAGGCCAGGTTATGTTATGTTATTTTATGTTAGGTTAGGTTAGGATAGATTCAGTTCAACTGTTAGAATGCTTTTTGTCAAAAAATCATCTATAGAAGGTAACAAAAAATAACACATATAAAAGATTTGGGGTAAATTACTTAAATTACTAAGATTTCGGGATCTTGTTAAAAACAAAAAAAATTTTTATTATATTATATATATATTATTGCAGTTTCAGCTGAACTTTTCTACTCTATTAGTACATTTTAAAATTAAATGAAATGGGATTTGCTTGTTTCTTATTTATCATAATTTTTTGGTTGACCATAAAAAAAACGAAAACGTTACGAAACTTCTGTATTTCTGTAGTCAGTCATGTACAGGACGGTTTCATACGTTGATGGATAAAATTTGTGATCAGTATATTCAACCTAGTAAAATCCTACTATTTTCTATAAACATCAGAAATTTTAGAATTCTAGAATAAGAACACAATAATTTGAAGCTGATTTTTGTTCAGGAAGTAAATATTATTTCATTTTGATTTATTTGAAGAAATATGAAGAACAAATTACTTTGCAATGAGGATACGTTTAACCTGAAAATTTTGAAACCTCCGCCAAATTTAAAAAATGTAAATTAGCGACATCTAAAAAATGAATATGTGAATTTATGACAGATTCTGTCAGTTATCGGTACGTAAATCTGTAAAAAGAGAAGATTATCAACGACATCTCATGGTGGAGACATTAACTAAAACTGACAAAATTCTTGTATGTGACAGTGGAGAAGCCCTAGGCTTTAGGAAATGTGATTGAATTAGTCAGACTTAAAGATAGATTGTCTATGGATGAGCTATTAGCAAACATTGAATAAAATCAGTACATAGAATCCTCAACTTGACTGGGCAAACTTCAGCCAATTTCGCCATTCTTACAGTAACAAACATACGTGAGAAACGTAACGTTTTTGTCCAATGAACTACCGGACCAGCAGGATATTTTGCATTGCTGTCTCCTACAATTTGTTCTTGCTTGAACAGTGTTCTGCTCGGCTAAAGCCACAAGAACAAATTGTGGGAGGAAACAATGCAAAATATCCTGCTGGTCCGGTAGCTGATTGGACAAAAATGTTACGTTTCTCACCTATGTTTGTTACTGTAAGAATGGCGAAATTGCCTGAAGGTTGTCCAGTTAACTTGACGAATGCATGTAGTCATTTTATCCAATGTTTGCAAAAATCAAGAGGAATGCACTGGGATATAGGGCACCCCGAATGCAGGAGACTTGAGGAATTTTGATCACTGTTGTTGTTGGAGGATCCGGGAGAATCTATTTAAAAAGCCGGTCCATTTATAAAGTAATATTATTATTATTTGCAAATAGAAAAAAAAATGTGATCCATTCACTATCTATTTTTAAGTCTGACTGACATTAATAAACAAATTTTCACCAAGCAACCATTTAGCCGATTTTCAAATATTCTGTCAATATATAACATCAAGTTTGCCGGATATAAGGTGCTTTCTATTTAGACAAGCGGTTGCTGTCAAAATTGGAACTGGTTGGATTTGATTTAGAATATGTGAGGTCACATACCAAACGCAACTGCGAGCAATGTTAACGAAACACAACCAGCAACACTATTTTTGATCTTTGAGGAATTACACAGGAGATTTCTGAAAAAAAAATTATTAATATCTTTGAAATTCTCATCCATAATGTCACATGTACCAACTCTGCAAAAATGAAATTAATCCGCGGTCAGTTATATGTAAATTGTTACCAGGAGCACCACAATCAATACATTTGGTCTCAGAAATAGATATTATGGATATCAGAACTTCATAAAAGTAAATACCAATTTTTTAAGTTAAATTAATTATTTTGTAGTGCTGATATGCTTTATCAGTTAGTTATTTGCTACTTAAATTCACTTTAATGAAGGTCCACCACCTTGAACGTATGTGTGGTGATGTATACTTCCAGATACTGGTAATAGCAATGTACCTGGAACAAACGGTATTAAAAATTCTCTAAATACAATTTTAAATGAAAGCCATATCAACCATATTTCGTTAGTATATATATATATATATATATATATATATATATAGTTTGACACCATTTAAAAGTTCATAATTAGCTTTTTTGCCAATATTATTTAAAATTGAAGAAATGAAAAAGGTACAACCTGTTGATGCAACTTTTTATTGTGGTCAAACAAAGCCATCTTTACTATCTTTTTTGATATAGTTCGTTGTGGAAAAATCTAATTTATTGGAAAATGGAATTATGTGTCTTTTTCTCTACCAAAAAACGAGATTATAATAAAGTTTAGTACAACGAATCTGATATATTACCGTAAATTATTTAAAATTCATCAATCATCATCATCATCATCATCACGTCACTTATTCTCTAACATATTCACTTAGGTTATAACTTTCAAAATCTATTCTAATTGTTATTAAAATTTAGTTATTTAGATTATTTTTTTTTGTATTGAAGAAGAATATTTAATTTTTCACAAACCGTTATTTTATTTTCTTGTACAATAATTTGTAAAATAAAGTGAATGAATAACACTGACAATATAATATGGAAAAAAAATGAAAACAATTTTTAACAAATTTTAACAATTCAACGGATAAATAAATCCCAATGGAGTTTATACAATACTAACTTTTTTTAAGCAATATTAAATACTTTTACTTTCAAGTCGTGTATATATTATTTAAAGTATAATGAATACATTTTAATTTGTACTGCGAGTGTTAAAAAAATTTTGGGTTGTGTCCTGTATCAGTTTATTTTAAAACTGACGTATATTTTCTGTCCAATAAAAAATGAGATTACAGTATTAATAGTATCATAAGCTATAAGTCTAATTTAATAGATTCAATCTAATATAGCTTTGAATTTCGGTTATGTAATAAAAGATAGTAAAAACATTGCAATAACGTTTCGCATAGAGCCGGTATCACACAATCGATGAATGAGAATATTTCAATCTTTTCAAGTCATAGACTTTTAAATTACAATCTTTATTACCTCGGAATAATAAAATCGAAATAGTCGTTGCGTTGAGATTTATGAATCATATTCTTTACGACTCGTAATTACATTTTCCAGGGCATAGAGCCGTTGTGTCTTTGAAAAGCTGTCACGTGATTCAATGGAACATCAAACGACGCGGTAGTTTTAGTCAATTTCAGGAAATTGAGAAAAATACCAACGAAATGCAGGTTTTTTCAGCTTCTGTAAAAAGAAATCTCGATCAAGACTTGATTGCAACGGAAATGATGCCGAAACCTCTCCAAATACTGAATAGTCGCAAAGGCAGTTCAATAGAACACTCAAAAAGACCGTATAATATATTTCTGATTTACCTAATTCTTTTTCTTTTTCCAACTTAAATATTAGTTTCTTTGACTTTATTTCCAAATTTGAAAATTTCATCAGATGCTGAAAAATGTTTCCTTAAAAAATTGTTAGCTTTTCAATATTCGAAAACCAAAGTTTACAGTTGACAATATTTTTTCTTAAAATTGCTCTCAAATATAATTACAGTACAAGGATTACAGAAATTTATTAAAATTATATCGGTAGTGTAATCCGGATTGTAATGCCATTTATCTTGGCCAGATCCTTAGAAATTTTAAAATTATTTTATAGATTGAAACAACATTTTAAGCAAAACAACTCATTGCTACTAAACATGAACCTACACTTAATAAAAAAGAAGAACTTGATTTTTTGGAGGAAATGAAAGTAAGCAATATCTAAAATATCCTCAGTATATAGTAATGAATGAACAGTTAAACCTGGGAAATTTATTTATTTTAGATTACCTTTTGGACTAAATACCTATTTAATAATAACCAAAAAATAAAAAAAAACAAAATAATATTACTGTACATATTGCATGATAATGATTGGATGAAATGTTTATAGCGTGAAGAAATGTGCCAATCTTATGTCACTCTTTAACAACGTTAGATAAGCGAAACCTTGGTTAGAGAAAAGATATATTAAAAAGCTTTGATATACTGTGGAATAAATAATATCCTTCAAGTATAAAATGTATAAAAATAAAACAAAAAACCGTACTTGACATAACGGTGGTAACAGTAAACCGTTATATTTATCTATTGCATACATTTTAAATATTACCACGAAAATTTTGTAGCAAACCAATAACGATGAGAGCGTCTGAAAGCAACAGGATAATTCAATATTTGTCGTCATCCATCAAAAGCCGTTTGCCAAACATGAAATATGGCAGTGTTATTCTCTTGCGTTAGTAAAAACAAAGAACTCCAATCATAGCTCAATCTGTTCCTGAAGAGCGGGTAAAGAGGGGTTTGTAAAGCTTCGAGTTGCCAGCATATTCCAATTTCTTCCGGAACAAAACCCCTTACTCTCGTTATTTACATTGTAAATATAACACATCTATAGATGAACGTCAAAGAGCTCAGTGACTTCGGATTTCGGTAGACTTTCCAGAGGCGGAGTATCATCGATTTTATTTATTCATTCCTAATTGGGTTAAAAGACGAAAATATAGTTTAAAAATCCAATTGAAAGGGTTTTTAAAGAATAAATATTAAGTGGCAGAATGAACGGATAAGTGTTGGAAATGAAAAAATAAACAAAAACTCAAAAACCTTTTACAAAAAAAATAATGAGATATAAAATTGTGAAATAAAAAATAAAATTGGGGATATAATAGAAGAAGAAAATCAACAAAACAAGTCTGGAAGGAATGTTTTCAGAAACTGCAGCTGGAGAAATTTTAATAAAATTACCTAGAAAAGCTTTAGATATCAATGTGAATTTTGATAAATAGTATGAAAACTAGAATAAGTGCAGAAAGGAAAGAAGGATAGGCTGCAGAAGGGTTGAAAAAGATATCTATCGGAGATGGAGAAGAATAATAAAAAAGGAACTCGAAGATGAGAGAAGTAAAATTGATAAAACAACAGAGAAGCAGGAAGAATTAAGAAAAAAAAGTTACAGGTAAAGAACTATTATATATGACAAATAAAATAGATCAAAAATTTGACGAACAAGCCAAAAAAATAGAGGTGAAATGAATAAGAAATTATATAACAATAACAATAAGAAAATTTAAGAAGAATAAAAAATATTAAAATAGAAATGAATAAGGAAATGTAAGAACTGGATGGTAGAGTGACGATTAAAATTGAAATTTATATAGAAAAGTTAAGTGGAAACGTTAATGAGAAATTGGAATACAAAATACAAAATTAAAAAAGATTAAGGAAAATTAAAAAAATTTGAATCTTCAATAAAAGAAAAGGTTGATGAAATTAAGAAAGCCCAAAAATATAAGCTGAGAAAAATACCAAAATATTTTTAAAGGCTCTTTTATTTACCTAATACTTTTTTACAAAAATATGATTTCTCGTTCGTACGTAAATTTATTACAGCGGATTTTAAAAATACTACGAAATGGTTTTCTCAAAAATAAACATTTGATTTTCGTTTTTATCACAGCAGTATAGTAAATAAAATGCCAAAAATTTCTCTTGCTCATTTTGAATTATTCGAAATTCAAGAGTAATAATTTATTATTCACTGCCTTGGGTAAACAATATGGTTATTTGTCAAAAACTGTAATATAGGTAATATAGGTAATGTAATATAGGTAAAGCACTTTTTAGAGCCAACTGTTTGGCAGCCTTTGTTCTATATTTCTATATTTTCTAGGATTCGGTAAATAGAGCATATATTTCGAGGTCACGCATTCGTTCCATCTCTGTGGCATCTGGTGAAATGTATATTCTCTATAGAAAAGTAGAGTTTTCGAAACACCTGCATACCTAGTAAAGAATTTCGTTAGAAAATTTCAAGAAATATCGCCGTCAAGAACTTTTTGTTCTAAAAGAGAGAAATAATAGAACATTTAAAATTTATACCAGCGAAACTTTAATAAGCTCTTGCAAAACGTCTTACTGAAGGAAAGTTTTGAGGATGGAGGACATAATATTTGGTTTTTAGCTTGGTGCACTTTTGAATTGTGAAATATTCCATTTGTTCGAAGTTTTCTGGATATTTGAACCTTCAAAGCGTCTATTAGCATAATGCGATTTTTTCCACAAACGAAGTTTTCCTGTTAGGGCAATGTGTTACCACACATTTTTTCCTAAACAAATTTTTAATCTGTCTTTAGGAAATACACTTTTATTAAATAAGATCTACTTCATATAAATCAAATAAAAATACAACTTTGAACAAATGAAAATCTGTAGTTATTATTATTTGCAGCAACTACCTGTCATTATTTTTTATTTTAACAATACCAAAATTAATTCCCACTCTATTTTATTAGTACTTAAATGCTTTAAAAATAATTTTCTAGAATCTTTTTCGAACAATTGACAATTACATCTAAATCATTTGTTCAAGCACCATTAAATTTATTGATTTTAGGGAAATCATTTAAGTTTAAATGAGATTTTAGAGCAATCGAATATAGAATTTTTTCATTATCATCACATTTACTTTTATAAATATTCTAAAATTAATGTTTAGATTCGTATGAAACCATAAACTGTTTTTTACGCAATATATGAGTTTTGCGGTATTTTTTTACGTGACTTTCTCATCAGTTTTATTGAGAATCTGGTTTTCCATCCAATTATTTCAGAAGTATTATTAAAGCTCTTTAATTGGTATTTGGCACAGAGTGTACAGAACTTTTCTGGCGAAAACACAATTTAAAATAAACTCCTGAAAAATGGCAGTGCGCTTTTGTATCGGCAAGACAATTACAATCGTAACTAGTGCACACAGTTTCAATTAAAACTGTAATATATTATTGTATTAACGCTTGTTGGATGTAATTACAATTTGCACAAATCGAGTACACCATACTTACACTTTATAGTAAAAATAAAAGTTTATTTGCATTTTTTCTGAACTCTTTTTTATAGTGGTTATAAAATGGTTAATGTGTCAGCGATTAACATTAGTTTGAAATGAGAAAAGAACCATATATTTATCTTTTATTGTCAGTGCAAATTACAACTTACAACATTGTATACAGGGTGGTTCATTATGTAACTTATGTAACACAGTATAACGATTTAACTAATATTTTTTGTTCATACTTGGCAGAGAATTAGTTTCCTCCCATTACAATTTACGTCACTTTTGTAATCGTCAGATTGACATATTTTTTTGGCTCCCCATTATTTAATAAGTATTTTTTATCCTCTGGAAATAGATTCATTGGTTTTTACGATATGTGTTTCCAAGGGTATACGGTTCTTACATAATTTAATTTTATTGGTTATGTATATTTTACAGGAGTTTCGCCGATTTCCCAAAGTTTGAAAATTAAAATTAAAGCAGCATATAACTTTGTATATCATTTTTATAATTTAATTCTAGCGATTATGAAATCACAGTAGAGGCTAAGTAAAAAATCTTTTTTAAATTTTGAGTATTTGCATGTCATAAGGATTTTCGAATACCACCAAAATTTTAAAAATATTTAAAAAACTGGCGATTGCGTGCTTAACCATTTTAACTTTAGAAACATTTTATATTTTTTTATTATTTTATAAAAGATTCCAATTTAGACCAAGAAACACTAATTACTAATTCAGGTTTCAAGTGAATAATAAAGTGATTTAATTTATATTACTATCTTATACAATATAGAGTAGTCCTATGAGTAAACCTCAACCAATATAATATTTATGAGTTTGAATATTTCTTTAATTTGGGTCTTTAACTTACAGTTGTATAAGAAAAACAGAGAAATTAGGATATCGCTTTATCTGGAATTAATTTTGCGTAATTTATCAAATATGTGTGCGTAATAAATATCACATTAGTTATTACAACTATTACGTACTTAATTTAAAATGACTTGTTTAATAAAAATTTATTTAAATAAACCATAAGTAGTAGTTTGTCTATTAACTGAATTGTTAATAACTTCTTCATATTTTTTTTTATATATGTCATGCTCATTGTCTGTTCTTGTTGAGTAATGGCATCAAGTTGTTTTTATTCTCTAAAATGAAATCAATTTATTTTAAAGTAGAATAATATTATGTTTATTATAGTTTGTCTACAAAGTTTAAAACAAAAGATGAACAATTAATTATAATAAATTATTTATTTCACTCAACCAAATATTTGTTAGACTTAATCAAACATTTGTTTCAATTAACCAAATATTTGGTTTATTTACATAAATATTTGTTTACTTAACCAATTGTTTTAATCATAGTCAAGTATTTCTTGTAATTATGTTCTAACTTAATTTATATTGTTTTATAAAAAATTTATTACTTAAGAATAAAAATTTTAAATTGAATTGTATAATGTTAAAACAATAGAGTTATATGATATTTTGAATAAACATTACTAAAAATTCATACGCGTGTTTATAAAAGTTAAATAAAATTTACCAACCATGAATGTTTAGAATTCTTTAAAAGTATTTTGCCGAAGTTCATATACAAAATTAAGCAAAAATAATTTTTGTATGCATATGAGAAAACTGAACTGTACAAGATTATAATTTATATCAGTTAACAGAATAAAAAATATATGAAAAATTTGAGAGATCACAGAATAATTGAAGCATGAATAATTTACTAACAATAATTTTTATTTATAAAAATTGTACAGAAAAGTAAATTTTTTATTGTCATAATTTTTTGAATAAATAAAAAGAAATATTAATATTAATTGAAACGTAAATATAAAACAAATTATAAATAAATAAGCTGGTCATAATTATTAACTACAAAAATTCACATGGGAATATCAATATTCACAAAAAATATGTTTCTTGTCAGAACTAAGACTCAATAAAATTATTTATGATTCACATATACACGAAAATTTGTGCGAGTCACCTCCACATTTCCGTTATTGATATACATATATTAAAAAAGCATTAGGATCAGAAATAAAATATAGCAGAAAAGATGGAACTCTTTGTAGACGACAATATCATAAATTTTATTTAAGAAAAGAATCACCAGTAAAGCCCTTTGACCTCTATATTTTTCTGTATAAATTTTTTGTCGTCATATTATTATATCCAAAATTTCCTGGAAAGTTTTTATTTTTGTACCTTACAAAATATTCAAGCAAAAAATCGAAGTCAGATTTAAGGAAAATGTCCTAGATGAAAATAAACAAGCAAAATATTTTACGTTAATTTATATCAGCTGAAAATTATCTACAAATTCCGTAAGTTCAGAAAAGCTTGCAGGAATTAATCAGGAATGTTGCGACATTACAAAAACTGACAGGATCACATAATTCCAGAGAAAAATTCCGATGAATTTAGTAAGTTGCATTTATGTGTATAAATGAAATAGTGAAATAATTAAGTTACAGAAAATAGAACGAAATATCAGGCAATAATAAAAATATTCTTCATTTTGAGTTAGAAGCAATTATAAATAAAGACTTTACCAATAATTACTAATTGTATAATTTATTATCGATTATCGATTAGAAAATATATTCACCAGTAAAAATTCAAGACAATAAATATAGATACGAGAATGAGCCGGCTGTCACTAAATATTATATTTTATGCTGAATACTGTAACTAAGTATGCTGTATCATAAAAATAGGTATCCTTTATTTCTTTTTCGGCGTTCCAAATTTATGCAAAAGCATGATTTGATTGGTTTTGACGGACCGCAGCTTTGTGAATCGGTAAAAATAATAGACTTAAATATCGAATCAATCAGGAAAGTGTCGACACTTTATTATTTCATAGGGATTAGGGTTGAGCTCGCCGATAAACGGGGTATCGATGTGAAAAAACAGAGGGATACAGAGGCGCCCCAAAACTTTTTTCATCCGTTTTAGTTTCTCATTTTTATTCTTCAATATGTACCGGGTGGGTAATTAAGAACGCCCGTCGGCTATTTGTTGACCATTGTACAGCTTCGGGAAAAAAAATGATAACAAAAGTGGCGTCGCGAAAAATATGGAAATTATTTACAGAATTGTAGGTCCACCGCTAGAGGGCGGAACCCAATACCAAAAATTAAAAGAACACAATCATTACATTCGTCGAAAAATTTTGCGTATTTTCGGTTTCACAAGTTTTAGTCTGTTTTTTTAAATAAGGGGTGGGGGATAGCGGGAATCTTGATATGAAAAAATATCTATAACTTCTGTTTTGATTAACCGATTTTTTTATTATGTTAGTGTTATCGGAATTAGCTTTTCTTCTCTTATAAAAAAATGTTAATCTCTGAGCAATCTAACCAATAACGTGACCGCTAGATGGCGTTGTTTCATTTGTTTTAGATATTGTATTTTTTCATTAAAATATTAAACATATAATTTTGACTACGTTTAAATTAATTAATTCTTTAGTAAGTTTTAGTAACCTTAAAATAATCAGTTTTATCCATTATAGGAGCAGGATATTCTAGTTCTACTATTATTCTCTCTATGGGATATTACATTATGGATTATATTTCTTTTATACGGAATACTTCTAGTTAATTTTACATTCATTAACTTTAAATTCATTATTTATGATAATTGAATATTTTCTTCAAAGAGATTATCTAAACAGTTTAATAAAAAATATGTATTATTTATTAATAATTATAGTATTTAGTTGTTTTTCCATCTAATTTTCTATTAGAGTATGTATGATGATAAAACATATCTGTTGATATCCTCTACATCGAATCATAAAACTTAAAAATGTAAAAATGTACATGGTATTACATGTAAACCGAACTTTTTGGAATTATCCAAAGTTTTTTTAACGAAATTTTCAATTTAAGTTATTTAGGTTACAATTTTCATTATTAGATATTTGTATTATGAAATATTGAACTCAGGGTTTCTGGTTTGATAAAAAGAAGTCATTTATCTTTGATTTTACCAATATGTCACGAAAAGTAGGGATTTTCGTGAAGGTTTTTTTATAAATTATAGTGTATTATAAAAAATCTCAATTTTCCCATTTTTAAAACCCATTACACCAAACGAGAGAAATATATTACTCAATATGACGGCTCTTATGCCAGACACTTATTTTTTCATCAGTCATTAATAAAATCTGGAACACGGCCTTAGGGATAAAATTAGACTCTCTCTGATTTTGTGGGAATGTGAGTTCTGAGTTAACTTAATATCGAATAAAAAAGGTAGAAAGTCAATTAATAACAGATATTCTTTTAACGCAATATTATGGTGTCTGCGTTTGATTGCTTTGTTCTTTCACAATTCTAGATCCGACCCACAAAAAAAGAAAACTGTGCGGAGGTCAGGAAGGCTGGATTATACTGAGAAAAGTATGAAATTTAATAAATCTTCGTTATTATTATTTTGGCGGTTTTCTTTTCTCAACCAGGCAATTGAATTTATACGGAATTCCGTAAGTCAGGACAAGAGATTTAAGAATATTACATTTTTTATTACAATATTTTTTTCTATTTACTTTTGTCACTCTCATAGTTCATGAGCGTCATTTCATTTTGATTTTTCAAACTCCACATATATTTGCAATTGCAAAAAAAAGAAAAGAAAATAAAGCAGGATAACCTAGGAGGTATTAATTTTTTTAATAAATTATCTGGAGTTGAGAATTCCAGTTTTGTAAATAAAACTATTTTTTTTATTAAAATATATGTGCCCCCTCTGTATATTAATAGATCCTTCAACTACCAGTAAAATTACGTACCGGGTGGGCAACTAAGAACGACCGTCCATTACTGATACACACTTAGAGCATTGTAAATAATCTCGTTTTATTTTGGTTTAGGTAAAGCTTTCGAGAATCGTTTATTGTTTTTGTATCTTTTAAAAATAAACTGGAATTCCCTCCGGCACTGAATGTTTTAGGAATTGATGATCCAAGATCCGTACTGTACAATTCCATTAAAACGGGGTTGGATTCGGACATAAATCAAAATATTTATACCGCACATTCCCTAAACACTACTATGATTTTTGTTGTATTCAAAATGTAATTTGCATGCCGTCGTAAACCACATTAGGCATTTTCGTCGGTTAAATAAATATACGGCTCTGATTTCAAAATTTCAAATTGTTTCAGTCGGAACACGTCATAAACAAATCTTAACAACCGTTGGGCTAGTTATTTTCAGAACGGTTTGTGATGGGTCATGAAAATGAAATCGCCACGAATTTAAACAAAACATTAATTACTGAAATATGCGGATACGGTTTTTTTACAGTCTCAGGATGTGTGGAGTAAACAGTAAAACCACCAAAGGGTTATGCTCTAAATGAATCGCTTTTTAATAAAGTTACTCGCTTTTATTTCTTCACCACATATAGGGGAAAGTTACTTATTTGTCAATTTTACAGAAACATTGACATATATTGTTACGTACTGGGTTGTAAATTTAAGTAAATATATGAAATAATGTTCATATTATCTTAAGGAGGTTTTAACTCACTACGTAACTTGGTTAATAGAAATTAAACAGTCTGAGTGAAACAATAAAAATTTAATAATCTATGAATAAAAAACAGTCTTATAGAATATTAGGACAACTTACATCTTTAAATAACTAACATATTTAATCGCAGGGGTAGGCACTATCAACTTCTCAATCATCTTAGAATCCAAACTTGACCACCCAATCTCTTCTTATTTTCAAACCAAGAAAACTCAAATAAAAAATAAGTTCTATGTACAGGGTGATATTTAACTAAATTCCTGTATATACTATCATAACAATATCTTTTTTTCCGTAACAAATCTAAAGTACTAAATTTACACATTTTTTAGAGCAAAATAACATAGTGGCAACTAAATAATAAACTACAGTATTTTTATAAACGATGATTGTTTAAAAGTTTTTACTTACGTATTTTAAGGAGCAGAAACATACCTGAAGAAAAAGAGAAAAATATTAACAGATATCAAAAATTGTAAATAATAGTCTTAAATTACAGTTCTGCACATTACACAGAAAGTCGAAAACAAAATTCGAATCGAGTTTTTTGTGTACATAAAAACATCAATTGAAAAATTAACAAATATGTCTTGACTGCTTTATGACGGCACTTGATTCCGTTTGACTTTAATCACAGATCTTTTTCCGGAGGAACTTGAACTTTACGATTATTAAGAGAATAATTAAATGAGAAATTACGTTCATGCATAAGCGGCATCAAAGAAAAAGGAACCTAATCATTATTAATTAAAATACTTGAGAGAAATTGAAGCCTGACATAGTGCGTAATGATTTCGACAGGGCGTAATTACATTTTGCCTTTTTCTGTTATTCAAATTGTTATACTGAAAACGTTGATGTGTACCTAAGTAAAAGTTTGTTTAATTTCAATATTCTTTACAAATCGTACTTTTTGTGATATGTACCTACTTCCCATAAGCGAATTTTAATTGGTTTTCAGGTGGAATAAAAAAAATTCAACCCGTTGATTTTTAAGTATTTTGGTAATACTCCGCCATTTCCTAATTTGACAAAAATATACAGATCTACGGACTGGGTTTTAACCATAATAAGTTTAAAAGCAATATTTATTTGAATAACAAATTATAAAAGTTCTGCTCAAAATTACTCATTCATATTTGAACAAAAATGAATTTATACACCAGAATATATTTGAACTAAGAGAGCGAAAAAATCCTTAAGTGAGTATCTATTGAAACTAGGCATTTTTCTATAAATTCCTCTCTACAGACATGTAATTTGATTTGCCAAATTTTTGTTATTTTGATCAGAAATACAACGAAATAAGTTAAAAGGAAAAATCCAAAGTAGGAAGTAAATAAGTAAAAAAGGGGGCCAACTTCGCGGGGGAGTCAGAACGAAAAATGAAAATAAAAGAAGTTCACGCAAGAACTCACAACGTATAATTGGCCAGCCACTATTTTTTTTAATTATATTAGGGTTTTTCGTTAGAGTTTATCTTCGTGTTTTATTTTGAACGTAATAATTATACACAAATTCCAGAAAGAAAGTAGGTCATTTTGAGAACTAAGTCACAACCTCCTTTGGAAAAGCTAGTTGCGATTTAGTTTAGTTGGAAATATTTATATTTATTCTTTTAATAACATGGTCTGTTTATTTTGGGCTTTTATTAGTTTGCTATTTTATAACTAGAGTGGCCAATATACCTATCACAAAAATTTAAATGTTACGGTAAATATTATTTTCATTAATAAAAACGTACGATAAAGAAAGTGCTTAGTGTGGTTATTTGGTCTGAAAATGTATTTTTGTTGCTTAGAGAGTTCCGAAGTAAAGTCAAACTAAGTAATGTTGAGATTCATTGGATAAAGTACCAAAGTACCATTTTTCCCAGGGTATCCACAGGGTAGCCTAAGTTTTTTACATAAAAGCTATATTTTTACTTTTAGATTAAATTTACTTCCTACAGTTCTGGGTCTTCTGCCTTGAAACACGAAAGTGAGTTTTTTTAATAATACACTCTGTTAATTAGGTTTCTTAAAATAAATTGTATTAGTTTTTAAATTCAGTATCTCGAACAATTCTTATCTAACTTATAATGTAAATCATTAAACTTCATCTCCAGAATGATATGTACGACAAAAAAATTCTACTACACAGAAAATTTGGGTTCAGTTCAGCAGTTGGTTGCGTTTTTTCTTCATTCGTTTATATAAATATTATACAAGTAGATATTTCCGTACAACTATTGTTTTATTTTTCTATTTTAAAATGCATAATCGAAGAAAATTATAGCGTGCACGATTTGCTATTTGGGTACTAAAAGCGGAAAGTGATACGTTGACGTTTGAAAACAAATTTCACTTCAATATTGCAACTTTGTTTGACATGCACCTTCTACATGAGAATCGACGAGTTATGTGTATGTTGTATGACCTATTATTTAAATCATTTAAATCAAATAAGTTTTAGTTGCTTATTTATTACTAAAAATTCCGTTACATAACAGTTGTAGTAGTAGTACATTAGAATATCAACTGAAATATTAGGCTACAGTTTGCTTCAAAATAATTATTTGTTATATTAATTTAATAACAAATAAAAGAAGCATAATATAATATGTTTTTTCAAAATTTACGGTTAGTTCCATATGATTGAATCAGATTTTTGGTAAATATTTTTCTGTTTTAGAATCTAAATCATTCCATATTGGTGCCAAATAGATAATGACTGTATCATTGCAAAGCTGTGGATATTTCCAGAATATCTTGCACTAAGTAGACCCGTTATGTATAAAGTGTTGCAATTACATCATTTGTAGATATACCCTCCTGGGATACGATGGATTGGTACACTGTATTTTTTAAATTTTTTAGTTGATAGATTATTCAAAATTCTAGTAAAAAAAATAGTTTTATTTATATTTTATTCAAGATATATGCATACTGTTCATTTTATAGCAAAAGAATACCAAATTTAAAACCCAGATATTTAACGGATGTTGCAATATCAATCTGCTGATTGTTAATTTCAATATTTACTCTTTTGAGATCAATATTATTGTAATTATATTTAGTTGTTATTATCATTCCTTTAGTTTTTAGCACAATTAATTTCAATTTGTTATTAGTAAGATATTTTTGAACTCCTGTTTATTTTTTTCATTGGCTTATATAATATGAAAAAAAAAGTTATAATACAGTACTCCGAGGCGCAACTATATCGATATTTAGTCCATCGGAGAAAAGCCCTTTTTCAATTCAAGATTTTGTATAATTAAAGTTGTAATGCTACATCACAAGAGTATTTCTTTCGATAACCTGATTGTGTATTTATTAAAATATCATTCTTTACCATACACAACTAATTTAATAGCTTTTTCAACTATATTTAAAATTACATGGACACGCCACATGTTTCAAAAACTCTTGTCAAAATTTTTAAATGGTATGTAGAATAGATCATTTACAACAAAATATTTTAATAATTTTTTTTCTAACATTATTAATTTACTCGAAAATTTATACGTGGCAACGCCTCACACTTTTAATAAAAATATGCGTCATGCAACCAAGGAATATTTACTTAATGAATCATAAAATTGTGTTAGTTTACAGATCGTTTAATCGACTAAGATTGTCGGTTGGTAAAGTAGTTTCCATAATTCCGTGAACAATGGCATTTTATTCCAATCAACAATATCACGATATGTCAATTAATCTAATCCGATGTTTGTATCAGTGTCACAAAGATTGTTCAAAACGTGTAGTGTAATACTTAAAAAAAGTAGTAGTGGAAATCGTTTGGATGTGTAATAATTGCCGAGAATAGTTTTTGCACTTTTCTACATCCCCTGTAATCGACCATTCTAAATATCTAGGTATACTAAAATAAAAATTTTTAGAACGTTTAAAAACGTTATTGGTGTTGCCGGCTTTAGTTGCTTTTCGGTAAATAAAATTTGGATAGACCTAAAATACTTATATTTATTTCTTTGAAAACGCTGACTTTAGAAAAAAAAATTATAAGACATGTTTATGCTGCATCCGTTGTTATATCTCATTCATAAATATGTGCATTATTTTTGCGGCCACTCTGTATATATCTACTATTTGCTAAATAAGATTTATGAAGTAAATTTATTTAATATTTCTAAAGAATTATGTGTAATAGTTTAAAATAAAATTTATTTCAATACGATTGAAAAACAAATGGTAATTGGTGTTTATTAGCTTTTTTAGAGTTTTCTACATAAGTTGAGAATTGTTTTTGCACCTCTCTATTTTGCAATAATAATATGTTTTTTTTTTCTTTTAAGACATTACCCATTGTATTTCTTTGTTCTTACCAATTACTGCTTTTATCTTCACCCGTTAAGAATTTAAAAGTCTTAAATATATTAATTATTATTCAACGACGGTACATTTGATTTATATGCAAAAATTTACTACTATTTAACAATTTTTATAAAATTCCCGATATATAAAATCAACATTAACTGAATCAAAATTCCAATTTGATGACATTTACAATTTTGATTTTTTCCATATTTTGTTCATTAAGATTTCTATAAATTTTGATATACATGTTTAAATTTATGTTTTGGATTGCTTGCATGATTTCGTTCAATATTCCTATCATGAAAACATTTCCCAAATTCTCTGTGAATCTGATAACTTTTATTTCATCTTTAAATATAATTAGATGAGCGCCAAAATTACATAAGCGATTAGAGGAGCAAAAATGTGCAAAACCATACTTTTGCATAGTGATCTTAAACAAACACTTTTTTCATTCGCTTGTTTTCCAAAAATGTTACTCTAGCAATTGCTGTACAAACGAAGTTGGGCTAGTTATGAAATGTTAACCGGTTTCAAAGTAATTGTGTTTTAAAAAAGTAAAACAACCGGCAGTACGTACATTTCTAATTTATTACTATGTCAGGACTATATTTATATATACAGTGGAGCGTTAAACCGTGCTTCAAAACAATTGCAATGTAATTCAATAGCGAATTTATTTGAAAATTAATTTCAACACAAAAACGCAAGACGTTGTAAGTGATTTCTGGCAATTCTCAACATGATATTTTCTGTTACGTTCATGCTCTACCAGGTAAAATATTCAGATATTCAATTACGTTCCTTCATAACACCATGTTATTTAAAGCCGCGTGGTTGATTACCCCTCTTCAGGAGTAAGCCGATATAAGAGGCCCACACGCGATGTCTTGGCATATTTCCGGATTTTCTTTCCAGTACTACGAACCGTCGAGATTTTTAATAAAAGAACTCGTATACGGAAATACTGATATCATTTTTACGATGGAATCAAGCCAACAAGAGAAATGATGCCGTAATAGAGTCATTTCGTATGGAATATATATGGGGTGATTAAATGTAGATGCGTGTGTGCTTGTCACTCTTCTCAAGTATTTATTACACGGAGATTACAAGAGTTATGCCCAACAGGAAATCGCCCTATTAAATTTTCTTTTCTCATTGTTTCAGATTTATCAAAAAGACAAAATATCGCACGCAAAAACTCATTGATTTAATTTAAACTCAATGTCAAGTTTCATCATTTTTATTTGATTGAAATGATTATTCCATGTCAACAAAAACTTCATTATTTACATTTACCGTAAATTGGATCCAACGAGGAAATCACAAAAAGTCTTTGGCCTTATTTGATGAATGGATGGAAAAATAGAAACTTTTTCTAAATAGACAAACTTTTTGTTAAAAACCGCTCGTCATAATTTAGTTAAGTTACAATTCGTAAATACGAAATACATATTTTACGTTTGTTATAAAAAGTTATCCATAATGCCAAACTCCAAAAGTAAATTTAAAAATTTAAAAACAAATAATGTGGTCCAAAATATTATGACCCAATATATTATTTGATTTTTATTTTGATGATTAAAAGTTTAATACACCTTATGGAGGTTGGGCCACTGGACCGAATGTCAAGTTGAAAAAATGATTTATTTGTAGATTAATTGTAGGTTTTAAAAATTTTCAGTGGTAAAATTAAGAAAGTTAGTAAATTAGTTTTTGAAAAAATAAAAAATATATATTATGTGTATTATTATAGTAAATGAGCTAAAATCATTCACGTTTGGAAGGTTTTTTTATAAAACAATAATTTTTTACATACAAAATAGAAGCGCTTTAGAAATTTCCTTCTGCAATAATAAGCTAATTAAATTTCTTCGTTAATTAGATGCTGAAGCGGCAACGCTGTATGTGCCATACAATATCGGGAAATTTAAATTTTATGTATTTACTTTGTACAACTTCCTCTTGCAGTATTCTTAACCACTTAATCACGCTCATATCGTTTTAAAAGTTTGGATTTGTACATTACATGGGCTAAATTTTTTTTTACCGCAGCATGTAAATTCCTGCAAAAACAGGTTGATGATATATTTTTCCACTGACGAGTTTTCTTTTTCATATGTTTTCTTCCTGTTCTAATCAATTTACATTTTCGTTAAATAAAACTTGTTTCATGAGGCATTCGCTATAAATTCTCTAAATACATTGAATGCTACCCTTATCTTTTTATATATACACAACAAATGTCCAGGCTGTCAACTGCTTAAAATATACAGGGTTGCCGCTTCAAATGGGCAAAAACTAAATAATTTCAATAGCCAAAAAAACAATTTTTACTGAAAAATCCATAGCTATCTATTTATTTGCAATATTTATAATCATCAATTTTAGACAAAATTCATAATAAATAATATCAAAGTTTTCTATATTTTTTTACTTCAGTTTCATAAAGTTTCATAAAATATTCAAAACTTAATCCGCTTATTATAAATTATTTGTAAATCATTAAATTAAATATGTAAGCACTGATGTGAAAAATTAATGATTTAAAATTATTTTAAAAAACAAATCCAAATTGTTTGACGTTGATTATCCCATCCCAACTTCCATAATTGAGACTGATACAAATGTTCAATTGTTTTTAAATATAAATGTTTTTGTTATTGACGACGTATCGTGAGATATGTTAAAATGAATAAAACGCGGAGTTAACTAAGCAAAAAAAAGGTCTCGTGTTAGGGAGTAACCATACTGCCCCGAGCAATTTGTTTGATTAATTTTAAAGTCCACTCAACTGAGGGTAATGTAATTTTCTCAGAAATTGAAAATATAATGTCGAAGGAAAAAGTAATAATTTCATAGCGAAATTGCTTTGACCTTATACGCTATCATTTAGAAATATTTTTGATCTTTCGGCAGTAAAAAAAATTGTTCGGTAAACGAAATTTTTATGTATATATGGTAACGTAACAAAGTCTTAGAAATATGTATTTTTAAAGCTAAGTAAAAATTAGCCTAAAATTGTACTGTTATAGCCCAAAATTAAAGTAAGTTTTATATTTCAACTCCCGGTAAATATTTTTCGTTAAACTAGCAATCCCTTGTTTTCTAAAAACAACATGTTTCATATTGAAAATATTCAAATATTTACTAGAATGAAAGTTCCACTTTCACGGTTATTTGCATACGCATCATATCCAGTTGTTAATAAAATTGTTGATATTTGATAAACAAGATAAATAAATATCCAAAATTGCATAACTAATTTTACTTACAACATAAAGTCCCACTGATATGTTTTCAATTAAAAAAGTGCATTTTATTATTAAAAAACCAATCAATGGTATTTAGAAGCAGGGGAAAGCATGTTGAATCAATAGGACTAAATTTAAAAAATCAAGAGATAAAATGTAATATAAAAACCTTTTTGACTTTTCATTATTTACTCTTGCAATTTCTAAATAGGAACTCTAAACAATGTGTTGAGAATGTTAACAAAGGTACAGTTCGTCCACATGCCTCAATAATATGTGATAATAATAATAATATGCTAGTAATTACCTATAAATAATGAATAAGTAAGAGTAACACTTCAAGTTGGAATTTTACAACTTTACCCATACGTCACTGACTGTATTCATACGAAATAAGTTAAAAAGTTTCATTTAAATCCTTAGCTTAATCGAATGATAATCAAATTAGTCGTCTCTCTGTGTGATATGTTATTTATCTGTGTAATATATTTGGAAAACTTGTATCTATAAGTTACTTTCATTTATAATATCCCAGATTTGATCCTTGTGACACCCCAGATAAGACTTAAAAATTTCTCAGAAAATGGCTGATTATGGCGTACAATAAAATGTCTATTATGTAAATAATTGAACACTCAAATGCTAGAGTCAATATATAACTGCAACTTTTAATCTATAGTTTCGTATGCGAAGTTCGCAAATAAAAATAGATTATGTAGGGTTGTTAGAAGTACAATTGCTTTTTTGGTTAATGTTTAAGAATTTTTTCTTTAATGAGCTCGTGCTAGAGTGATTTATAAAGATTACATTTTTTTATTTCATTAAACTGGTTTACTAGATGACAAGGTATTAATAGGGAGTGATATTTGGCAAGAAATATCGAGGTAGTTTTAATGTCATTATCATAGTAATCAATGTTAAGTCCGCTTTGGTGTAAAACTGTTCTGCAAATGTTTCTACTTTCTCTATATCACTTTTGGCCCACCTTCTTGCAGTTTTCGAATTGGAGGTGTTGGGATCTATGGTATTTTCCATTTTTTGTGGCTTTTCAAATCATGATGGATAGTTAACATAAAACTGAAATGTCTAAGACTACCTACCGTGTTTTAATTTTTTTATAGAGTTATTTACAATTAAACAACATAATATCTAGAAAAAACTTTATGTTAGTTATTACAGGTACTTTTTATATTAAGATAGTTTAGACAGTGTTTACCTCTAACTTCGTGTATTGATTTAAATTGCTTGTGGATACTTTATAGTTCATAGTTCATCTCCCTTTCTGATCCAGAATTGTTTCCAACATTTATGATTACTGGTTCAATATCTATGTCACAAATATATTTTTTTCGATCATATTGTTACGTATTGGGTTGTTTTTTTTCAATAAATATATGAACAAATCTAAATACTATTTTCAGGGGGTTTTTAACCCATTAAGTAACTTGGATAATGGAAATTAAAGAGGTTGAATGAAACAACAATTTATTTATCATAAATAAATACACCTTTACAAAAATTAATATATTTAATCACAGGGGTAGGCACTATCAACTTCTCGATCATCCGGGAACCCAAATTTCACTTTACAATCTCTTATTATTTTCCCAACTAAGAATACCCCAATATTTATTAATTTTGATGCCTCTTATAAAAATGTTTATTTATTATCCGATCGCGACCTTGCCCCAAAACTTTCGCTCACGTAATTTTATAAAATATTAAATAAAAAATAAGTTCTATATACAGGGCGATATTTAACTAAATGCACATACTATCCTAACAATATCATTATTGTATTAATGGTTCATTTTGTCTAACAGCATCACACTTAGCTAATACATGGAACAATAAATCAGATATATAAAGCCAACCCTGTCAATGTATTCCTACAAAAATCTATACTTCCATTTACATCATAGTGGTCCTATGTATACCAGCATTGACTATTATTTGACTTCCTAACATAGAACCCCTCTCAGGAATCATAGTAAATTTAAATGTTTTGTTCACGGACATCCGAGGGACTCAAAGTGGTCCAAAGAGTTTCAGTTCGGTTTCACAGACTTCCTTGGAATAAATAGAATATATTTCATGCACTTGTTATAGAGAATAACCCTAAGAAATGTCTAGAAATGTCTTGGGAGTGAGCAAGAGGAAACTTGGCTTGTGAAGTTGTAGGAGTTGTAAGTGACTTTTGATTATTTGGAAGTCTGCGTAGTTTGGTGAGTTTTGAAGTGGATCAATAACCATTTTGTGTTATACAGAAGGAAAAGCGTTAAATTTTATCTATTGTGAAAAAGTGCAACGGCAATATGAAAAGGTGTCGAAAAGTTCTGCAGAAAGAAATGAGTTACGTGTTTTTCTTTCTAGATTTAACGTTATGGGAGACAGTTAATTAATCTTAAAGAAATGAAATTTAAGTCAAATGAAAAATTCGAATAATTTAGCATCAATGAATAAAATGTATCAGTTATTTTTAATAAAATAATGCGTTTTTAGGACAATGATAAAATATTTTTACAGAAAGTGCATGCGTTGAATTAGCTTTTGTTGGCATAATGCCAACAGTATGACTGCTTCAGACTTAATATTCCAGAATTGTTATTTCCCTTGATGGCTGGCAAACACACCTAATTTGATAAAAAAATCTGCAGTGAACTGAAAAATATGACAACAAATAGTAGAATAAATTATTAACAAATGAAACAATTATGAAGTGAAGGTGAGCTACTGAAAAAATCCACCCCGATATTTAGCCGTAATGATCAGATTTAAAAAAAATGCTGAATGAAATATGTCTATTTATAAAGTGAGACACATCTTAAAATTTTATGCAATGCGTATGTTTTCGTAATATTTAATTTTCTTTCCACTATAATAAACATTATTTCAAAATGGTATCCATCGACAAATATTGTAAAGTTATCAAAATGACGACGAAGGTTTTGAAGAATTTGAGGATATATTTGACTGCAATTTTACGGCATTTCTTGATGTTATAAATTAATTGACATCTTTTTTCACATCGAATTACGTTTGTAATGATGTACTTTATAGCATACATTCCTTATTTAAATTTAAGGGGTTGGAGAAGAGAAAGAAAGGATGTTAACATATGACATGCGACCAATCTGATGATTACATCCAAACATATTGGTGAACTATTTTCAGTGGACTATTCTGTAAATACATTAGCTATTTATGTTAAACATCTGCTAAAGAGGCTACACATTTAATTTTAAGTTTACAGAATTCTTAATTTTTCGTTTTCACCGTTATTTTCTGAAAATATTTTATCTGTGTTGCTATTAATTTTGGTTTATGTCATTCTTTGACAATGCTAGATAAGCGAAAAGGTGTTTAAAAAAGTTTTCTAATACTATGGAAATTCAGATTCTTTTTATATTTATTATGGATAAATTCCACAAAATAAGGGTTGAAACAATTAATTCAACTTGTATTTGGTAGGATAACATTATATATTTTAAGAAACCTATTCAGAACTTTGATAATAGACTTAATTTGTGTAAGAGAGACAGTCACAGCTCCCAGTTTTTAGTAGTAGCGGAATAAATCCTCAAATGTTCCATCTTTTTAATACTAAAACCGCCATGATCTGGCTCTATTCATTTTTTCCTTTATAAAGATTTTAAAGGTTTTTGATCACACATCGTGCACATAATTATGTAGGTAATAATATACCGTTCGGAATGAACATCTAAAGGGTAAACTATAATCCGGGTCGGAACAGCAACATTTCGGGGCTCCCTAGGGACGTCGCACGGTCAAAGGGTCGCTAATTTATAACACGATACACTTGTGATAACACGTGAATACAAAATCACGGCATAGGCGTACAACGGAATAAAATAATTTAGTTTACTGAGAAGAGTCAATTAGTTACTATGAGCAGATTGTTTGGGATAAAAATGAGGTGCAGATGGTAAGCAGTAAATGTTTTAAACTCGGATTGATTATAAAAGTTTTGCTAAACCTTATGTCTAGGTTGGTTGTTAATACATTAGAAAAAGTTGCGTGAGTTTGAAGTGGGAATAAAAACATTCTAAGATTTGAAAAAATTAAGCAATACCTAAGAGCGTTTAATGAAGCCATAATAATAATAATAATGGACAAGCTTCAGACTATTAAGCATTCTTAAAAAGGTTGCAGAAGTCTCAGGAAAAAAAGGTTACAGAAGTATTAGGAAGCTTGAAAACTTTGAAAGAGAGTGCTTTTAATTACAAGCTTTTGTATTATCGGACGCCGATGTAGATATTGCTGTTAGGGAATGGTTATCAAAACAGGCGCAAGAATTTTTCCCAGCAGGAATCTATAGACTATTTACCAGTGAGATTTATGCCTTAATGTTCGAACAAACACTACCTTACATCTTATAAACATGCCTTTGTAAATTTTTAATAAGCAATTGACGATGAATTATGATAGTTTATAATACTTGTTACATTAATGCCTATAAGCAAATTACTAGATTGAATAAAGGAAATGTAACATTTGTTGGACTCCTCTGGTATTATTATATTGTCTCTAATTATTACTACCAAAGGCCAGTACAGTTGTCCACCTAGGACACATATAATAATTAGTAGATGTCGCTTGTATTTCATTGCTTTGTTAAACCGATTTCCGACCACATTTGGAACATTAGTATTATGTCTCGTTGCTTTTACCCTCGTTGGTTGGAGACTAATTAAATACTACATTTTGTAACGCAGGTAGTGGATAATTTACGCTGACTGAATGTCACGTGATAATTTTTTGAAAAGGAATAGTGTGTACATGGTCTGTTTATTTTGATAAACTAGAATAATTAAGTCAGTGTTGTGCATTGACATGTATTTCATTATATTTATATATATATAAATAGTCCTTCTTTCTCCAGACTTTTTTATAGTCTTTTGTACAGGGTGATTATAAGATCCGAGAGAGAGCAGGGCCACATAGGAGAACATAAAATATCGTGGTTTAACGCAACTGATTTTTTTATATTAATTTGTACCCCTGAGAAGTTATAGGCCTTGAAAGTGGGATTTCAAATTTCGAAAAAAATCAATTATACTTGAACTTAGAAAAACCAAATTTGGTATACGTTTTGGGTTTACCAAGAGCATAAATCGACAGTTAGTAGAGCATTCTAAATGCTTGATAAGGCATGATGCACTATTAAAATTTTACAAACATTTTTAATCCGTTCTCGGACCTAAAAAGTTAGTTCTTTATTTTATGGGTAATTTATTCCTAAATGTTTCTTTATTATTATTATTTTCAAAAAGATTTGTCATTTTCAATAAAAACCCGAATAACTAAAAACAAGTATCGCAGATATTTCATTTAAAATAATCGAACAGTTTAACTTTAGTAATTCCTCGCTGAAGTATTATTTTGGATACAATTGAAGATGACCGAGATATTCGTACAAGAATTCCATCTCGACAAACTGGTATGTGGCAAACTTCTGTGCACCAAATTATCAGACAAAATCTACTACACCCATATCAAATACAAAAAGTGCAAGAATTGTTACCGGGAGATTTGGTTAAACGAGTGAATTTCGTGTCAGTTTTTTTTGGATTAAGATATTAATTTTCCACAGAAAATTCCCTTTGCTGATGAAGCTTGTTTCACTTGCAGAGGTATTACAAATTTACATAACTATCACGACTACTCTGACGTAAACGCTCATTCAGTAACTCCTCGACATTTCCAACGCGAGTTTAAATGAAATGTTTTAGTCGGTGTTATTGCTCGGTATTTAATTGGTCCAGTTATTTTATCGAATCGACTAAATGGCAAAACTTATTTAGAATTTCTCCAAAATACTTTCCCGGATCTACTTGACGAGCTGCCACTACAACTCCGACTGAAATATTGGTTTTAGCATGATGGATATACGCCTCGTTTTAGTATTATTATTAGAGACTTTTTAAACCACTATGATATAAATAAATGGAGTGGAAAAGAAAATAATTACCCACAAGTTTAGCCTCTATGATGGCCAGACCTCAACAAATGTGGCTTCTTTCTTTGGGGAACTTTAAAAGAATTTGTGTATTCCTTTATAGTCAATTTCTTCTCGAACAGACTTGTGGAAACTCATTACGGATAAATGCACATTAATTAGAACAATCAGCAGTTATTGAATAGAGTAGACTTCAATTTTTGACGAAGAATAAATGTATGCCTGAGTGAAAATTTCTACAACAACTTATCAATGCTAATTATATGTAATTTCCGTTCTTTATGTTGTTTGGTTTTCTATTAAATTATTATTATTTCAACTTTTTTCCTCCTGATCCTGAAGTCTGACTTTTCACTTCATAGCCTACTTTTGAATTTTCAATTATTTTAGATACACAGCAGCAATACGTGTTTCTAGTTATTCGAGTTTTTGTTGAAAGTTTTTTGTAAAATAACAAGAGTTCAAGTATAACCGAGACATTAATTTTGTTCGAAATTTGAAATTCCCCTTTCAATGCATAAAACTTCTCAGTTGTGCAACTTAATATGGAGGTAAGTTGCGTTAAATCATCATATTTTAGGTTTTCAAACATGCCCCTGCTCTGTGTCGATTCTTATTCGAATCACCTCGTATAGTACCATTTTTTATTTACTAATTTCTTAAATTCTACGTTGTGTATACATTTATCATCTCTTTATTCTTCTGACTAGTCTTTACTTTGGTCTTCCTCTTTTTTATGCAATCCGAGTCTCCAAAAATCTCCTTCAAGCTCGGTTGGGATTTTTTTTAGTACAAGAACCTTATACAGATAAATTAGCTCTTTCATGATACATATTTTATATTTTCTGCTTGTCATTTTTGTCTCTAATCTTTTTATCTAAATGTTGCAATTCTTATAATCGATCTTTTAATTTTTTTTGTTGCATTTTACAAGGAATAATTATTTTTATTATGGTCTGTACCGTCAAACATATTTCAGCTTTTGGATTCCTCTTTCGCTGCTGGATTTTGTTATGGAAGTAATTAAGAAATAACGGTTTACAAAAATTAGTTCGTCAACATCTCACAATATATCAAATGTTGAGTAGGCGAGGAAGAAAATAGTTTAAATTTTGGAGTACTTTTTTGTTACCCCGTTGTTTTCTGAATTTGAATTGTATATTTTAGTATTATTTCAAGCTACTAGTGAATTAAAATGATAAATGGAAAAATACTAAATCCAACATTATTTCAGTATTAAAAATATTTGCTTATGGATGAAAAAAATTGTAACTTCCAAAGTTGTTCAGATATAAGAAGGCTCAAGAGGATGTAGGCCCAACTATTATATTTGTCATCAATATGACTTCTCGTTCGACATTTTCTTCCAAGTACGAAACTTATGTTCAGTTTTATTAGTATCTATTTAGCTCTACATAATATTTCAATATTTTGTGAGAATCAAATATTAAAATCGATAATCTAATATTTTTGGGAAATTCGACATTCGAAAGAACCCCGATCAAAATAGATTGTCGTCCGATAAAAACAGGTAAATAAAAACATAGGCCATAAATGTGGGCAGTTTTATGACAAAGGTTAACCAAATTGACTACCAACCCCTCGTCTGCAATCATATTTTCACGAAATATGAGACACATAACCCTTGTCACTAGCTTTCCATTCGTCATAACTGAAGTAACTTCCGTCGCAATTCGGTACAAAAACTTTCGATTCGGTGTCAGTTAAACACACAAAATATATCACAATGGCGCCACAATTAGAAATGGACAATAAAAAAAGGAATTGTTATAGATTCAAATAGGCATTTTGACGAGGGTCGACACTTTAATTTGTTCAAGACGTAGCAAGTGACAGGTAATATTTCGTGTAAGCTTCGGTGTTTAAATCTATTTACGAAACCCTAATAGTTTATATCTAGGTTGAATAATATGTCTTCGGAACGTTGGTAATGATTTTAAATAAATAATAATTTATGAATTTAAGGAATTTATATATAGATGGATTTAAATATTTCAGTTTGACTTGATAATCATCTAATTCTAATAACTTTAATTTAAAGAATTTGGTGTATTTTAACCTGTATAAATTTACCCTACTAAATCAATTTAATTATTTTTTAGAATGGCTAAATCAGAATTTCACTAATTGGCTTTTTTAAACAAAATGTTTACTTTTAATATAAGCATTTACCTAGATCTACGTATTTGTTTGAAACGCGTGCCTAAAATATTTCAGCATGAAACTCTCTTCTATTTGAACAATTTCCAAAACACAATCAATCCCTTTCTAGCCGAATCTGGAACAGAAATATGTTACCACTAAATTCACTCGGAGATGCAAGAACAGAGAAACCACTTTTCATTACAAACTTTCCCCAACACCTTGTATACCCGTAACCAAAATCAAACTTGCCAGACTCCCTTCGAAATCGAACGGTATTAAAGTTGGTGATTACAATTACTAGTCCTAACTTACACATAACATTCTAACGAAGTATACCCTTACCCTTTCTCGTTCAGCTTCTAGGGCTGGATCCCACAAATTCTGAGCCCTATGTAAATAATCTTACCTTTACCCTGTGATTTTAAACGAGTTATATATATATATATATATATATAAATTGTTTTGGATTTATTGTTGCAAAAATGAAAACAAAGCGTATACCTGAGTTATAGCTGGATCCAGATATTTATTATTTAATTTATTATTTATTAATTATTTCATTAAAAATAATTTTAGCTTGACGAGCTAATGTTATAAATTTAACTAAATTTTTCATTGAAAATATGTGTTAAAATATTTTAAAATGGTTTAAAATCCCATCGCTTACAGTTTTTGATTTTTCAATCATTAAAATTTCTTAGCTTAATGTTGTCACATACGAAAAGGGCATTAGATTTATTTTCCCAAGTTAACCCGTTCAATAGTCCACGGACTTATTTATATTTAGTAATCGTTTAGTATAGTAAACATTTTTGTATATTCTTGAAAGAGCGTTATACTCAACGCTTGAACTACGTGAGGTTAATTTTCAAGAACTTGAACATTATTTAATATAAATACGAGACGATTACTTTGACAGGTCCCTGTCTGGGGATTTAAGTAGTCCCTGACAATGAGGAAGAGATCAGCGGTTTCCCGACCTTGGAGGATGTTAACCTAGTGTCTTACTAACATAATGTTAGTTGAGCAATTTTTTTATCTTTGTTATATTGTACTTGTTGTTGAACCTGTCTCTTACTGAACTCTTGAGTACTTATCCAGGAGAGCGCCCGTATACTCTATAATATGGTGGAGGTTGGCGTGAATTATTTTAATTAATCTCTTTTATTACCGCATGACTAAGGGTCGTGCTGTGAGATGGTGAAGGTGCCCTTTTAATTAGCACAACCCACGGCTTTTTGCGTTACCACTTTTTCTCTTTTCTTCCTCTCGACTTGTATCCATGCTACTTGTTTGAAAGCACGTTCTTCTATTTTTTATTACTTCAACAATAGATCTCTAAAAAATTGTCGAATATCGCTGATTATACACTGTCATATAATTCAACTCATCTAAATTATGGGGATTATACGACAATTACCTAACTAGACATAAATCCGAAGGATTTAATCTAATCGTCTGACATACTTGGTTCATTTTTTATGTTATATTTTGAATCATGAAACTGAGATTTTCGTCATCTGGCCTATAGGTGACATTTAACGTGAGATTATCCATTGCGGAAATCGATTATTGCAATTAGTTGATGACTCCTTAATTTCAATATGAAATAGGGTCTTATTTTACCGGGTCTTAAGGGGCTTGTTTTCAGTATTTCGTGTGATTCCTTACCAATTTTTGCTCGCAACTTTGGATTGTGGTCGTTTGTAACCTATTTTTAGTGTAGGATATTTTCATATTTACTGATAAGACCGAAATAAAATATGTAATTATGTATAAAATTTTTTAAAATTGAGATGAAATAAAAAAGATAATTACTATTATTATTATTAAATTATTAGTGTGTCTTAATTTCTCTAGCAATACGTTATATAATAACAAATCTGAAATATACAAAACACTGATAATTTCGAGTTCCTTATTTTAATTCTTATCAGTATGTATTTATCTGTTTAAATAATTTTTCTTATTTTCAGTTTCATAGTAAAATTCCAATTTATTATTAATATGTATCACGATGAGGTTTAGTACGGTCCTGATCCCTTTTACAACCTAGTTACTGCGATATCGTAAAACGAGAAATTGTAGTTAAACTATGTTTCCATTATTTGTCCAATTTGGATCCTAACCCTTTGTCGGACCGATATAATTGTTCAGTAGGTATGTGAAGTTATACATACCCAGTCTTTATTGTGAAATTTGTTTCTCTCTTCTCGTTTTTGAATCTCTTTGAAAAATAAAATATGCTGAGAATGCTTTTAACGAATTAAATATTTAGATATTACAACTTTTCCTGTTTTGTTGTTTTGTCTAAAACAAGTTTTCAGTTGAGTTCTATCGCATTGTTTTAAAACAATTTATCGTTCCTATGGGATATGAGGGAGGTATTTATTGCCGAACAATAATGCACTTTAAATTGAAGAATATGATAAGTTAATAGAAACTTTTAAACATTTCTTTATTCATTCAATATTCATAAGATAATTACTATTCTAGATAGAAAAGTTAGAATATACCTTATCTTTTGAATAAATATTTGGCCAAATTATACTTTAAATACCACTTTGAGTTATTACGTAAGAAAATAATCTAATCATATTTTTTTGGTGATATGAAAATAAAACAGTAGTATCACTTTTAAAAATGAAGTGGATGGTAACGGTTGCATTTCTTGCAATATGTAAGTATATATATATATTTATAGATTTATTAGACAGATAGTTGGAAAAGCTCTGAAGTAGCTTAGAGAATTTCTTTGAGAACGTTTTAATCTTTTCTATAACCTTTACAATACAAAATAATTTGTTGTTATAATCTGTAAGAAGGTTCATTTGCCCTTTTGCTTAGTGTTTTTGCAAAAAATGACTTTCTGTTATTGTTTCCCATCTCTTCAGTAGTAGTATCTTCTACATTTTAACAATACTAAACGATTTTTTGGTGTTTCATACATGAAAACATGAAACATTTTGACATAACTTCTTATTCAGTAGTCTCATAACTTTTAAAACATTCTAGGATATACGGTATGGTGATAAAATTTGGAACCAAACCTCAGTTAGTTTTTTTCAGTGGCAACCCCCAAAATTTTTCTTTGGTTTTTGACAGAGCGGATTACCACATAAAAAAATTAATATCTTGCATAAAAATTTCAACAAAAAAAAACAAATATTCTCTACGTATTAGAACAACGTTCATTTTAAATGTTCGAACTGTAATCATTTAGCTACCTGACATTGCCATGCACGAATGTAAATACCTTGGATGCTGCGAGTAATTATTTCAAAGCTGATTCGTGTCATTTCGTAACGTGTTCTTTACTGCAAATCTCTCAAATTGGCAGGTCTATCGAAATAAATCCTTAATTTGACAAAAAAATTTAGGAGTGTTAGATCTGGAGAACGCGGTAGCAATTCCAGTGATCCTCTCCGTCCTATCCATCGTTTCGGAAAAGTAGCGTCCAAATATGCACGAACCTGAACGTCAAAATGGGGAGGAGCCCCAATTTACTCATTTTCATAAGGCGGTTTCGAAAGAATAAAAAAAAAACAAGTGAAAAAAATTGGGGTTGTCATTGAAAAAAATTAACTATGACTGTCACTCCGCAGAAACTTTACGTTACAACTTAAATTTTGCTTGTCTTTTACAAAAATAAAATTGACCTGTCCGAGGAATTTTCTTAAACACGTTTCATAATTGAGTTACAAGCTTGGTTTCAACTTTATCATCATAATATATGTAAAAAATTTTAGCTTTTCTGTTTAGTAACAGAATTCTTGGCGGCTGACGATTGCCTCAGTAGAGATTTTGGCCATGGTGGAGCAGTATGCGTATGTAACTCAGACCACTGCGACACATTTAAAAAAATCGAAAAGGTAGATGGCAGTAAATATGTTAAAGTCACATCATGCATGGCAGGTTTAAGATTTCACAGAGAAGACGGAAACTTTTCAAAAATTAATTCACAAGCTGAAAACGTGATTAGTATTGGAACTAAAACATACCAAGAAATTATTGGTTTCGGTGGAGCATTTACTGACGCTACTGGTATAAATATCGAGTCTTTGAGCGAAGATTTGAAATACAAAATAATAAAGTAAACTTAATCGTTAACGAGTAAAGTAAAAATTATTAATTTTTGCTGTTTTAGCGCATATTTTTCGGATGATGGTTTAGAATACAATATTGGAAGAGTTCCCATTGGAGGAACAGACTTCTCGGTACACCCATACTCTTACTGTGATACTGTTAACAATACTGCTGATCCTGAATTGAAAAATTTTAGTTTACAAGCAGAAGATTATAAATACAAGGTGATATTTATTGAACTCAGTTAATTTCTCAATAAAAAAAATATTTCGTTTAAGATTCCCTTTATTCAAAAAGCTCTACAACTACGAAAAAATGATCTTAACTTATTTGCTTCTGCTTGGATTGCTCCAAACTGGATGAAAACTAATCCCGGGTTTACTGCAAAATGGTCATTTCTTAAGGACGATATGTACCAGCCATGGGCAAATTACTTTGTAAAATTTTTAGATGAGTATAAGAAAAATGGCATCGATTTCTGGGGAATAACAACTGGAAATGAACCGTTAACAAGTTTTATGCCAAAAAATATCCCAGCCGTTGGGTGGACCCCGGGCGGAATGGTAAATAAAAGTATTATAATATTATTATTTCAATTATTTTCTTAAACATGGTTTAAACAGAACAGAGATTTCATTAAAGAACCTATTAAGTCATAACCGGATGATAGTTAGATACAACCAACCTCTTGACAGTATTGACAATATTAACAATGGCACAAGAAGATACATATAGATTTTGTTAGTCTCTAATCGTAAAGACAATCTAACGTAAAAGAATGTCCACAATAGATTTTTATAGGTCGAGGTGGAAGAGCCACTAGAACAGAGGGTCGCTTAAATCTAATATAATCTATTTATTTTTTTTAGAAAAAATGGATCAAAGAAAATTTAGGCCCTACATTAAGAAACACGAGTTATTCTGATATTAAACTATTGACTCTTGATGACCAAAGGCTACTTTTACCGTGGGTGATTGATTCCGTAAGATATTGAATATGTATTTGAAACATAACTATATTAAAATATCTTGATCTGTTTAGCTGTTCTCAGATGAGGATGTTAAAAAATATGTTGATGGTATTGGTGTCCATTGGTACATGGATTTTATTGTACCACCACAAGTTTTGGATAAGACACATGATGATTATCCAGACAAATTTCTTTTATCTACTGAGGGCTGTAATGGTTCGAAAGATTTTATGTATTTCAAATCCAAATAAAATTTACCATAATTATATATATTTATGGATTATACTAATATTTTTTTAAACATTCTTACATTTTAGGATTTTTGATCTTGCACGTTTTGTTGGGAAGTTGGGAACGAGCAGAAATATACGCTCACTATATTATGGAGGTCAGTTTTTGTAAGTTGGGAAAAACACTAGTCATTATTAAAAGAAATATTTTATTTCTAGGATCTAAATCATTGGGTAACAGGTTGGACTGACTGGAATATGGTCCTCGATTTAGATGGCGGCCCAACTTTTATAAACAACTTCGTAGATGCTCCTATAATCGTGAATGCAACAGGAAACGAATTTTATAAACAACCTATGTACTATGCCATGGGTCATTTTTCTAAATTTATTCCTAAAACATCTCTTAGAATAGAATCTACTACATTTAATGAGGAAGTACCTGTTACTGCATTTAAGAGACCAGATGGTGGCACGGCTGTTATAATTTTAAATGAGTGGGTATTAGTTAAATTTTTACTTAAAATAATCAATTTCTTGAATTATTTAAAAAGTAAATTTAGCATATTATATGCATCCTAAGGCGAAAATTTATTGATGATTCAATTATCATGGATAATTTTTAATATGTGCAAATATTTTTGTAGGAAAAGCGTAGAAGTTCCAGCAACAATAAGAGATTCTGCAAAAGGTGACATTACTATAACATTAATACCAAATTCAATAACATCTATAGTTTATTGGTAGTAAATAATATTGTACAAAATATATTTTATTATTAATATGTAGTTTAACTAGTTTTATTCCATAAAATTATGAAAAACTTAGCAGTAATGAACAAGTTCTTACAGTCGAAAACAAAATTGAGCGCAAAAAAATTAATTTACATAAAATATAATTTAATAAAATAAAATTAAATATAGACACACCAGTAATAAAATAAACAAGGAAATATAGTAGATTTCAGTGTAAAATGGATTTAATAATGATTTAATAATTTCCAAAAAATCTTATTTACTTACTTAACTCTAATTTATAAATTATTTACAATAACTAATACTATAGAAACATTCAAAAACTCAACTATTTTTCTTTACCTCGATTGTCACTAAATATCATAAGGAAATACAGTTCAATTCACTATGACTTATGTATCTAATAGAAAATAAAATCAATTGTCTATACTTCTAACCGAAAAAATAAATATGTTATTGGAAGTTTAATCAGTCCCTAATCACCCTTAATATGAAACACAAAGTTATTGCCCGTTATTTTGGGATCTCCAGAAATTCAGATAGTTGCAATTTCCTAGCCAAAGAAATTTCAAATAGAGAATGTTGAAGCCGAGGATGAAGAAAACAAGATAAATTTTATTTCACCCTATCCATTTCATTACTAGAAATACTGTTAGGAATTCAAACTTTAATATCTAGTAAATCTTTGATGTTATTAAGTGTACTCTTAGCAATCAAAATTCGAAGAGAAAGCTTGTCAAAAATTTTTTACGGCTTTTTAATTTTTTGATACAGCCAACATAATTTTAAAATTGGGCAGTGAATTATATGGAATTTTTATTGAAAATCATATTTGATTTATCTCAATTTAGATTATAGAACATGTTTCTTTGTAAAGTATCAAAATATTTTGAAAATTTAGCCTTTTTTAGACGAACAAATTTTCTTCTTAATTTAAATTATTAGTAAGTTCATCTATTTAAGAAGGTCATGTTCTTTAACTAACTTACATTATTTTCTGATTTTACTACATTTAGCTATAAATACTAATAGACGCAGCTCTAACACGATACAATTTAATTCATTTATCCGTTTTTACTATTAAATTGACAGTTAAGCATTGTATGACCTAAAATAAAAATAAAATATATATTCTGATAATCTCATGTAATATCACACTAAATCTTTGAATTTTAAATATAATTTAACGATGCTCAACAAATTTGTCTACTATGACAAAACTTAAGATGTGACCTGAGATGTTTATATAAATTATACAGATAAATTATTATTATATTTTATTCATGATTTGGAAATTATTTATCATATCAGTATATTTAATAATTTTCTTAAAATTTTTATAACTTATGTGAAAAATCCCAATATTATATCTATTTACATGATTTACAAAAGTAAAATGAATATTATTATGATTTGAATGTAATAATACCGATAAAATATCCGCTACAATCAAAACTAATTGACGTGTTTCGGCATATCAGTGATAAGTATCAAGATATGAAAATATTGAATTTATTACATGAATGGTTGAGAAGGCCTTACACGGTCTGAGAAAAGATGAATCGGTGTTATTTTGCGACAGCCAATCCCCCTGTAAATACAGGGAGACGACCCACTCTATGCCAGTTTACTCTAGAGTAAGCAGATTAAGACCTCTGAGACAATAACAGAGGGTTGGACTCGCGGAGTTCGTAGAATAAGACCACGAAATTGATCTGTTATCGCTTCAAAGTCGGAAAAATTCTAACCTCTAACAGAGTTTATACTGTAAACCTAATTCAACTCATGTTCATGTAACAATATTATTGGTTTTGATCAACCCAGATTTGTCATCTCTCTTACGCATTATATATTATAATATTATATTTTGTTATGAAGGAACAAATTTTATTTTTAACATTTAATACCATTTATCAAGAATAATAGAAAATTTATAAATTTTGTTGAGCGCACTTTGTACATTTTCTATTAGATTCATCTTGGTTCAAAAATGTTCTGAAGCTGGGTTCAGATTTCATTTATTATAATAATATTTACAATTCAATATATTTCTTGTACTTAAGTTTTCACAAGTATTTTACTCTTAATATTTTTTATAACTAATAAAACAATAAACATTAAACTTCATAAAAAAAACACTAAAAAACAACTAGAAATATATAACTTGGTATTTTCTAAACACTAAAGCTAAAATTGTCTTACTTTTGAAATACATCCCTTAGGCGAGAAAAGTTCTTTCCCGATATAATGATTGTTATGGACCAGCATCCATTTATATCACGGTTAAGTATTTTAATTAATCTTATGTAATTTTCTTTTTATAACACTTTATGTATTCAAAAATAGTTTATCCTTCTTTTAAGGTTATGCAAGTTCCATAAAAATGTAATTAATTGACAATTAAATAGATCTAAAGGTTTTATTAAACAACAGGAACAACTTAAAATTTCTGGTTAAAATTATTATAAAATATCAGCAAAATTTCTTTCCAAACAAATATTTTTTGGTAATTTCAATAAATAAAACAATTTAATTTAAACTATTTCACATGAAAACGTTTTGTTTTAAATTTTGACACATTTGGATTTGTAATTTTACATGTACTTAATTTTATATGCTATAATTCAGAAATATACAAATTCTAGTTTAAAAACATTAATTAGAGAAATTATTGTGTTACATGCTTAATGTGAAACGTATACTGATCACTTTAATATATTTTGTATTATTGCACACACATTATTATTCATAAAAAAATACGTTTCCACGTGTCATTCTACTGCATGAAAAATTATTGATATTTGTGTAATTTCAATGAAATTTGTTTATTTATTGATAATTTCTGTTACATTATTATTACAGTCAAAAATCTGAACATTCTTACAATATATTTTAAATAATTTAATGTAATTTTACAGCATGCATAATATATATCATTATAAACATAAAAAAATGAAGATTATTTGAGAAACATGGATTATTGTCAATTATCAATGTAAAACTTTGTTAACAGTACATTATCTCATATTTCATCAAATGTTATCAATGGATTAATTTCATAAAAAGTAAGACAGGATAAATCCAAAAAGTACTCGTACCATATTTTTCAGCAAAAAAATCGTTTAGTTTTATTATTGAATATGTATCAATCTTTAATAGAATATTCTTCTAAAGTCTCATAAGTCTGAAATCCTGTGGTTTGAAGAAAAAATAATTAAACTAAGCAAAAAATGAATAATTACATTATAAATAAAAATTTCAAAAGCAGCATAATAAAATGTAGAAAAGCTGCCAGGACTGGAAAATAAATGAGATACATTTATTTGGAATCGATTCTGTGTTCAAAAAATTATAAAAAAATATTTTAATCCAATCTCAAATAGGTATTAATGTTTTCAATAATCAGTATCTATGAACTAATTTAAATGTTAGAAAAACAAACCACTTATTATTATCATCGTGAACATTTATTATCAACTATTTATTTACCTATATATTAGTTTAAACCATTATTAAGGATATTTTATAATATTTTCACCAATGGCGAAGATGACGTATATAGTGGCAGTAACTTTGTTAGTTCTCTCTGGTAAATATTACCTATTTAACACTGTCGATTTATTTTTAAAACATTTCATTTATTTCTTGATTCAGTCAATCAAGAAGAAGGCTAACTTGTGCTAAAGAGAGTCGGAAGAATCATCTGGAATATAATAATCAGTAGTGGTTTTCTTCTTAAACGGAACATACTTTAGTTTTTTACTGTTTCGGAAGAGAAACGTTTATTAAATTTTAAAAGAAATCCATCTATATTTTCCTGATTTTGTATCAAAAACGCAATAGCGTCATCTATATATGTAACTCGAGCATACCTTCCGAAAATAATACTCAAAGTTTTGGCTAAATTCACATAAAAAGATTTGGTATAATCGGCGATAAAGGATTTCCCATTTTCTTTCCTTTATGTTGTTCATAATGGCAGTTGTTGTACTCAGATAAATTTTATTCCATGCATAATTTTGCTAAAGTTAAATTGTCAAATACTGTTTCGTCGAGGTAATACATAGTCTGTAAAATTACAAATCTAAATGTGTCAAATACTTGATAATAATTATAGCCAAAAATTCGAATACATGCTCACAAAGATGTAACGAAATTTCATATAAAAAGTTTTGTTATACAAAATTAAAAGAAAAAGATCAAATTTTATTAGAAAGTATTCAGATTCCTGTAAATAATAGTAATTAAGAATATTCAAGCGTTATAAATAGTAATTTATTGACATTTTTCTTCGAATTTTCGATTGATCATATCGTTGAAGTTAGTACAATTCATAGAAAACTAAAAAAAAGTGAAGCTGTAAAAATTTATTTTATACCATTAAAAAAATTATCAATTGAATTTAGTGATTTACCCCAGATGGTTATTTTCCAATTCTTTTTAAGTTGTTCGTGTTGTTTGATAAAACCTTTAGAGTATTTCATTGTCAAGTAATTAAATTTTTTTGGAACTTGCATAACTTTAAAAAAAGGATAAACAATTTTTAAGCGCATAAAGTTACAAATAATCGTGACATAAAATTATTTAAAATACTTAACCCTGACATGAATGGATTTTTTTAAGTGATAAGAAAATAATATTTTCAAGAATTTTCAAGTGTTCACGCTGTTGCTGGTCCACAACCATAATTGTATGGGGAAGGACTTTAAGGTGAATAATTTTCCCGCCTAAGGTTGACATATTTCAAAAGTAATAATAATTTGAGTGTTGGCGTTTACAAAATATCAAGTTTTATGTTTTTCGTTGTTTTGATTTTTTTGTTTAATGTTCATTGTTTATTTAGTTGTAATAAATATTAAGAATAAAATACTTGTGAAATCTTATGTATAAAAAATATATTGGATTGTAAATATCATTATTACAGTTAAATGAAATCTGAACCTTCCTTGAGACAATTTTTGAACCAATATGAAGATAATAGAAAATATAGATAGTGCGCAAACACAAAATTTGTAAATTTTTTTTTGATTGGTATTAAAAATTAAAATAAACTTTGTAAAAATAAAACTTTTTCTTTCATAACAAAATATAATATTTCAATATACAAAAGAATAAATATCATATCGTTTTTGATTTATTATCAATATTTAATTTATTTTATAGTTTTCCAGAAAACTCTAACAGAAGAATGTGTAAGTAGAGACTATGGAAACGGTGGTACAGTATGCGTTTGCAATGCAAATCACTGTGACACAATATCACCAGTTCAAGCTGTACAAACTCCTTCATTTATTAAATATACATCGAACAAAGCAGGTCTGAGATTTAAAAAAGAACAAGGAAAATTTGAACAAACAAGTGATAACATTAACAAAATAATTATTGGAACTGATAGTTTTCAAGAAATTTTGGGTTTTGGTGGTGCATTCACTGATTCTACTGGTATAAATATTAAATCCTTAGATGAAAATCTTCAAGAAAAATTAGTAAGGTAATATTATTTTTAGGCAAGGAAGTTTAAAAGTTGGTATCCCTAATATATAAAGACCCTGTATATAATTCATTTTTTAGGTCATATTTCTCAGAAGAAGGCATACAATACAGTCTTGGAAGAGTGCCAATTGGAGCTACCGATTTTTCAACACATCCATATACTTATTGTATTTATAATGAAACCGATCCGGAACTCACAACCTTTTCATTACAACCCGAAGACTTAAATTATAAGGTATAGTACTTAATAATAGTACTATACTCTATTCTCTATATTCTTAATATTTATTCATTTCATAATATCTTTTTTCAGTAATAAAAGTCTAAATACATAAAGGCTAAGTTCTACTAGTCGATTAGCCCATAGGTTCTAAAAATATGAGCTCGCCCCCTATGAGGATCGGCTTAACTAATTAGGGGGGCGGACTACAAATTAAAAAAAAAGATTTATTAATTGAAATTTTATTTAATAGACAAAGAAACTTATTTTCTAAAACGACTAATGACCAAGGGTTAACATCTGCTTGTTTTAAGACACAAAACCTCTCTAAATTCGGTTCTATGTTTAAGACGGTCACTCTTAGTACTTTTTCTACTTGAAATATATTGCGGTATTTAGATGTCAAGGCACAATCAGCAGAAAATCCAGTTTTATAAACGTAGGAAAAATGTAACAGAAGCCGAATAGCTTTGAATTTTATAAGGGAGTAAAAGATTTATTAATAACATTTGATCTTTTTGAGGTTCTTGATGAAGCATTTATCAGTTCTTCTTCTTCTTCTTGTAGAAATAGTTGGATAGGTGTAGTGTTAAATTTTCCATTGAAATAATGCACGTAATTCTAAAGAGGCTTATCCCAGCACACCTAACAATAATAAAAACCGAAATTCTCCAAAAATGAAAATTCAGGGGTAAGATGAGACCCTCTCCTCAATTTTCAAAATGTCACTTAGTCATAAAAGTACATATACTCAAAGAATATGTAAATATTACATTAATTTACAATCGAAACAATGCACATGATTCTGAAGACGCTTATCACAGCATACCTAACAACAATACAAACGGGAATTCTCCAAAAATGAAAATTCAAGAGTGGGGTCAAACCAGTTCCTGATTTTTTTATATTTTTGCAAGATGCCAGAGGAGACGCTGGAATAACTGAAGGAAAAGGAGCATCCTTTAAAGAAAGGTGGACGCTACAAACAATGACTGAGAGATTGAAGCAAAAGGAGCAGCCTTTGCAGACAGATAAACAGAGAAACTGCGAGACCTTCTTTAATTGTGCTTTAGTTTTCTGAATCGCCTTTTTACTTTCTTTATAGGAAGGTAAAAAGGCGACATAGACATTCAAACCAACGCAGTAAAAGAAATTCACCCATTATATCTGACTCATATATTTAATATTTAATACTTTCTAATATTTTTCTATTAAGATATATATTTAATTAAATTATAAATTTTAATTGTCAGTAACGTAAATTGCTTGTTTTAAAAGAATATTCTTTCATTAGTTCATGACAAAAAGTCACTACTTGATAATAATTATGGTACAAAAATATTTAATAAACTACAAACAGAGAAAAAGCAAGATGTTTTGAATTTGTTTTATGATGGCGTGTATTGAACTTTAAATATTAGAAATGAAATTACATTATTTCACATAAAAATTTTTACAGAATCATTGTATTTATTGGATAGCTCTTTTATCAGTAAGTACAATTCCTGTATCACTTACTGTTGCCATTACATCATTAATTTTTTGTTGCTAATATTTAAATAACAGTTACTGTCAATATCTTTATTTGGAAGACAATCTAGAACTAAAGGTTATTTCAAGAATATTCGTTTATTTACAACCCTTCTAATAGCAAAATGCACATTTTATAATGGAGTACATATGATCTTTAGAACTACTTTCTAAGCCACTTTATATGATACCAAGAAAATTTTCTCATTTGCTGCCAGGACTTTATAAAAATGTGACTACTGTTGAATATAGACTAGGCCAGCAGTGGGACCTACTCTTTTATGTTCATGGAGACATCTTGTAAATTAATTGAATGAACACTCCTTTACAGCCCCTAATCTATAAAACTGTCCTCGTATATTGCGACAAAACAATATTATGTATATTTTATGTGATATTTCAGGTTCCAATTATTAAAATAGCTCAGAATCTTACAAATGGCAACATTAAACTTTTCGCATCAGCTTGGGTAGCTCCAGGATGGATGAAAACAAATCCTGATCCTATAGCCAGAAATTCATTCTTAAAAAAACAATTTTACCAATCATGGGCGCATTATTTTTTAAAATTTTTAGAGGTTTACTATTTGAAAAATATCAGTTTTTGGGGTATAACTACAGGAAATGAACCTCAAACGGCGTTTTTAGAGAGTGTGAAAGTACCAAGTGTAGGATGGAACTCTACTGAAATGGTAATTTTTTTTTGTATATTGTATATTTTTTATATAACAAAACTAAAGCAGATAAAGAAGTTAATGTTTATTAATAACTAGAATAAATCATATAAGGAAATGAAAGAATGAATTAGCGATAAAATATTATAAACACACGAGTATTTAATAATACATTAATATTTAGTATATTTTAATTGAAAAATGTATTATCCAACTTTAAAAAAAAATTCATTTTTCCACTAGTGAAACAACGAATTTCACAAATTTTGGAAACATAGATTTTAATTTGCTGTTGATTATCCTCAATTATTTAAAAAAAAAATATTATTTAATTATTGTTTATACACTTATTGAATATTAATTTTATTTAATATTTTTAATATTCTAGACTTTATGGATTAAGGAGAACTTGGGTCCCACTTTAAGAAAATCTCATTTCTCAGATATTAAAATAATGGCTCTGGACGATAGCCGAAATATTTTGCCATCTTTTGTAGAAACGGTACGTATATTCTTTCAGTAAAAATTATTTACAATTTACAATATCTACATAAATGTTGTAGATATTTTCAGAAGAAGAAGCGGATAACTATATTGACGGAGTAGGTGTTCATTGGTATCTGGATAAAATTATTAGTGTGGATGTAATTGACGAAGTACATAAATTGTATCCTGATAAATTTATTTTGCACACGGAAGCATGTGCAGGTAAATTAACAATCGAAAAAGGATTAAAGACATTTAAAAAAATAATAAATTATTAAATAAATAAATAGTTTAAATTGGATTTTTTAGGATTTTTGTCTACAGATGTCCATGTATTATTGGGATCTTGGGATAGAGGAGAATCGTATGCAGCATCTATCATAGAAGTAAGAAAAAAAGTTTAATATTCAGACATTAAATACATTTTTGGTAAAAATTGTTTGCAGGCAATCGCAAAAAAATTGTAAAACGGAACCAATTAACTCGAATTTAAAATTCTGCGGTATCCTATATTGCATACCTTTTTTTTTTAATGTCATATTTTTAAATGTTTCTAAAATATATAATAATATTAATAAGTTTCAAAGCAGCTATTTAAAAAAGCTCTGATTAAATGAATTAACATAATAAACGTAGTATTGAGATTAAAATATATCGGTAGATTATGGAAAGCTGCAGAAGTGATAATGCTACCGAAGTCAGATAAATCATCATAAAAATCTTCTCATACAGATCGAACTCTCTGTTGCCTGTCATCTCAAATCTTTTCTAAAAAACTTCTTCTCAAAAGAATAAATCCACTAAGAGTACAAAAAAAAAAGATTTGATTCCTTGTGCGTATTTAGAAATAATCACCCATCATCCATCAAGTACATAGAATCATAAACATAATCGAAAAATCGCTAGATGAAAAAAAGCATTTGTATTATTGTTTGTATTTGTAGTATTGTTTGAAAAAATCGTATTCAAAACGGTTTTCGTCTATCGTTCCAAGTATTTTTTCGGCCCGTTTTAAGTCTTGGACATCTGTCTCCAATATCTGAATCTTCTCCAAGCTGTTTTTAATTTGACTTTCCTTCTCCTGAAGGATCTCTTTGATTGCTGGAGAAAAGTCAGCAGGATTTGTATTTGGAATCATCCAAAGCAAAAGGGTTTATGATTTAAACGTTCAAGTTTTTGTTTATATCGCTCAACAACATCGATATCTTTAGCTTATAATTTAATAGAATATTCACCTATTGTTTACAAACACTTATAAGGATAGATCAGGTAAAGCACAAAGGTATATTAGTAATTAAAAATATTCAAAATGCAGTGTAAATACTAGCAAATTGAATTAAATGCCGATAAAATAACACAGAAGTATATGGGAAACTGCTTTGTTTTAACTCCAACGGCCATATTTGTCTGAAAATCAGCTGATTGTGACAGTTTTTGGACTACCCTATTGTACACATGTGGGATTTCTTTAATTAGAACATATTTCTACAGAAAATCTTTGGCAATTTTGATATATGAAAAGTATATTATTTTTTGTATAATTGCCCTAGCAACAGCCACCTAAATGTAGGTAGGTACCTACTAAACAATCTGGCATGTTGTTCTAATTAAGTTTTAGGTACCGATAAATCTACAAAAATTTTCCGAATTATAATAATATACCCATTCAAAGAGATTTCGTTAGGAATTTGTTATAAATGTCTTCTTTGTATTAAATTAATATATTTTAATCTAATTAACTAGATACAAAGTTCTGAAAAATATGGAATATGAATGAAAAACCAGTATTTTCTTCTATTTTCTAAATGATATACATATTTTAGTACCTAAATCATTGGTCCATTGGCTGGACAGATTGGAATATGGTATTGGACGTCAATGGAGGTCCAACATTTATTGACAATTTCGTAGATGCTCCAATAATTGTCAACGCTACAGCTGGTGAATTCTACAAACAACCAACATTTTACGCTATGGGGCATTTTTCGAAATTCATTCCGAAAGGATCAGTACGTTTAAATTCTTCCAGTTTCGATAATGATGTTCCAGTTACAGCTTTAAAAAGACCTGATGGTGGTATTGTCGTTAATATTCTCAATAAGTAAGTGTTAAGAGTATGTTTTTCTGGCAATTTTTAAAATATATTGATTATGCTTTTGTTTAGGAAAGATACTGTGATTTCTGCAGCAATCGTTGACGAAAGAAGAGGAACAATTAATATAAATCTGACAAGCAAATCCATAACATCCATATTATATTGGTGAAATATTAATAATAATGATAACTGTATTTATCTCTGATTTTTATTTCTTCCATATATTTAAAAAAAAGTATAATACTTAAAATTCAATCAACAAAATTGTTTTGAAAAGAATAAATTTATGTTTATTTAAATATATTAAAATATAAAGAAAAAAATACGAACTGAATAAGTAAGTATAAATTAATAAACGTAATTATCATATAATTACGCACTTAATAAATATGGAGCAACCGTTTATATAAACTATAAATTTTACACATTCATCCCAATCTTGTTTATATAATTTCTCGATTATTGTAGTTTTTAGAATCTACCGAATTATTTGTTATTTAATAAGATATTGTTTTGTTGTTTTTTGTTACGTCACTTTTTTTATATTATAAAAATTGATAACATACGATAAAAAGTTAAAATGTAACTTAAATTCAAACGAAAATAACCATTCATTTAATGTTGCGCTATTAGTTATCAATTTAAATCATTTATTAGTTCAAATAATAATTGCTTATTGTTTGAAAGAATTCTTATGATGAAATGCATATTGTCAATCATTTGGTTGGTCCTTAATAAGTCTTAACTACATGCACGCAATGCAGATTTTAAAGAATAAAATAAAATATTTGATTTGGTTAACCGAATTTGGTGAAGCAACTTTACTTTTACCCCTTTTTTTAATTATAATATAAAATATCAATAAAAAATAAAGATTTCATTCGACCATGTATTTGTTGATATGATACGCAATAAAATTTTTCAGGTCAATACCCTACGACACTTTTTGTAATTTTATTCTAAAGGTATATTAAAGTTTGTTGAACTGTGTGTTAATTAATTAATGTTATTCGTTCTTTAATTTTGACATATGATGTTTATTTCGTTCTAAATATTAAAAGTGTAAGGACTTATATAAAAGAATTCTTTTATTATAACTACAGTGTTTTAGAGATTAACGAAGAATGTTAAACGCTCAAAGACTTATTTAAATTATACAGAAAATACAGTATTTTTCGATGGGCAATTAATTATTCGGGTAAGAATATTTGAAATGTTTAGAATATCCTTAAATTATTAAGATAAGTATATTTTATGTTTTACATTTATTTTTTTATAGCTACCCTGGTATTTATTTTTTTTCTGTCAGTTGAAGCAGTATCTAATTGCCTATTGTTTGAAATAACAGGAATGATGAAATATACAGTGACAATTATTTTGTTGGTCCTCCTTGGTAAATATAACTAAAATTTATACTGCCATTTTTTTCATATATTAATTTTAATATAGTCGATAATTTTTATTATTCTGTACTTGTTTTTAATAATTCTTTTTTAATAGTATTCCACACATCCGCCTCAGATAATTGTTTAAGTAGAGATTATGGAAACGGTGGTACAGTGTGCGTTTGCAATGCAGAACATTGTGACGCAATTTCACCAGTTCAACATGTTAAAAGTCCTTTTTACATTAAATATACATCGAATAAAGCAGGTTTGAGATTTAAAAAAGAACAAGGAAAATTTGAACAAACAAGTGATAACACTAACAAAATAATTATCGGAACTGATAGTTTTCAAGAAATTTTGGGTTTTGGCGGTGCATTCACTGATTCTACTGGTATAAATATTAAATCTTTAAATGAAAATCTTCAAGAAAAATTAGTAAGGTAATACATATAATAATAAAATACACTGACAAGCAAAATATGGAAGTCACTTCCAAATTTGTTATTTGTTACTGTTAGTTCCTGCGAGCTGTTTTCTTATCATTCGCGCTAATGGTGACTCACATAACTGTGTTTTGTTTTCTTTTACTTTTGATTTTTTCGTTAATTATATATTCATTGGTCTTACGGTGTGGTGTTTGTAACATTCATCTAACATACTACAATGGTTAATAAATGTCAAATACAAGCTTAAAATAAACGACAACGTAATTTCGAAGTAATCTCTATTATTTTGCTCGTCGGTGTATATGGAAATTTTACACAACGATTAAGAAAATAGTTTGATTTGAATGAATGAGACTTCTTATCTTAGTAATTTTAAATGTAATTTAACAAGCATAATTATAATGCAGGCATCAATATTACACGAGGTTGATTAAAACATAGTCGCTATTTTTTTATTTTATGGTTTTTAAAATAACGTTTAGAACAACATATTCACAGTGGGCCACAGAAAACAGTACACCCCGATATTTGGTAGTATTCATTAGATTTTAAGGAAATGCTGAAACACGTCGATTTTTGATCTAAGGGGAACAGATTTTTACGATACAGACATCTGCCATTTGTCAACTCCCTCCCTTCCACTTCCCCAACCCCTTAATTTTAAATAGGGAATATACCATGTGTGGCACGTCATTAGAAAGGCATTTACATGGAGTATTCAGGCTTATGATCATCCACGATTTTTTTTTTTCGATATTTACACCGTGTGTGTTCATTGTCATTGCACATTTACTGTAAATAAAAGTCTAGACTGATCTGATAAAAAATGGTAAAAACTTTTCATAATAATAATTAAATGTTTTTCACTCTTTTATTATTTATCTCGTTTCTTAAGCTTAAAATTTCAAAAAAATCGTTTCTTAAAAATACCCTTTTAACTCTTCTAACTCCCTTAAAAAACATTTAATAATCCGTTCTTATAGTACTTTTTTCCACTTTTAGGAGTACCATCACTCCCCGAATTTTTTACAGCCTGTATATAGTATGAATCAAAGTATTAACTTAAAAATCATATTGATACTTTCTTAATAATACGCTTAATTATTTACTCTTATTAATTTTTTAGATCGTATTTTTCAGACGAGGGCTTACAATACAGTGTAGGCAGAGTGCCGATAGGAGCTACCGATTTTTCAACACATCCCTATACCTATTGTGATTATGATAAAACTGACGTAGATCTCAAAACCTTTGTACTGCAGTCTGAAGACTTAAAATATAAGGTAAGGTTTTTAATAATTTACTTTCTAATTAGTGTGATCAATTAATATTCCGGTATTTGATATCGATATTTTATTGGCAGTTTAAATATAGCCTAATTTTCCTATGCAGAAAATAATAAATAATTTTAAATTGTGAAGTTTGTATCTCTCTATAACCTTTTTTTAATATCGCTTAGGATTGAATGTCGGCGACAATTTAAGGGCGTTTACACATCAAAAGGTGTTAGTTAATACATATCTACAAAGTCTACAGTGTGTCCTCGAAAATAATGTATATTTTTATATTGTACGTAGAACGTGTCATTTTCAACAATATATTCTAATAAAATATTTTTCTAACATAATTAGTTTACCCAAAAATGAACTTTAAATATCTGCTAGAAAATTTATACGTGGCAACACTTAACATTTCTAATAAAAAATGTCATGTAACCAAGGAATATCTACCAGATGAATCATAAAATTGTGTTAGTTTACAGAAGATTCGGATCGTTTAATCTTTTTAAGTTTATTGTTTCATAAAGTTGTTTCCATAATTAAGAGAAAAATGGCATTTTATTTAAATCAAGAATTTGTTAATTAATCTAAATGGCGATGTTTTGAATCAGTGTCCCAAAGATTGTTGGAAAGTCTAAAAAAAGTAGTGGTAAAAATATTTCGGATCGTGTAATAATTGCCGAGAATATTTTTCACTCTCCTACATCCCTTGTAATCGACAATTCTAAATATCCAGGGTTACTAAAATAAAAACTTATTTTTAGAACATTTAAAAAAACATTGTTTATACTTGAATGAGTTGTCGATGTTGCCAGCTTTAGTTGTTTTTCGGTAAATAATATTTGGATAGATTTAAAATACTAATATTTATTCCTGTTAGATTAATTTATTTCTTTGAAAACCATAAATATATGCAGACACCCTGTATAATAGTAACATATGATTTACAGCATGAAATATTTTTTGTGTACTTCAGGCTAGTGAAAATATAAATAATAATTATATTTAAATGCTTTTGTATTTGATATTTTAGATTCCCTTTATTAAAATCGCCAAAAATCTGACAAAGAATAATTTCAATCTTTTCGCATCAGCTTGGGTAGCTCCAGGATGGATGAAAACCAATCCTAACCCAGTGGCAAGGTTTTCGTTCATAAAACCAGAATTCTACCAATCATGGGCGTATTATTTTTTTAAATTTTTGGAGGCTTACGATTCGCAAAATATCAGTTTTTGGGGTATAACTACTGGTAATGAACCCCGAACGGCATTTCTTCCAGTGAAAATACCAAGTGTAGCATGGACTCCTGCACAAATGGTAATTTGTTTATAAATAATTATTTAAATTTAAATTGATATGAATATGTATCATTAATTAGAGATAAAAAATATATATTTATTAAGAATCTAAATTTATCAAAAAATGTGATTTTTTATAATTATGTTTCATTTCGATATAATATCGATATAAATTATTTATACAGTTTGTCAAAAAAATCTAATCTAGTCTTTACATTCCTTACAGTTATTACATTTAAATTAAAGTTTTTTAAAAAATGCTTTTTTACCATTTTTTAAATAATATTAATATTTTAGCGCACATGGGTCAAGAATAACTTAGGTCCTAGTTTAAGAAAATCTAAGTTTGCTCACATTAAAATCCTTACTCTGGATGATGACAGAGATCTTTTGCCATTTATCGTAGAAGCGGTACGTATTACCTTTAGAGATAGATATAATAATTATAGGTAATATCAGTCCTTCATTTTTTTATAGGTACACATAAAAAACACGCGAATTCACAGCCTATTAGAAAAAAAATCATAGCACAATTTGTTTTATTTTAACACGGTTTGTGTAAGAGGGTTTATTTTAAATAATTAAGAAAATAAGTTGTTTTAGAACATTTTTAGAGGTTACATTTCGGATACACTTATAAACTTGCATGTGTTAATGGTAATGTACTATTCTTAAAATTAAAATGGAATTATCATGGAGCAACTTCATCTTATGTAAAAAAAATTGGTTGTTATTTAATTTGTGATTTTCGCTACTAAAATTATATCATGGGCGTTGATTTCAATAAGAGTTACCTATTTCTGATACCTGTTTCTTTCATTGTTCCGTCTAGCATAAAATTGAATAATGTCGGTGATGATATAAGGATATATCAAATATAAGGACTTATACTTTGTCTTCCATTTCCAAATTAGATTATTAGATTGAATCAAGAATAAAAAAATAACACTAGTTAGGTTTAAATGACTAACGTCAGGAAGTATACTTAGAGCCGTATTTAAATTTAAATTTTAAAGTATTTTTTCAATTTCAATATTTTAAGTAGATAATTAATCAATTCGTTTGAAGTTTAGATGTACTTTTGATCTAGTTTCCAAACCAAATTATTAAAATCAATCAACAATCAACACTGGTTTAGAGGTTTAAATACGGATTTCGAATCGTCGCACTGAAATCAGATTCTCTCTCAAATGTGTTGTTTTGGCTGATATTTCGGAAACCAATTTCAGAATTAATACTTTTTAAAGATAATATTTGGATATTTTAACAGTTCCAGAGAGTTTTACAATGTTAATTAGCATTTTGGTTGCAAAACATAACAAATATGAAGACTGGGAAAATTATCCCATGGACACGATTAAATGAGTAAAAGAACAAATATGAAGTTTACATAACATTTTAATCATAAAAACCATTATAATTTTTTGCTACATACTTGGGCCCCCCTTATTAGTTATAGTACTTTAAATCTACAGTTTTTGAGGATTTGTCTATCTCTACAAAAATTGAAAAATAGAATAAAAAATTATGTTAAAAAAATAACGCTAGGGCAATAAGAGTATATTTGAAAAATTTTAAAAACAAAATAATACAGACAAATATTATACAAGTATAAAATATTGTCAGAATCTAAAGTATTATAAAAATATAAAATAGAACAATTAAACAGAGTGTCTACGACGTGGTGCTTTCTTATTCCTAGTTTTTTTGTCATTTTTAACTTTAGGGATTTTTGTTGATGATGGTTTTTCATTGGCTAGAACAGACGGTCTCTTCCTTTCCAAATTTTCAGATGTCCCGTTCGTTATTTTCTCCACCTTGTCCAAATCAAGAGAAGTGTTATTTGGATCGGATGTAGTATCCGTGTGAGACTGATAAAGGGGGTTGGTTCCATGAGTGGCACCATTTTCGTTGTCATTAGTTCCATTCGCTACAGCATATGGTATACCATTTCTTCTACGTCTTGGTCTTATATAGCGAAGAGTTATTTCTTGAAGTAAATAACATATTCCTATTTTGAATAGTGAGTCACTGGCAAAATGTATAAAGTGCAGATATCCATTGAATTGTGGCACACGAAATAGAGGGTAAATTAATCTTTGAAATAATATTCTTCCCACTATCAAGAATATTTCTTTGACCATGATATTCCAGTTTTTTAATATCAGAATATCACTTGACGAATTTTAAATAGAACTAAACGAATAAACTTGTCAGTAGAGATGACAAATATAAATAACAAATATTCATTTGTTTAGTTGATAATCGCTTACTAAGAGCTGGTCACAAAAATATAAACACAGAGTGATTTAGTTAAAATAGCCGAAGACGTTCACTGATATAAAAAATGCCGAATATTTTTAAGTATCAATAAATGATATATAAAATATATAGAAAGGTCATTTTATATTTAAAATTGCCAAAATACTACTTAGTGTAAAATTATTGAAGAATTTTAAATCACACTTAAAGTCATTTTTAAATTTAAAGTTAAAATTTCAATATTTCAAGTATAGAACTAATCAACTATTTTTAGATTTAATACCTCATACTTTGGTTCCAGTTTCAAAATTAAAAAATTAGAATCAATCAAAAAAACAATACTAGTTTTAGATTAAATAACTTATATAGGAAACACGAATACTAAAGACCGATAAGTATTCGAGTCTAGGAATATTCGAATACCGTTCCGTATTTTAACTCTACGGATTTCGAATCGTCCCATTGGAATCAGATTCGTTCTCAAATGTGTTGTTATGGCTGTTTGATATTTTTGTAATCTATTGAATTCTTAAATACTATTTTTGAAATGTTTTAATATATTGAGAGAGTTTTACAATATAAATTAGCTCTTAGATTCGAAAACATAACAAATATGAAGCTTGGGTAAATTGCCCCATGGACACGGCCCACTAAAAGAGTCTTCTTCTTGTTCTTCTTCTTATAATAGGACAAGGTTCTGTCAGATCCGTCATCTGCCCTCCTGTGACATTGATTTCATACTGTCATACCAACGTTTTGGGGGCCTACCAACTGGACGTCTTGTGTCTGGTTTCTGTGATTTGGCCCACTTAGCAATTCGTTCGGGATCCATGCGTTCTACTGACCTCTCCAATGGTTGCTCTTACCCTCCTAACGATACCTTGTACTCCTAATTATCTTAAATTATCTATGTTGCGTATTCTATCGTGAATTGTGGGCCCCTTTAGTGTTCGTAATATATTCATCTCTGTCGATCTCATCCTACTTTTTGTTTCTGTTGTTTCTGCCCTTCTTTCTGCGGCATAGATGAATTAATATGGGCCTGATTGATCTTATTTTTTGTGCTCATATATTTATTTTTCCATATAATGTCCTGTAAATATACTGATATTCTAGCTGCTTTTTTCACCTGCTTATCCAACTCATTTGTAAAAGAGTAGAAGAAACACAAATTAACTTTGTAGTTAGTCTTAACAACTATTACGTAATTCTGAGCTTCATACTTGTGCTCCTCATTAGTGAGACAACAAATAAAATCTGCCTTTTTTTGGGGTCGATTTAAATCTGTAGTTTTTAAGAGAGTATCTCAATCTCTAAAACATTTGTCAGAATCAGAAATGATGTTCAAAAAAATAGAGCTTGAGTATTAAAGATATATTTTAAAATATTATATAAATATAAAATACAATGGAAATATAAAATATTAATATAAAACATTAAAGAAATATAAAATATTATATAAATATAATTTAAGAGATCAAACAGAGTGCCTTCGACGAGTTACTTTCTTATTCCCATTATTTTCATCCTTTTAACTCTAGGGGATTTTGATGATGAAGGATGGTCAGTAGTTGTTTCCGCTGTTCTTTTCCTCCTTAATCTTTCAACTAGCTGTTCCCATGTTTCCTCGGTGGTTTCCCTCAATACACGGTTACTAGGCCCTGCTTGAGGTTCATCGGAAACTGCCATGTTATAGGACTGATGGTTGGTCCTGTTTCTGTTAGTAGGATTTATGGTACGTCTGGGTATCAGATACTGACGCCCCATTTCCTTACATAAATAATACATTGTTATGTTCATTACGGCCATACTGGTAAGTCCGGGAACGCATACTCTTATGGGACTGGGTGGAGGTACCAGTTGAAAAGTCAAAAAGAATCTATTCAGTAGTGCCCAGGTAGTACAGGAAAGCATCAAACCTACAACTTCAGTGATCATTATTTAATTTTTCTTAAAATTTTATTACTAATATAAATTTGGAATATAAAGGTGTAAATGACTGTAAATATGTCAAATATAAATAACAAATCTTTTGTTTAGTTAGTTAGTTGCCAGGATCTACCTGACAAAAGTATAAATACAGTATGATTTATTTAAAATAATATCCAAAGTCCTTTAAAAATCTAATAAGTGCCGAACATCTTTAACCATCAATAAATAGTAAATGGAACATACAGACAGGACAGTTTTTATTTAAACTCCTATAAATATTTTAATTGTAACGGTTTTGGTATCTTCTTCGAAATTTAGAGCAAAATATCTCTTTTGCTGCTAAAAACGGTTTCGTCGTTATAAAAAAAGAAAAAATATTATATTGTCCCAATAATAGTAACTGAAAATACTACACCAAAATATTCTATCATCTCCATTTTTCCTATAATAATAAGACTGCTCGACCGTCCCAACTATAAACACTGTAAACACCAAATTTGAAAATGTGTACCAAAAAAAATGTGTCAAATCAATTTTAAATAGACAATGTTTTTAGTGAATACAGTATGTGTTCTATTAAATATTAAATAATTTTGCATATTGAGCCAGTAAATACTTAAAAGAATATAAAGTTTGCTATAGGTTTAAAGTTTTTACAATATTTTTAATTGTGAAATAGGATAATTTAATTTATTGTCATAATGTAAAAAGAACAGTAAATGTTTGATATGTTGCTTTTTTTAAATAATAAATATGTTGAACAGCATTATTACAAAATTAGAAAACTTTTATTCATCAATTAGATAAGCATATATGTTCCAAAGGAAATTTAAGAAGTGTTTAAATTAATTGATAAAGTTTATGTTACATAATGCAAAACCGTGTTGACCATCTTTCTACTTGACGAAGACTACTAGAGAGATCCAGGGACTCAACCACTCCGTCTTTCACATTACACTGGAGAGTTCTTTACTTTTTAATTTAAAAAAAGACGCCAATATGCTTGGTGAATACAACGTGTTTTTTCTTGCGATTATAAACGTGTTGGTATCGGTTGCCAATGTGTATCGTTCTTTTGTCAGCACAATAATGGATCAATGGTGTCACCATTTGGTTTAGGCTCTCTGATGTTTGTTCTTAATTAGTAGTTACTTGGAAAGCTAAATATTTCAGTATATTACCGGGACCTGATGAGTATCTGCTGAACTCCTCATAGTTTCACCAGCTTTCTGTTGTATTTTTTGTAACTGGGATTGGTAGACTTGTTCCAGATGGGTATAACCATACTTGACTTCTAACTGGTTCACTAACTGATCGAAGTTTTCAATTCCGTCGAGGGTCTGCAGTGGCCTTGCCTTGGGTATTCAAATGCAAATATTATTTATATTTATATATGTTTTGCAGATATTTTCTGACGAAGAAGTGAAAAAATATATTGATGGTGTGGCTGTTCATTGGTATGCAGATTGGTTTACTGGTGTTCGAGAAATTGATGAAGTGCAAAAATATTATCCTAATAAGTTTATTTTTCAAACAGAAGCCTGTGCAGGTAAATTATATGAAACTATATAATTTCTTATAGGCGAGTGTGTTCTCAAAACCCTTTACAAACAATAATTAAATTGATAGACTGGTAATATCAATATGAGAGCCAAATATATCTCCCACAAATAATCGTTTTCTTTATATTACCAACAAGCAAAATTATTGAATATTATACTTTTCAAATTCATACAGCTAACCTAAAATATGTAGTTTAACGATTTATCATTAAGTTTCAATTTACAACAAAAATATTTGGAAAGAATGTGAAATTACAGAAATTATAAACGGTCTGGGAAATTTCTCGCGATTAAAAATATTAATCAAGGTACACATCTAGAAAGGGAAATATTTTTTGAGTTCCTCATGTATTTCTAGTAACATTTAATTATTAATATCAAATAAATATATAGTATGAGTTTTTAGGTGGTTCCCCTATAAGTAAGCATGTGATATTAGGATCTTGGCAAAGGGGAGAATCATATGCAGCATCCATTATTGAAGTAAGAAACGAGATACGAATACTTTTTACTAGCAAATTTAAAAAAATGTTTATTAATTATCCATATAATCAAAAAAAATTCTAAAAAAGTAGAAACATTTTTTTCGATCGGTCTTTTGATATTGAACTTACCACGTGAATTTATATTTTAATTATGAATTTCAGTAATATTTTTTATGAAATTTGGTTTTTACTACTAATTTCCACTCTTTTAAAATTCTTCACATTTATTGAAAATTTTGATTTTTAACATAACTTTATGTCTAGGGTTTCATAGAAATAATCAAATTAAAACTAAATTATACAAATATTTTTTGTTTTTTAATTGACATATACATTTTAGTACCTAAATCATTGGTCCATTGGATGGACCGATTGGAACATGGTATTGGACGTCAATGGAGGTCCAACATTTATTGATAATTTCGTAGATGCTCCAATAATTGTCAACGCAACAGCTGGCGAATTCTATAAACAACCAACATTTTACGCTTTGGGGCATTTTTCGAAATTCATTCCGAAAGGATCAGTGCGTTTAAAGTCTTCCAGTTTCGATAATGATGTTCCAGTTACAGCTTTAAAAAGACCTGATGGTGGTATTGTCGTTAATATTCTCAATAAGTAAGTGTTAAGTGTATGTTTTTCTGGCAATTTTTAAAATATATTGATTATGCTTTTGTTTAGGAAAGATACTGTGATTTCTGCAGCAATCGTTGACGAAAGAAGAGGAAAAATTAATATAAATCTGACAAGCAAATCCATAACATCCATATTATATTGGTGAAATATTAATAATAATGATAACTGTATTTATCTCTGATTTTCATTTCTTTATGCTAGTTTTAATTTACTAAGCAGTATTCTCATAATTAAAACAAATGAAAAAAAAACAGTTAAATTATTAGCGTGTTCTACTTCTAATATCTCTACATAAGTTGAAATTAGTATGTGGAATATTTCAAACCGTTGGCAGTCGATAAAATTAACTTTGTTTTGAGATAAGTTGTAGGTATTTGATATAAATAATACAATATTTTCATTTAAGTCGTAGAAAATAACAAATTATCATAAATTATAGCATTTTTTAAATTACTAAGTATAAATTAGTCTGTATTACAATTTTTTTTACATAAAAATACTGTGCTAAATCGTTACTTATAGTAAGTAATACGAAATATTATCAATTTATAGAGCATTTTCTATAAAACTAAGTAATCGAATCTTTATATGTATATGGTTAGTAAAGAACAAAATAAAAATTTGGTATAAGCAGCATATATTATTGAATGGCATTAAATCTTTAGTATATTATAAACTAGAACTTTCTCGAAAAAAAATTTTTTTTTGATTCATAATAAGGAAGCAAAATAATTGAGGAATTTTCATTTTTAAAGAGCATTATCTGAAATTATGCTTGATAATTAATAGATATTGTAATATTATAGATTAGACATTTAAAATGTATTGCAGGAAGGTTCAGAACTTTGACTCTAATAATATAATAGAAAGCATCAATAAATAAATAAATATTTATTTTACACAAATATCAATAATTTTTCATGCAGTAGAATGACACGTGGAAACATATTGTTTTATGAATAATAATGTGTGCGCAATAATATAAAATATGTTAAAGTGATCAGTCTGCGTTTAACATTAAGTAAGTAACAAAATAATTTCTTTAATTAATGTTTGTAAATTAGAATTTGTATTATTTCTGAAGTATAGCACCTAAAATTGTGTACATGTAAAATAACGAATCTAAATGTATCAAAATTTAAAAATTATGATTCACTTCATATCTAATAGTTTTATTTAATGAAATTACTAAAAATAATTGTTTGGAAACAAATTTTGCTGACATTTGATAATAATTACATTCGGAAATTCTAAAACCTGGTCACAAAGATCTAACGGAATCTCATATAAAAAGTTATGATGCAAAGTTTTATTACACAACATTTAAAGAATTTCAAATTTTATTAGAAACTAATCATATCCTTGTAAATAATTGTAATTCAGAATACTTAAGCATTGTAAATTAGTAATTTATTGAAATTTCTACCATATTTGTTAGAAAAAAGTGAAATTGTAAAAGTTTATTTAATAACCTTAAAAAAAAATTAAATGAATTGAATTTAGTGACTTACCCCACATGGTGATCTTTGAATTATTTTTAAGGTGTTCTTGTTGTTTGATAAAACCTTTAGATGTATTTCATTGTCTATTAATTAAACTTGAGTGATAAAGAAATTATATTTTCAAGAATTCTCAAGTCTTCACGCTGATGTTGGTCTATAACCAACATTAATCTAATAGAAAATATACAAAGTGCACTCCACAAAATTTATAAATTTTCTTTTATTCTTGAAGATTGGTATTAAATATTACAGATAAAATATAGAAAATGTTTTTTTTCTTCCATACCAAAATATAATATTACAATATATAAAAGGATGTTGTATGTTCTTGTAATAAAATGATGATACATGTTAAGAATTCAGACCTTATGTCGACCATTTTACGATTCGGAAAAGTTTCAAGATACCTTAACCTGAGATTCGACATTCCAACTTCGGTTTCAGGGGATTCTGATATTTACTCAGTAGCAATGAAATGCAAAACGTTACCGAATTAGTAACTGAATCTTAAAATTACACAGCTTGTGTATTGAATAATTCCGATTAGACAGACAGTCATTTCTCAAAAATGATAAAATATTATTACACTAAGTAAGGCTCAAATTAGAAACTAACCTGTTGTGATTAAAACGAATTTATAATGGAAGATATATGAAATGATTCACAATAAATTTCTAGGGTATTCGTATTGTAAAGGACACTATATATATCTATATCCAAATTACAACAGGAGTATTAAAGCAGTTTAAAATGAAAATAATTGATTCCCTGGAAAGAAATATAATAATCTTTTGAATAATAATGTCATTGATTTCTAAACCTGTTCCATCCCTTATAGTGATTGCACCAGGAACTTCATCTAAAAAATATTAAATTGGGAGGAGGAATTGAGTAATAAATCAATTTAAAGTATTTTCACCGTGTTATAACTCGCTGATTTAAAGTGATTATTATTATTATTTCTTGTAATATCAGCTTAAATATTTTAAAATTCGGTAATTCAAATATTTTAATTTGATTTTTCTAGCGACAGAAAATCCTTTGGAAGTATCAGTGCCTTTTTTCCATTTAGAATTATACAATTTTGTGTATATACTTTTTGGTCGATTTTTTGTTCGTTTATTAAACATATTGAATAAATTGTACTTTAAGTATATAATTTTGCCCCTAGGTCTAGTTTGGATATTCAATAACTAAATAAACAAATAAAAAAGTAAAAATGAAGCCAGTCAAATATTTTTTTATTAAGATAGGTAATAATTAGTAAATCCGATAAATATTTTTAAATAAACAAAACAATAGATATTAAATTAAACAGTAACAAAGTAACCCACTTAAATATATTTTGTAGACATTGATGTTAACCTTTAATCTATTTTTTTACATATTTGTTGTGAAATTGTTACAAATCCTTGGTTTATTATAACCTCAGCCTTTTATAGAAAGATAGATAAGAAAATATAGAATATCAAGAACGAATTTAATTGAAAGTGAAAATATCCGCATTATTTCATATCTGATGATGCTGGTACTAAACTATTTATGTAGTGTAGATATTAGTAAAAACAGTTATTATTTATTGTTTGACCAATAGTTATTATGTTATATATAGAGACAAAAATATTCTTGGTTCTTTCTGGTAAATATTAATTAAATTTATAATAATTTTAAATGGATTACCTTTCATTTATATTACTTAGTTATTATAATATTTCATATTAATCTGTATACATTTTTATATACACTATCATATTCTTATTGCTGTTTTAATAGATTATGTGTTACATAAAAACTAATAATTAGAAATTAATTGACCCATTTAATAAGATAATAAAGGTGTATCGCAACATGGTAAATAAAAAACGAGTTTTTAATATTTATATTATTTCCCTTATTTTTTAAATTATACAGAAAATAACAGTATTTTTCGATGGGCAATTAATTATTCGGGTAAGAATATTTGAAATGTTTAGAATATCGTTAAATTATTAAGATAAGTATATTTTATGTTTTACATTTATTTTTTTATAGCTACCCTGGTATTTTTTTTTTCTGTCAGTTGAAGCAGTATCTAATTGCCTATTGTTTGAAACAACAGGAATGATGAAATATACAGTGACAATTATTTTGTTGGTCCTCCTTGGTAAATATAACTAAAATTTATACTGCCATTTTTTTCATATATTAATTTTAATATAGTCGATAATTTTTATTATTCTGTACTTGTTTTTAATAATTCTTTTTTAATAGTATTCCACACATCCGCCTCAGATAATTGTTTAAGTAGAGATTATGGAAACGGTGGTACAGTATGCGTTTGCAATGCAAATCACTGCGACATAATTCCACCTGTTCAACCTGTAAAAAGTCCTTTATTTATAAAATATACATCGAATAAAGCTGGTCTAAGATTTAAAAAAGAACAAGGAAAATTTGAACACCATAATAATAATTATAATAAAAATAAAATTTTTATTGGAAGTGACACATTTCAAGAAATTTTAGGATTTGGTGGTGCATTCACTGATTCTACTGGTATAAATATTAAATCTTTAGAAGAAAATCTGCAAACAACACTAATAAGGTAATATAATATTTTAATAACATGATATGTAAATTATAGTAAGTTTAAAAATGAGTTTTGATTAATAATTTGAAAGATTTGAATATGCTATGATGTACATGATCATATATATTTATGGAAGACCTAAATGTGTCAGAGTATTAACAGAAACATTAAATTAATATTTTTAAAATATCAATATTTCGTTTATATTCGTAATTATTCAATTTTTTTAGGTCGTATTTTTCAGAAGATGGCTTGCAATATAGTCTTGGCCGAGTGCCAATTGGAGCTACTGATTTTTCAACACATCCATATACTTACTGTGATTACGATAAAATTGATCCAGAACTGGCGACTTTCACATTACAACCGGAAGATTTGAAGTATAAGGTATATTCTTTAATAAATAACGTACATACTCATGTGCACAACTTAATTATATGAATATAAATCATTTTTTTAATCTCGCCATATGGCGATAACTAAATGCATATAAATATAGTATTGCAAATAGTGTTACGGAAAACCGTAACAGACTAATATACAGAGTGAGTTTTAAGTATGGATCGCCTCAATTATCTCGAAAATGACTTGCATAATTTTTATATATTTTGGTTTGTAAGGTTTCTGTAATACGACCATTCTAATGGTAGTATTTACATTATTGTCAGATCTTATATTTTTCTGAAAATGTAACGAACTTTGTTATTTCAAATGGATAACCCTGTATATGTTTTTTTTTCAAGTCCTTAAAAATACTGAATATTTTTCATGTAATATTCCCTATACCTAAATGCCATAATTTCGGAGTTATAGCTAAATTTACATTATATCCGCCCAAATTAAAATAATACATTAATAACAAAGTTCATTATATTTCCACAAAAAGATCTGACAATAATGTAAATACTGACATGAGATCGTATTACAAAACCCTCACAAACCAAAATTTATAAAAATCGTGGTGCAAGCCGTTTCCGAGTTAATTGAGGCGTTCTATACTTAAAACTCACTCTGTATAGTTGAGTAGCGGTTACACACTCAACGTTAGACCAGTAAAAAAAGGAACACTGAAATTGACATGACATTTTAAATTGACATTGACGTTTTTAAAATAATGAAAGTACCAAGAAGTTTTTATTAGTTGTTTACCAGATTTTGCTCTTCCTACTATTAAGCCCAGTGATCTGTTTTTGAAAAAGAATGATTCACTAGAAACCTCCACAGAAATTAGTCGCCAGCTCCAGATAAGTAAATAATTTTCTCCAAGTCCCTCCAATACATTAAACTAAAAAAGTTCCGCAATTTAAATTAACAAACAATTCTTAAAATTCATGTTTAAAAGTGCTTAAGGAATTCGTATTTAATTTCACTTTATAGTAGGGTAAGTTGGGTAATTTAGTAGCACAATTTAAATTTCTTAATGTTTAATAGTGTTTGGTTTATGATTGTTCCCTATATTATTGCTGTTGAAATAAACCTCCTTGCGTTCATTTAAAATTGTTTTCCATAGTATAATTATTTTTTTGGAAAAATGAAACCAAGTTGGAATATTTAATAAAAAATTTCGTCAGAGATAGATAATAATAAGAGAGATTTAGTATTTTTTTAATTTTGTAAAACATTTTGCAAAAATGACTTGAATATACAATCATTTAGATATGCATTGTGGCATAAGTGAAAATCTCTTTTTTTTAGTTAATTTTATGGTTGATATTTTACATTCCATTTATTAAAATCGTTCAACAACTTTTATGTATCTTAGGCTAGTGGAAATATTAATAATAATTATATTTAAATACCTTTGTATTTGATATTTTAGATTCCCTTTATTAAAATCGCCAGGAATCTTACAAAGGATAATTTCAATCTTTTCGCCTCTGCTTGGTTAGCTCCAGGATGGATGAAAACGAACCCTGATCCCGAAGGAAGGTACTCATTCATAAAACTTGAACTGTATCAATCATGGGCGAATTATTTTTTAAAATTCTTAGAAGCTTACAGTTCGCATAATGTCACTTTTTGGGGTATAACTACTGGTAATGAACCTCAAACGGCATTTTACGCAGTAAAAATACCAAGTGTGGCATGGTTTCCTGGTGAAATGGTAAGTCGTTTTATATAACTAAAATATCTAAATCAGATGCCAGTAAAAATAAAACAGTACCTAATTAATTACTACAATAAATTAAATTGAATAAAAAAATTATAAAAAACCTCACACTTTTAATAAAAACATGCGAAAAACCAAAAAGTAGTAGTCATTTATATTCGTGGTTTGCAACTAAATCTCTCTATCATTAATTGTTTATATAATTAGGTACATCAAAGCCTCTTCTATTAACTATAGCGTAGGTTGCGATATTAGATTCTAAAACTTTTTGTAGATAAAAATGAGAAGTTACAAACGCTATTTATGATTTTTATAACAGCCATACAAAATGTTATAAAACTAATACGTGTGTGACCTTCTCCATCTCACCGAACTTATGCACCAAATCGAGATCTGCTCGCAATAACATTTCAAATTATTATTAGGCAACCAGTTCCCATTTATCCGTGAGAACTACTTCGATATCCTTTAAGGGCTTTCCCAAATTGTTCAATGGGATTTAAATGAGAATTTCACGCTGGTCAATTCATATCTTAAATATTAAGAAAATTTGGCACTTCCCTGGCTACCTGCGATCTCCCATTATCATGCTGAAGGTTAAAATCTGGACCCATAATTACAGCGATTGGTATGATGTGTCTCAACAACTTTGTTGATATATCTCTCTGCTCTCATCGATCATAGTTGAACAAGAACAAGGTCAATAAGGCCATTTAAGGTTTTACCACCATGAACTGTAATTAAGCCATCTTCGGTTTTAACAACTCATACGTTTTTTAAATTTGATAAAATACAGTAGAGAAATCTACTAAATTATTGGCAGTGTATTTATTTAGTTTCTTGACAATAATCTGGGTGAAGAACAGAGCAATTAACTAAATTGAACATTTTTCAACGTTAAATTTTAACGGATTATTAACTATTTTTTGATTTATATTGTTTTAGCGAATATGGGTTAAGGAGAACCTAGGCCCTACTTTAAGAAGATCACATTTTGCTGATATTAAAATATTGACATTAGATGACAATAGGAATCTCTTGCCCTTTGCCATACAAAAGGTACGAATTCTTACTCTTAGTAATATTAACTATATATAATAGTAGATCCAGTAAAAAAATCAATTTATCGTTTATAAAAGAATTCCGTTCACTGAAGTAAATTATTATATGTTAAAAATAGGGAATAGACGTTTTAAGTTTTTTAAATGAAATTTTAATAAAAGTCAGGACATTTAGGGTAGATTTTTCTCATGATTTAAAAATTGTTTTTAACGTATTTAGATTTGTGAATTCTGCAGAGTAATCTGATATACGTCTACAGCAAAGTAGGGCCCCTAGCGTTATGTTTTATTAACATTCTTTATGCAGTAGTATTTTTAAAATTTTAATATTACTATCATAGTAGTAGGAAAGATATTGTATGCAATTCGTGTATAATACAATTAACGTCACTCATTGCAGTGTCGCTTTATATACATACTTATTACATAATTCATATTTGTAAATTGTCATTTTAAAAATATTTGCATTTATTTTTAGCTATTTTCTGATGAAGTAGTGAAAAATTATATTGATGGCATAGCAATTCATTGGTACACAGATAAACGTATTGGTGTACGTGTAGTTGATGAAGTACATAAACTGTATCCAAAAAAATTAATTTTACACACGGAAGCTTGTGCAGGTAGTTAAAAAGAAAGTATACGAGGTATGTAAATGAAGTAATGAGACTTTAAAACGATTTAATCGAACATAGTTACAATAATAACTCGGGTACAGGAATGGTAGCAATGGTTGGTAACACCCTTTTATAATAGTTACTAGTGTCCCAAAATTATATCCATTAAAATAGTTTTTAAATTTCGGGAATAAGAAAAAGTTACATTAATTTTAGTCGAAGTTTTTCAAGTTAATCTGATTAATGGTTTGTTCCTAAAGTACAAATTCTTTAGAAACGATTTGGCTAAAAAAAAGCAAATTAGAATTTATTTGATCTTTAACTTGCTCATACCTATTTTTTGTGCTTTGGAGAGGTTGAAGTACCATTCTGTACTTTAGCGCTTGGTTTCTCTGTCAAATTCAAGTATCAAAGAGTTGGTCACTATGCAAAGACAGTACCAATAAAATGGGGATTATTCTCAATTGAGTTCAAAAAGTCAAGGGCTTTTCCCTCCTGCTGACCTTTTGGTATTGGGAAAAATGTTTGGAACCATTTTATTACAGAATTTTCTCATCTGCAATTCCTTGGTTAAAATTTGATGAACGATACTGTGATTCAAATTCTCAATTTTCCGTTCTGACCAACAATCTGAACGCACAAGATCTCGGATTTTGTCTACATTTCCATCAGTTTTTGAAAACGAAGAATTTTCGCTATGTTGTTTCTCTTACATTGGCCCTCTTTCTTCTGAAAATGTGTTAAATCTGGACTTTAAAATGTCTTGACAAAATACTGTCTGCGCCGGCTTGCTGAAGTTTTGCAATATTTTATTGTACTTAAGAGAGAAGCTAAACCTGATACCAAAATCTTATTCAAAATTGATGTCACTCATTATTAGAAAATCAATGTCCTTTTTACCCACAAAAGGTGTAGAGGTATTAATATAAACTAGGATTATAGAGTTTCTTACTAATAGGTACATTATAAATATATATTAGAACTGAGTATTAATTCTTATTCTTGATAGAAAATTTCCAGTCCTTCCTGTTTGGTGCTAGTTTCTTTGCTTCGGCCCAAGGTTTGCCTTTCTTATTTAAAATTTTTCATATTTCATATTATTCCACGTCTTCTTAGACCTTCCTCGTTTGTTCCTTCCTTTAGTTTTATCTTCCCAGATTCTTTTAACATCTGCCTATTCTGTATAAAATATTCTATATTTCCTATATCAAGTTCTTGTCTTACTTTGTCCAGTGTACTGCATCTATATACTCTTCTTAGATATTTCATTTCTGTCACTCGTATTTTGCTTTTTTCTCTTTTTGTTAATAACCACGATTATCATCCGAATGTAATAATGGGTCTGTAAGTGGCTTTATATACTTTAATTTTAGTTGGTTTTGTAACTTCTTTTTTGATTATTCTCATTGTATGATATACTTTGCTTGCCATTTATATTATTTTGATCGATTCTCTCTCCTGCCTTCCATTTTTTACTAAATTTATTCCCAAATATTTAAAACTATCAATACTTCCTCTTCCAAGGACATATTTATATATTTCTTAACTGTTGCTACAGATATTATTTTATTTTATTCATAGTCATCCCATTCTTTGTTGGCACTTCGTTTCAGATTTTTATGGTATCTTCTAGGTCCTTTTCGCTCCCAGCAATAATTACTCTATTATCAGCAATTACACAGTCTGAGATGTCTGTTGTTTCTAATTTTCTATAACCAAGTTGCCAATGCTTTTGATTTTTGTTTAGTTTCTTTTATTAGTGCATTCATAAATGTTGCGAAAAGAAGAGGACTTAAACTTTCTTCTTGTCTTACTTCTTGTTTTGTGGTAAATATTTCTAACCTCCTGTTTTTGCCAATTATAATATTTCTGGTTTGTTTCTATAGATATCTCGGTACTCTAGTCAACTTATCGTTTACCCCTTTTTTTTTATTAGAACATACTAAAAAAAACCTTTTATTTAAAAAATTAAAACTTGTACTGAAAGCGTATTACATCTTTACCTACCATATTTCCAGAATTGTTATATAGGACACTACGTTCCAAGTCTCATTACTTAATGTACCCCACCTCGTATTTACAATCGAAGTAGCTATTACGTACTACTAGTTAGACACATATTTTAAAACAGAACGGTTTATATTTTAAATTAGTATTTTTCAGGATTCCAGGATACAGATGTCCATGTAATATTGGGATCATGGGATAGAGGAGAATCATACGCTGCGTCCATTATTGAAGTGAGGATTAATTTAATTTATTGTGTAACACAATTTTACTAAAATATCTTTTAATTACTTTTAATTTTTATGGTTTGCAAGATTCTAAGTTTTAGAGCAGTGTATGGGGTTAAGCATCATTTCCCCATAGTCTTTCACATGTTTGAATGTTTCTATTTTACCAAAAGTTACTGCAACTCCGAATTTTGTCTTTTATAATAGTAGGGTGTAATAAATCCTTTTAAACTTTCGGGTCTTCGTTGTCCTACTTTGTTTCGCTGCCGGAGCCACTCTGAATGTTCAAGCGTGGCAGACTTGGACTTGCTTATTTTACTAACGGTAATGCGAGGTAATTCTAATGTAGATTCTAAAATTATCTGATTTGATAATAAAAGGATGACTAAAATGAAATGAAACAATCTTGATGATATGTATTGTTATTAAATTTGAAATTTATTTCCTTCCGTTTATTTTTTGGAAACTACTATTACATTACTATATACTAATAATTTATGGGAATTTTGTTATTTTAAAGCATTTTTTACTTTTTGAAATATATAAAAACCTGTCGGCTCATTAGATATGATTTTAGTTACGACATACAAGTAAAGATTTGTTAAGTGTTTGCTAAGTTATATTTTCTTCTTATTGTAATGAAAAATATACAATAATATGAAAAAACGAAATGTTCATTTTAGTACCTAAATCATTGGTCAATTGGATGGACCGATTGGAACATGGTCTTGGACGTCAATGGAGGTCCAACATTTATTGACAATTTCGTAGATGCTCCAATAATTGTCAACGCAACAGCTGGCGAATTCTATAAACAACCAACATTTTACGCTTTGGGACATTTTTCGAAATTCATTCCGAAAGGATCAGTGCGTTTAAGTTCTTCCAGTTTCGATAATGATGTTCCAGTTACAGCTTCAAAAAGACCTGATGGTGGTATTGTCGTTAATATTCTCAATAAGTAAGTGTTAAATTTATGTTGCTATGCCAATTTTTAAAATATATTGATTATGCTCTTCTTTAGGAAAGATATGGAAATTTCTGTAGCAATCGTTGATGACAGAAAAGGAATAATTAATATAAATGTGACAAGCAAATCCATAACATCCGTATTATATTGGTAAAATGTTAATAATTAAGTTGATTTTAATTTTTATTTATCTTTTATTTTTATTTTTTTTGTTATATTTATAAACTCTAAATTAGAAAATATTTTGATGTGGCGAGTATTTAAAAATAAAAATCTTAAAATCCCCAAAAAAAGTTCTTCTGTCTTTTGTGAACATTCTTTTAAATTGTTAAATATTTTAATTAATAGTAGTATTTATGACAGTAAATATTTTTTTATGTAACGTTTATCTAACTCGTATTAGGCTGACTTTTAAATACAATAGTTATACAAATACGATGCTTAATTCGAGAAGTTTTGTGATATAAAACACTAGTAAATATATTTCAGGTCACTGTAATATATTTAATTGCAACTTAGATGATTAGGTCAAAACCCATCTATACAATTGAATATTTCTCACATTTAATATTTCGTGTGTTACCTATTGCTTATAAGTTATTAGTAATATTATTTGTCCAAAATTGTATATAAGTAATGGATTTTATCGTATAAGTACCTAATGAATAGACTACTGGATATTTTCTGAATTTTACAATTAAAATGTTCATTGTGCTCTTATGATTTATTAGAGAAATGGCAATTAAGTTAATGAATGCAAAAAGCTTTTTTAAATTTTCTGATAACGGGTCCGCGAGGATCACATGTGAAGAGAATAAATGCGTATTTGTCAAGTCCCGTCCACTTTCGCAAATGGATAATAATGATTTATTAATCAATTTTTTATAAAAAGAATTATCAGATCATTGAGCAGAGGTAGTTTTTACTTTTTATAATTTTTGTTGAAACTTGTTTTTCTACATTTTATTAATATTGATTGAATTCTAGGCTCATAATAAAATATAGATCACCAAGAGATAACATAATGGGACCAATGCTGAACACTATGGTACTGTGATCGCTATACAGGGTGTATTTAGTTTCTTTAGACCAAACTACCTTTTAACTAACTCTCAGTGCTTCTGAAATAACATACATGTATTAGCTAGAGTATAAACAATATTCAAATATTTAGTATTTAAATATACTGCATGATAATCATAATCATTATAATGTCAAAGTCAGCAACTGCAGTTGCTGCGGCTGCAAAACAAAATAATCATTGAAAATATAATTAGGAGTTTTTTTCCATTATTTGCTTTATAACTTATATATTGAGATCGCCAGTTCTTTTTTCTATGAGCAGGTGGAGTCGGAAAAAATAAAAATTCAGAATATTCAAATTTTACTCAAGCTCTATCAAAAATAGATTTCAATATCAAAAAGATGTTCATTCCAAAATGAAGCCACACTAAAAATACAGTGGTCTTTGAAAAATAACTTTTTCTTTTCACTGGTTACTATTTTAAACATACTGGTTCAATTTAGTTTACCAAATTCTTACAACTTTATTTGTTTAAAATAAGTTTGTTTTTGAAAGTTTCTCGAATATATTTCTTTGCTGTTAGTACGAGTCGATGAAAGAAAAAGTAATAAGGTGTCCAGACCAAATATGTATAACAGAAATAAGAATCAAAACAAAATTAAAACTTTTCAGAAACTTTCAAAGCAACAAAACAATTTCGACACGCCAGGATGGACTCGCGATTGTTTGCAAAATTCAAAGACAAACAGAGATGAGACAAAAAAGTCGCTGAAATGTTTTAAGATTGTTGAAGAATTGTTGAAAAACTCAAAGTTTCTGTTTTGTTGGTTTGGTCTTGACGCTGAATTAGACAACGCGAACTTCCCATAGAGAATAATTATTTATTTATTTTATTAATCAAAGGTCGATAATCTAATAACGTGGCTATCTGTGAAGTAAATCTTTAAACTCGTGACTTAGGTGCCTGAGGTAGAGTTTTTGATAATTTAGAAATATAATGAAATTTTATTAAAATTAATATGTTTAGAATTAATTTGAATGTTGAATATCTACTTCAATTCAACAAAGCACAATCAAATTTTCGCGATCCTAATAAGTAGACGTTACAAGATTCTCGTTTCTTCATTCGTTGTCAGTTCGTTAATAATATGCAACATATAACTATTGCTGTAGTATACTCACAGAATGTGTGCTTTAGTCGTTAGAACTAAATCGTCTAAACCAGGTAATATCTAGCAGATCTTTAATTTAATATGAAACTTGAGACATTGAATGCAGTGCGACACGAAATCACCTTTAGTCGGTATTATTGTAAGGAGGAAATCACTTTCAGCGTAGATATTTATCCGTAGTGGCGTTTAGAACCGTCGGCTTCGCTAGATTCGACAAGTAGAATTTAAAAAGGAATGAATCTATTCAGAAATTGTGATTTCCTGCGATGGAAAACATTATTCTGCTTCGTTTTCTTGACAATGCTGCATTTTATTTAAATAAAAAAGCATATGATAAAAATGAAAATGAATTATTTTCTTCAATTTTTCATTACTTAAATTACGTAAGCATTTGTATAAAGAAAGAGTTTTATCATAACTTTAGATGTTTCGATTTTTATTTCGAATTATTCTAATCAATGAGATATTTTAGGATTTATTAGGAATGACGTTGAAATACATACATAAGTCTAGACAACAATAGTATTATAAGTATTATTTAGAGACATACCGAACAAATTATTCAAAAATCGATGAAACACTCATCAGCAATTAATGAAATAAAAATAATTATAACAATAGTTTTCATACTGATAACTAATCATTCTAAAAATGGACCAAAACGAAATCGCAGGTAGGAGTTTTAGTGAAACGCATCAATTCATTTTAACGTGGGAAATGATCTTTGCTCTGTCCCTATTTGAGAGACTTTCCCCTATCTCGTTACCACAACTTATACCTCTAAATTGAACGGGGTAAATGGATCCACACGTACCGATTTATCTTTCTGGATATGTTAATTCACAGAACTATGAGATAGTGGTCATTAATTTTTTTGTTGAAGAACCATTGCATCTCCAAAAAGTTGATGAGTGGGTTGGAATATAGCGAAGAAGATTGCTGGGTCTCATTTTTTAAGACACACATATCGTGATGAAATCGGAGAATGAGGAATTACAAAATGGATTTTTCCAACAAGAGCAGAGAAACAATTAGATATGTTGAAGAATATTTTGAACAGAATAATAAGCAGGAACACTGAAATCTCACATACAAGTGAAGTATTGAGATAAAAACAAAGATCAGATTTCTTCTATACCATTTATAATCTGTAAGAACTGAGAAATCACATTGCAGAAAAGTGGGCAGAAATCAAGAATTCACTGCAAATTCTGAAGTTTTATATAAATTTTGATTATGATTTCGATATTACATGAATCCGTTTTTTGTAAAATTTATTCAAATAGTGTGTCGCAATCTTGGCATCCAACCTAATTTACTTAATAAATTCAAATTCAAATTTCATTTAGTGATTTATTTATTTAAATGATTCAATTTTAATATCAATTAATTAATTTCAGTAAATTCAACAATTACAGAAATATTAATTACACGATTACAATTTGAATACAAAACTTCGTCACATGAAATTTTCTCTTCTGACGAAAACAGCGAAGACTTCTTGAACCCTTCGGGACCATCCCAACCGTTTTAATTTGATCAACTGTTTCTGTGAGCATCCTGGAGATGGAAGATCAGCTGATTTTAATTCAATAGGTACATAAAACATATGTTTCAAATGTGGTGATTTTCGGGGATTCTATTTAAAATGAAAGTTTTCCTTGAATTAATGGAAGGGATTATTTTTCTTGGTTATTTCAAAAACATAACTGCATCATAAGCTTCTTTACTCATATCGAAAAATACGTGTAGTTTTTTCTCTTTATGAATTGTTATTAGTAGATCGGTCTTATCGATTGCATGGAGAGCTATTAAGAGAAGTAAACTGCTTAAGTAATAACTGACAATACTCTGTCAGCAGTGCTCCTGAGCAAGACACAAAGCATTCCACAGCGCAAATAATTGTCGTAATGTCTACCTTCAACTAATTTGGCTAATACTTTTCCATTGCCGGTGTTTCCAAAGGTAACCAAAACATCCGAATGAACGCTACACTTGACTTGGATAGGTTAAAAAAATGGCGGACGGATACATGGGAATGTCACAGATTAACAGGAACAGGGCCAACACAAACATGTAAACAATATTTGCCCGGGTTTAGCTGTAACAGATAATTTAAATACATTTTATTCTACAATTATTGCTATAAATGCTTCATTTATTGTTTAAATGATTTGCATAATGCAAGATAAAACATTGTGTTTCACAAAGAAGAATCTAAAATATTTTAGTTACAAAAATTACAAAATTTTTATAAAAATTTGGTCCTGTCAAAAAATATGTCAGGCTTCTTTGTGTGAAATTAAATATTACCTTGTATCTACCTTTCTTCCAGCCTCTCGGAGTCTTCATGGAAAGGTTCCTTGAAATACTGGTTGCTGCTTTCATAGCAATTAGAACGATCATGGTGTTTGGCTGCCTTTGCAAGCAGCGGCAATAGAAAATGTTCAAATGTCAGCCAAATTAATTGAAGATACACATTACGATAATTATTTGTGTTGTGGAATGCTTTGTGACATTCTTCAGGAGCACTGCTGAGAGATATATTGTCAGTTATTCCTAAGTAGTTGACTTCTCTTAATAACGATCTATTAATGACATTAAATAAACAAAGGTATATGTCAAATTTAATCGGCGCACTATACAGGGTCACATTAAGCATTTGCGCCTATATTTTCATGTACTGTAAACACAAATTTAGAAATGGATGAAATAAATTTAAGTACGTTCCTGTTACAAATTTTTACGATGGTTATCACTTGATCCTTGAATAAAAGTTATTTACTAATTTCATCTGTTTGACAACCAACGTCAATTTTTTCTAGAGGCCTAGGTCTTCTAACATTTTTCCTGGGTCGTACAAATTTTCGATGTAATAACTTACACATATCGCGTACTAACCTTCTGAATGAATCAAATCTGACAGCATCGATACATTTTTTATGTGAAAATATGGGACTTGCAGTTGACCCTGTTAGAAGTAAAAGCAGTCCAAGTACCTACGCATTGGATCATTATCTAACCTAACTTCAAGAAACATGATTTAGTAGATATTTTTCTTGTTAAATTCTCAAATTTGTAATACAATGAAATAAATGATTTGACAAACAAATATATATATATATAAATATATATATATGGCGATATGCCGCGTGAGTTTAATTTTAGAATAAGTCTTAAAAATCAAGAAATAATTAAAAATAATGCCCTAAAACTAAAAACAAGTTAGCGTTCCTAACTGTAGGCAGTTTTAAAAAGGGAAAAAAATCAGTTTTCGGTTAATATTCATAGAGTAAAGATCGAAAGTAAACAATGGTCTTGATGAAATCTAGTTAATATCAAAATTAGTGTATTGTCAATACTAAATGAAAATAAACAAAGTATGTTCCTTCAGATAGAGGAAAAAAATAGACAATACGGAACAATAACCAGTCAGGATTTGACAATTTCATCAGTTAATATGAATTATCAATATTGCTAGAGACAAAGAAAACTGTTCAAAGTATAGTGAACACAAATTGTTAAACCATTAATAAACATAAGCTAAATTATGTATGCGTTACAAATACAACAGTTCAAAATTCTAAATATACAATAATATCATAACAAAAGCGACCATCATTAAGTTCAGTAATAATAAATCCCATGAGTCAAGGACATACAGATATATTAGACAGCCAGAAAATTAAGTCCAAATTTATTTTCGAAAGTCTCAGAAATATCCCCCAACCAATCCCAAACATTTAAATATCACAGTCTACTCCAGGTATGATTTTTCAGGATGGCTAATAATGCAGATTCAGAGAGAATTTTGGCAAAAATGTTAAGGAGTAAAGAATATTAATAATAACATATGGCCAGATAACCGAGAGAGTGGCCAATAATGTGCCTCCTCCTTTAACTATACTCTCTCGAACTCCGCTGTGCTAGAAGTACGATCATAACGGCCGGTGCGTTACTATCAAAGTGACTGGAACGATTTTGCTTTCTCCGATATGTCTACTTTTCAATATTAAAGGAAAAATTGTAATGCATTGTCAAAAACCCCCACTATCAAATATTTATGTATACCTGTCAAAACACCTTAAAGTTATTGTGAAAAACAAAAATTTAAATTTCAATTTTAACACCCTGCATCTCTCTTATTATCAATATTTTTTAAAGCAAGTTAGTTCAAATCGTACTATTTTAAAGTGAGGGTTCTATTGTACTTCTATGTACAATTACTTAAAGACCACCCTGTATATGTTTCTATACTCCATATAAACCCAAATGAGAAGCTAAATGGTTTTTAGCCGCCGTTAATGAATAAAATTGAACTCCTTATGTAAATCTCATTAAGGCAATAAGTGCCTTTAAAAAGAGTATTCAAAACACAATACACAAATCGGATTAAATGGTGTACTAAGAACACTTCATTCTTAAATATTAAAAGTGAATTGAACAGTTCAAACATTAGCCAATATAGCTCAAAGGGTTTCGGAAAACATTAAGAGGAGTCGTGGGAACTAGCGGCTGATTAAACATTGTGCTACACTTTCTCTGAACCTGACAAAGCAGAGACTTCGTTAAAATTAAAATTGGAAATGATGACGGATAATACAAAAATTAGAAGTTTTTTATTTAAAAAAAATGTCGCACTTTTGTATAGTACAGATATATTAAAAAGGTTAGTAATGTTTTGAAACGAAAGAAATACAATACAAGATGGGTAAGAAGAACGAATTAATGCCTACTTAAAAATACAAATATATAAAATAACTTTCAAAAGATCAAGTTGGTTCGGAAAAGAAACAATATTTACAGAAATACTGTATGCAATGAATTAGGAGGGAAAAGTAGGGCATGAGCTGATTGTATCATATAAATACTATATTAATTTATTAACTTGTAAGTTTTTTTATGCTAATGACGCAAGAACAAGGAAATTAAAGGAAAAATCTTTGAAACAAGAAACATGCTTTTGAAAATACACATATAGTATTACATTTTCAACGCAGATTTTAGGTAATAAAGCACTTCTGTTTAAGTTTGAGTAACAAAATAGAAAGTGAATAAAATTAATAAACGAATAAAAATCTCATCTTACTACTACGCGTTACTTTTACTTTACAGCAATTAGAATGGCAAAATATTTAATGTAATGTTATTTTTAATTTAAAAAGAAATATTATTTTTAATACTCACACTAATATTTTTTAATATATAAAATTTCTTTTGTTTTTAGAAATAACATTTCCAAATTAAATTGAAATTGAAATTTATTACAGAAATCTAATTAAGTAGTGCGCCATTAGTTGATAAAGATATTAAATTTAAAATAAAATAAAAATCACAATTTAGACCAAAATATAGAAACATAAAACATAACTACAAACGAAATATATCATATATGTCAAAATTGCCCTTACATTGTGTAGGGTTATTAGCCAATGAAATGTTTTTTTTTCTGAAAATAGCTAATTTAAAAAAAAATTTATAAATGTTTTTTGTTATTAACACATATCTTTATCAGAAACATTTAACACAAAACTTAAAATTGAAATTAATAGAATTAAAATGGAGATTTTTGTTCCAATACTATCAAAGAACAGAAAATTCAGAATAGTATTGACAATGACGTGCATAGTTTAATTCATTTTGACAGAACTCTGATATGTCTTTTTTTTATTTTACTTTTTATTTTATTTTATTAGATAAAACAGAATATTTCTTGCAATTGTAAGGTTTTTTTTGACAAATTAACAAATTTCAGTTCTTTGAATTGACATTATAAGACATGTTATCTTACAAATATCTACTTAATATGAAAATTTTTATGTCTTAGTTTAAATAGTATAAATCTCATCATGAATGTTTCTTACTCAGATTTTATTGAGTTTTATTTTGTTCATTCAAAATAGAAATTATGCAACAAGATAAACGTTATTTCAAATTCTTTCTCTTTGGTAAATAATATATATACTTGTTATTTTTAGAGAAATAACAATGCTCGTTCATGTCCGTTACTCATACGTTGTGTATTTGATACACGTGTATTACGGTTAGGTGGAATTCCTGGATATAGGGACGTGCTTTCGCACCCCAAGCAAGGTTTGTTATTCTCGAGCGCTTGTTTGACATTTTTCATAAAATTTTAATTCCAAACTCTGATATCGCACGATGGAAATACCTTTCTAGATTTGTTGAATTCTCTCGATTACTGTTCTGAAAATATTTCAAATTGTCATTCCTGAATATACAGGGTATCCCTTAAATCGTGATTCAAACAAGTTGTGGTAATAGGGGAGGACATTAACCAATCAATCCATCAATCGAATATAGCTTTATTGTCGGAAGAAAGCGTAAAATCTCATTGACAGAGCATAAAAATATAAATATAAATATAAGTTATAAATATTAGTAGAAATAATTAAAAGTATATGAAAAATATATAAAGTTCAAATAGGAGAAGTTATAATAATAAAATAGTATCCGCATCACTAACTGTAATATATAAAACTAATGAAAATTATTAAGATAAAAATACAATTATTTATTTCAGTTAATTAAAGTGACAGCAATAAACTAAGTGTACTCTTTATATTTATTTCAAGCTTTCCATCATCAGCAAAAGCTAAAAATAATATGAATTATTATAACAACTTATTCTAACTTTATATGTAAAACTATATCTTATATACTTAAATAATTCTTATTTTATATTTTCATATGATTCAGAATTTGTATAGCTGCAATTTTAAAATAATGTGTAAAATTTTTGATTTTTGATTTCTAGTTAAAATGTACCTTTACTATTAATAAAAGTATTCACTGATTCCATTAAAATGTCCTTAACATACTTGCCTTAAAGGAATTTTAATACATGTAGAAAGGGCATTTCATTAGTACTACTATGACACACTTTATACTCTCCAGTAGTACTTAAACCGCTACTACGATCAACCTGTAAAGAATCTAATACTTTTTTGTTCCATTAGCGATAACTTTGTTGTTTTAATGTAATGCCGCCCTATAAAAAGATTTGTTACCCTCAACGATATTTGTTTCTATTTCTATGTTTTTGATATAACTAAATGTTCTTGTGAAAATGGCATATGTTAATTACACTTAATTAGTGCCCCCATCGTCTTTTGTACTCACTCAAACGAATCGTTTAGAGGCAAGAATATCTGACCTGGATTCCGAGGCTTCCCTATTTGCTATTTCTATTTTCAATTAACTCTTGAAAACATATGTAAACTACATTAAGTCGTTTTGCGTCCCAAGAACAATGTCATCCTCTGCTAATTAGTTCAAGACACTTGTGGTGTTTAATGTTACAATCGTCCCATTGCTTGACCTTATATGAAACTCTCCGGGTCTCTACTTTGATAATTATAAAGGGTAAAAGCGACATAAGAGTCAATTTAAATCGACATTTTGTATTTATAAATGTTTTTTTAAATATGCTTTTAAAGGCATCAGAAATACGAAGGTTTCTTGTTACAAAATAAACGTTTATCTTGATTCAACAATTTAACAATTTATTTGCAATACAGGCGTCTTCTCATATTCCAATTATCCCAGGGATAGCTAACCACTGAGTTATTAACTTGAAGAACAAACATCAGTGACCTACTGATCCTAAATTGAACATAAAGTGTAGTGCCATGTATAGTATCAACTCACGGCTGTCTCTAGCATTTCTCACGAAACCTTAATAAACCGGAGGCGGTTTCCCGTTGGCAGCTCTCTGGCATTTGCATACAAAATGGGGTTCATACGTCGCGGCTTTTCGGTGGACCAAAAATATCAGTCATCTGGACGAAACAATTGCTCAAGAGGTAAATTTATTAAACAATATAACGCGTACACAAAACTGGTATCGTAACCCAATATGGTCTAAATAACTAATAAACTAAAGAATATAGACTATCTAGTAAGTCCTACTAATTTCTATCGGTTAAAAATATTGAAAATTTTCTTAAAGGTTAATCAAACATAAGTAGTTAGAAATCTAAGATAAAATTGTTTGTTTTTTCTTCAATTCATTTAATGGAATATCATAGTCGTAACGACCACCATCACCTTGCGTTAAATTTTGAAGACATTTTGTGTCGTAAAGATTATAATAAGACACAAAGTACCTACTTAAGATCAACCTACAATATGTCTTACAAATTCAAATTTCTTTGTGTTTCTTGGTTTAAGTCAAATATGACTATTGATATCCTCTACAGTTGTTATTAATAATTGTTACAAAAAACGCATTTTTAACTTCGGAAATTTACTTCGAAGGAAAACTAATAACCAATAAAATTACACTGGTAGGCCTTCTGGTAGTAGCTGAGATCCAAAATAACTCAAAATAATTTTTTTTAATGTTAATGTTGTCTAAAAACTCCTCAATAAGTAAGCTGTCATAGGGTAATAGTTTAGTTTTTATTTTAAAGCTGTATGTGTTGTAGAAAAATCAAGCTATTAAAATGACGAAACATGTTTTTTTTAAATGCCATTGACTTTCTGGGTAACTAAATGCATCTGTTCACAAAATATTTAAATTGGCCCGGGGCAAGTACAAAATATTCTCTCACAATATTCAATCCGGGATTTTTTAAACTATTTTTCAATAGGCTACCATTATTTTTCTTAAAAAAACAGACCGAAAAAAAATTTTTATTGAACACTGCTCTTTGAAACTGAACGTGCTATATATTGAATTCCAAATATAGGGTATTAGCTGTAAGAAGTGTCAACAGAAAAACAAAGAAAGACAAAATTATGTTGAATCGACCACATGTTGTTAACAGACATATTTATGGTCTATATTTATTAATAAATTCCTCTATACTTAACCTCTTATTGGTAGAACCAAAGTTCTTATTTCTCTAAAAGAAAATTTTGAGGTTTTAATCGAATAAGTTTAACTACGAGCTTAAATGTGTGCAATGTCGCCATAGCTAATAAAATTATTTTTATTTTTTTTTAATTAAAATATTAGAAACGACAAGAAGGGATCATTAATAAATTCCAACTCTTTATATTAAAATGTTAAAATGTATTATAAGGTTATGTTAAATCATGTTTTAAACGTTTATAAATATTTTAAAATGAAAAATATTGAAGTTGAGTGTTTTTTTCAAAGGTTTCGTCCCTACAATATACGATAAAATTTCAATTGCAATAAAATTTGAAGATACAAACATATACTGCCTAAACTCGACATAATTTCTGTAATATGATCGACCGTCATAATTTACCAGCATCAGAAAATACAAATACGTAAGTACAGTGAGTCCATTTCGCTTTTAAGTAGCTTACACAGAACAGATTTTCAAATAAAAACACTTATAATAAATGGGGAATTGGGGAATGGCTTAGTTTCTATAGTCAAAACAAAAGGTCATTCGATTTGAAATTTGTTTTGACTCTTAGAATATCATATTATTTTATACTTGTTAACATTAAAATTACTTATGTTTCTTTAACCAATTTAGGATTTAGGACCAATTTTCAGGTTAAGTTTCAGTAATTTTAACTTTTAAAATGAAAATGGAAATCTAAAACACCTTATGGATTTTTTGTTTTAGTTTCTGGCTTAAAATACAAAGTACAAAGTACTGTAAGAATATATTAAGGATATCTAAGATGTAGTAGAGAGATTAGAGATTGTCGTCTACTTATTGTAAGACTGTGAAACTTTGAATGACAGAAATCAACGAATATTGTAGTAACCAAAGAAGTGCCGGAAGACTTCGGTACTCAATATGAGGTCTTATAATACCTTGTACAAATCTCCTGGAGTGGGTGGATTTATAAGTTTGGAGGTAACGCTATTGGTTTCCAGATGGCTCTAAATAAAGATTGCTTGGATGCGCAGTGGAAAATTTTACGACAGCAGCAAAATTAGAAAGAGACAAAATGGCTCCAATAAATTGTTGTTTTATTTACTTTGATATCTGTTCTTTTTTATTGTGTAATAAGATTTATTCTGACATTTTTGTTTGTGCGTATTGTCTAAAAGGACTACAGAAATACTAATCTAAGCAACCGTACACTTTTCTTTTTTTTTACATTCGACCTATCCAGCGTTTATAGCATAAGTTTAAAATAAACACAAAAATAATTGAACTGACAAAAATTACATGATTTCCGTGGCTTTTCCTGCTTTTCACTTTATAAAAAAATCTTGCATCCTTGAACCAACAAAACTTTTACTATAGCTTTTAAAATGTGGATTACTTTAACTTTGAAACGGCTTCAATAGCATTTTCATATAAACGAGGAATGAATAATTCCGTTTGAAATTAGTGCATAATTTTTAACATTTAAATAAAAACAGGTACAAAAATTCCTTATTAATTTTATAATAAACTAATTAGCTATCGATCTAACATCAAAACATAAATTTTAATAGATTATATAAAACCTTCATTATAAATTGAATTGTAATTTTTTGAGTCAAGCCTTTGAAATATCCCCAAGAACGAAGGGAAAGAGTTATCCCATTTACCGTTATTAAACCAAATCCTGTCTATCTAAGATAACAGAGATACCTTTCAATAACATATCTGAAATACGGTTTTGATACTGTTGCGACATACAATATGTCAGAAGCTTTATGTTCCCCAGAAGTTAATCAAGTCAATTAGGACTGCTTCTTTTCTTGAATAGAGTGCTGATAAAATCTAGGTTGGAAATTTGTTTGAATTATGGGTTTTTGAGAATTGCGGATTGGATATTATTGTATTTGCCTTTGTCAGAATTATTATAGGCTTCTTGCTGTTTCGTCCTTTTAAGGGTTCTGATTTCGAATATCTTTGTTGGGAACTGGTAATATATAAATTTCCACTATTGCTTTTTTTACCAAATCCATCTACTATTTCATTGTTTTAGATGTCAATGAGAACTTTGATCCAAGACAATAATATTTTTTTTTTGTTTTTGCTCTTGAATAATGATTTCAAGTGAAAGTGAACGTGATTACAATACAGCAGCATCAAACTATTTATTTGCTGGTAGCAAAACAGCTCAAACCGATAAAGCAGTAGTCACAAAATAAATAAAACAAGATGAAGAATGGGTAATTAACATACCTTTTTCATAAATTTGAAGAAGAGTCCAATCAGATTTTTTTATTCTCATTAGTTCCTCTTTGTTAATGATAAATATTCCAGTCAATCCAATATTAACATATCGGCCCTTCTAGCCAATTAGAGTTCCAGATAGTAGGGTTAATGAAAGGGACACATTATTGCGCTATTTATGGATTATCTGGTTATCGCGAAAATAATGCACATATTTATGTTTAAGGTATAAAAAGCAGAATAAGTCAGCAGTCTTCAAAAAAATAAATATTAATATTTTACGTTTATCCAAATATTACTTACCGAAAAGCAACTAAAGCCGGCAACCATGATTATTCAGTTAAGTATAAACAATGGTTTTTTAACAGGAGATGTAGAAGAGTGAATAATGTATTCTTGGCAATTATTACTCGAACCGAACGATTTCTACCATTATTTTTTTAGGTAATACACTACACTCTCCAACACTCTTTGCGACACTGACACAATACATCGTGCATTAGATTAATTAACATGTCGTGATATTCTTGATTTGAATTTTTTTGTAAACTAATGACACATTCTACAAATCAATTAAAAATGTGCATTATTTTCGCGGACACCTTATATATTATTATTCGTATTCTTTAATTCCTTAAGATTTGTGCCTAAAATGTTTAAAATTCTCTTTCCCTAAAAATCGAAATAATTAAAACACTGACACTTCCTTTGTCAAACAGCATTTTGAATTCACAATTAAAAAAAATGTTGGGTTAGTTGTAATAATAAATAACAAAGTTTTATCTTAATGCATATTTTTAAGTATTGTGTTGTACATGTTAAACAGTTAATAGTTACGTTCTTTAATATAGTACTCTTTTGCTTAAACTGTTTGTAAATGTTAGACAAAGGTATAATTGAAAAATTAAAACACAAGTAAATCTATTTGAATGTCGAAGCTGTAGAGATTGAATTACATAGAGAACGATTGTTTGGAACGCCATTGCCCCAAGAATTGTGCTACAAGTTGAGTGGCATTCACTGGAGTCGACTTTCAATTCCCGATTTTCTGACATGGATTGTGTTTGCAAACGATGAAAAGTCTGCGGGAGTCTAGTGCCGAGCTTTGCCGGCATGCATACGACAACAACGAAATATAACTGCATTCAATTTCTGATCTAACAATACATTTCGTACTCGCTATGAATTTACCAACATGCATTATGTATTATTTTGCGGCTTCTGGTTTGTATCCAATTAACAGCTATATCTGCCGTCGGGTGCAGCTCAAAAGTTTCTACATTCAAATCAGAGTTTTTAAATATTTGCCTGCATGGAATATTCCGAAAACACTAAATTTAAAGTACTTGTTTCCTTATTTGAAAATCAATTATTTACATTCATTTTTTTGTGGTACTTACAAGCCTTTTTGAGTTGGTAAAAGTTGATATGGCCAAAAAGTTCGACTGACAGTGATAAATCATGGATCTGAGAATAAATCCATTTAGTACGTTTTTTTTACTTGTGTTTAGGATAGAAAGACAAAGGCCGAACTATTTTGTATTAAGCAACAATTTCAAGCTAATTGGGTTCATAAAAACATTGGCAATGAAAGAGATAATAAATAATTTAACCTAGAAAAATCGAACTGGATTTCAAGAAAAAACAGTTAGAAAATTATGCTCGAAATTGACTTTATTTCAAAAAATAATGAAGTGTCCACAATGTAATGACCCAATAGTAATATATTCTTTAGGAGTGTTCATCTAAATATTTTAAAATGGAATAACATTTAAAACACTCAGATAAGTTTTCGGACCAATGGAAGAAACCCATCACCTTATCATTCCCAACACCAAGGAAGGATCAGAAGAAACTTAAAAACAATAAAGAATTAAGAAAGTACTTAGAAGAAAACAATATACTAGAACTATTTTTTTTTGAATGTCTAATCGATCGCGAAATTACCATTGACAAAACACTGATACAAATCATCCACGCTAAGGTTAGTTATGGTACAAAATATTTCTTACTCAATATTCTTCAGACGGTGAATCTGTAATCTTGGGTGTAGGGCCAACGGTATTTGTGTATCTGACATGAATGACAAAATAAAAAAAAACTTATATATACATTTTTTTTCCCAATTTAATTCTTCCCTTTGATTCCCGGCGGCAGTTCCCGATTATTATTTCCTTCGTTTTTTCGTCATAAAACGGAAAGTTAAATTAAACAAAACCCTAGCAACTCACAGTAGATAACCGAGCCAAATTTTTAATGCCAGAAAGAAACTTTCATCTCAAAATTTAGAATCGACGTTTTTTCTCTTTTCAGCGACCCCAAACCGACGTACTAGTTTTTTTTAATACCCATACTGGCTTTCTTGAAAAAAAAAGGTATAGAAAAACCTATGGCAAGTTGAGAATTGAAATTGCCATAGTTAAACAAAGGGCTAAATTTTTAAAAGGGGGAATTTAAAACAAATTTTTAAACATTGCATAACAATATTGTAGGGTTTATTAAACTTCACAATCTAAAATTATTTTCACTTACCTTTATTCCGTAGCTGCAGGCCAACGTAAACATACCTTTTCTTAAATATAATATTACTTATTTAAATTTTCATGAACTTTTCAAGTCCTTGAATGTAGAGTTTATCAGATATATACAGGACGTTTCAAAAGTAATGACCACGTACATCAAAATCCTTGTTTGTATATTGATTACCCTGTATCTAAATAGGAACAATTGTTTTTTCATGTTTTCTATAGTTCTATAGTTCTATATTTTTGTGAACCATTCCCAATACCTAACTGTGATTGTTATTGAGGTATTTCCAATTTTGCATGAAAAAATTTCTTTTTCTTTTTTTTGAATTAGATCAAATAAGCCTTTCAATAATAACATATATGGTAATTGAAGAGTATTCACAGATCATCTTTGTATACTCCTGTCATAGTTATTAATATTATTTTGAAACACATTAGAACAATAATGGTCATTGTGTTTACCAGTAAAAAAATGCTTTTGAGTTTTACCAATTTCGATTCAAATATTTAAATTGAAATATTTAAAAGTTTAAGGCAATCCTCAATTCATTTTGCCCAGTAGGTATATTAACGAGATCCCAAAAAGGGACAATAATAGGCAGAAACTGTTCGCCCAGGACACGTTAATTAGAGCCCCGTCGTGGCGAGCAGTGCTTACGAATCAACGCGTACCCTACCATTTGCTAATTATTTCATTTTTTTTTTCAGCAAATAGAAAATAAAGATAAATTCTGCCATATTAGAACTGATAAATTTTAATCAAAAGACAGAGTTGCAGAATCTCGATAATCTTAAAATAAATAATGAAATTAAAACTGAGAAATATTCAGTATAGCTGGAGATATTCAATAAAAACTTAATTCTGAAAATATTCTTTAGGATAAAATATAAACTACGACATAACAAAATTCTTCTACCAACCAATTATGAAAAGACTAAGTTTAATTCTCATGCAATCTGTAAAATTCGCTCACTTCATTTGCTCCTTTTGGCAAATATTAGATTCGTCAAATATTTTTTTTTAATCCCGCTTTAAAATAAAGGGTTGTGAGGTTAAACATGTGATTACGCTTGCAACAGTACAAATGCATTGAATCATCATAATCTAAAGAGAGAAATGAGGATATACATTAACATTCATCTTCTTAAAAATTATCTTAATGTAGGCTACTCCCCTGTCTTTTTTCCCCTTCCACTACATCAAAATCAATAATGCGAACATTCTTCCTTCAAAAATATCCATAAAAGTTATAATTCTATAAAAATCTATAAACCATGTATAAATTGTTACTAGTATGAATGTGATAAATAAAGTGCACGTAATGATTACGTAAAAATTTATAATTTAAATGTATTGTAGCGTAACAATTAGGTGTTATTATTAATTTACCTAACCCTAAAGTTGTATTTAGGTTCACTGGAATTTGAGGAATGCCTAAAACAAAAATCTGTGAAAAAATATTTTGAAAGTTATACAAGAAACAAGGTTAAGTAGATTATCTCTAAATTTCCGGAAGAGTATTTTTTCAGAATGTTATTATTACAAATTTTCTCTTTAAAATATTATTATTATTATTATTGTTTGTTGTATTTCTTTTATACAAATTATGCTGAGTACTGTAGCAGAGTCACCTTGAAAGAAAAACTGTAAATTTGTAAAAATATTTATTACTTTTTACCTTCTAAATACTAAGATTTATGTCAGAGTTACAAATTCAGTAATTCAATATTTGTCCTAAATAGCATAAATCCTTTGAAATACAATAAATCTTATAGGGAAATATAACTTAGTTTAAAGATGGCAAAAATATATGTACACATTGAAACTCGAATAACAAGTGACCGTTAGTTTTATGATTGTAATTTTTTGATAAGATATGGGTGTCTCTTAAGAACCGATTGGGGGAAGTTTTTTGGTGTTTTCTCTTCAAAGGTTTTTTCCTACCCGGTGATTATAACCCCAGTAAATCTTTGAGCGCCAAGGATATTGTTATATTTGTATAAACCCGAAGTTCGTCAAAAATTCCAAAATGTATTAAAATCAGTAATAGTTTCGTCTAATTGTAAAATGAAAATACTAACATCACTGACCAATTAGAGCTTTGCGTGCGGGCAAAGCAAATTTAGGGTCAAAAGTTGAAATTAACGAAAAAGAGATATGCCAAGAACAGTTTAATTCTCGCTTCCATTGGTACTCTCTCTAGTAATGCGATATTTATTTACAATAGAGTTTGCTTAGAAATTTATAACATGACCGGTATTTTATAAATCAGTCAATTCATAGTATAAAATTCTATTATAAAGGAACTCGGCGATGTTTAGGAATCGATCAATTAATTAATTTAGTTTTATCTCTTTGTTAATTTTACTTGATTTTTTATATATTTTGTAGATAAATCTAGTAATACCAATTTTATTTATTATTACAGTATAGCTATAGACTATAAGTCATATTCGTCAATCAATTCTGTTGCAAGAATCTATGTGTTATCTGCTCCGCATAAAAAAATAATACAGATTCAACATAACCAACATGTAGAAAAGCGATTAAACAAAATAAGCACGTTAAAACAAGTTGTGTCATACCAATCATATATTACATTACTAAGACAGTTCTATTACTCTTTTTCAGTCTGAAAGACAGTATAACTATCGAATTGGTAGAAACAAATTAATACTAACGTACTTTAACTCTCACTAATTTTTCAGAAAGGCTTACATCTTCTAATCGATCCTATATTAATTTAAATTATCGCTATAAGTTTTTTCAGACTTATATAATTGAGAATAGAATCTAATCATGTTTACTTTCTAAAATGGGTACACCTTTTTAGAGGTTCTAACAAATTTCATTTTGCTAATGCCATTAAATAAGCTTACTTTGACGTTATCGAAAGTAAACCTTGTTACCTGAGACAAAACTTCGTATATTTTCCGGTAAGGTCTCAACCGACAACATTAAGAATGACTCAAAGTTTGGAAAAACTTTTACAGAAGCTTAAAACTTTCAACCTCGTTGTTATCTCAATATGAGGAACTCCAATGTGCTAATGTTGTCAAATTATTGAGTGAGAAAATTAGAAATTACCATCGACCTGGGAAGAACTTTTCTCTTTACTCGTAGTTATTGTTTCTTTTTGGGAAGACTTCGGTCTTGTGGAAAATTTAATAGGATTTCTATAAAAAATATTTAATGGAACGATGTAATTAAAATATGTCTCCAGCGCGAAGTTTTTACAGCTACATAAAGTAATTCGAGAGTAGATAACAAATAGTTATATATTTTACAATATAATTTTCATATTATTATAACGAATATAAAAAAACTTAACACATTTTTTTATTGTATTGGTACTAAAGATGGTTCCACTTGCAAAGGCACAGTATGAGGTTGCAACTTATTCGCTAATGTGTTGTTTTAACCGGCCCCAAATTGTCAATTTGATATTTGTCTTCAAATCAGTAACGTAGTGATTTAAAATGTTCCTTTTGCACCAAAATGTTTTTAAGAAGACATGATAACTTGAGTTGTTTTTTTTTAAACAAAATTGTTCCAATATTTTTTATTTTTTCTGACTGACTCGAAAAAAAAAACAGTTTATTATATAAGGGAAAATTATGAACAAGTACTGATGTTCAACTAGCTATAATATACGCACGAGTGATTTTATTGACCTATTCTCCTTATCGTTAGATAGCATAAAATTTCTTATGACACGATATTTTGGTTTGCTTAAAGCAATATCAAATGAGGTATAAGCTAAAAGTGTTTTACTAGATGTAAAGTAATTTCCTCTACGCCCAAATTCGATATGGCATTAAACGTTCAACACAAGTTTATATTTCCGAATATTAAAGTAAATATAACTACATGAAGAAATATCAGGATATGTAGAGCTTATTAATAATGACTATGTTAATAATTTTCATATGCGAAAGGCATCAATTGCTATTTTTTTAGATTTTGTCTGTTATTGAATTCATTTTTTTATTATCGTAACATGTAAAAGACACACCTGCCTGTCATTTCAAATAACATCTCTTAAATTTTGTCTCTGTATATCTAATTTTCCTTGAAACAAAACAGCCAAGCACGAAACAGGCACAATATAATTGTATCAATTAAAATTCAAGACATACAACTTAGTCAGTCTCCAGGGTAATAAAGTAATAAGCGCCATATATTCCTCCCTTCAACATCAACCTACATGTCTAACAATGTTATGTCTATTAGGCAATTTGTATGCAGAAGGCAGCGTTCCTATAAATACAACAATCGAAGAGGTATAACAATACTTGAGGTAAATATAAACTATTCAAAATAATCAAAATAGTTCGAGAATGAATGTTTGTTCAGGTATTCAAAGGTATTTGCGAATCTAATAATTATAAGCAATATAGGAGAACTTAATATGATCAATAAGCGGGAAACTGTTAGTCGAATTGACCATATTATGCTGTAAATAATTTAAAAAATAATTGAGTTGCGTATTGGTAGTACTCAATGGAAAATGTAACATGAAGTCATAGAGTTTTGATGCATATTCTACTCTTTATAACCATAGGCTGTTTTGTGTTTTTATCACAGTCCGCTTTGAGTCTCTAATATTTTCATTATAACAGATTCAATGAGTAAGTAACATACAGTGTGTATATAAAGTATGGAATAAATTCATTTTAAGCTACACAAACAATTTTGAGGAAAAATCCTGAGACAGGTCGGTTTTTTATTTTAATTTAATGTATTTTTACATAACAATTAAATATACAGGGTAAACCATTTGTGAGTAAAAGTTACGTTTTTTGCGAAAAGTGGGTCATTAATACACTTATCCATCAAAGTTTCGCTAAATTCCATTCTACGATCCGGGTCGTCATCTGATAGTTCTTGTACAAGGTGCACCTTAAAGGGATGCCATTTTTCATGTTTTAATACTTTATGAATAGAACTAACTTGCCGAACGCTGTTGTGTTAAATATATTAAAGCGAGAATACGTTATAATTTTCCTTGTTTAATATCTTTAAGTGGGACTATCGGAGGTGGAAACGTACATACATTATTTTGCTCCCTCTTTCTATAATTATCTATAATTTTATTGTTTGTCCATAAAATTTCCTTGAAATCTTTATATTTTAATTTCTTAAAAACGATCAATTCTGGTATGATAGATTAAGAGTAACTTTTTGAAGAAAAAACTTCAGGATATAAATACGTAAATAGCGTTCAAAGTATACTTGATGCGCTACCCTTTCATTATTTTTTGTTATTATTTGCAAATTGCACCTCTACTTTTAGGTTTAAATTATTTGAAAGCCGTGCTATTTATGGGAATGTATCAATGTATAACTACTTCTTAATCAGAAGGGATGGAACAACTATTAGAGTAGCTGCTTTTTCCACAATTTCTGTTGGTATCCTTTCAAAATCATTAGCTATTTCCAGTTTAAGATTTTTTACAGAAATTTTTGCAAGTATAACGACGGGATTTGTTAAAAATGAACCTTTTGACGTTTAAAACAAAAGTCCAAAGTCAACTACGTAAATTTTTTCTCACGGAATGGGCAATTTGTTAGTTAGTTTCATGAAATGTAAGAAAAACAATATATTTCTATTTTATTTATGATAATATAATTATTATTCTTGTAGACTAGTTTTAATTTTCTAACAATAAAAAATACGGTATTTTAGGTCTTCTAATTACCTGTTCTTGCACACCCCCTCTTTCTGTATTACTACATGCAAAGGAAAAATATTTAATACATTGTACTTCGCATGCATTGTTTTATGCTGTTCTGTTATCAATTAATTTTAGCAAAGCACATAGGTAGACCAACATTGTTTTTTTTATTTAGGTGGTTCTGAATGTCTTTTTGTCCGCTCGTAATCGGCGCACATGTAACTAACCAAGTACTAACAGTCAGCATGCCCCGAATAATTCCCATCGTTTCGTTTGTATTGACTACATCAGAGTAGTTGTTATTCATTCGTTGTTTTGTTTAGTCGTAGGAGGCGGTTTCCACGCTTGTTTGCGAATAAATTGAAATCCTGTTATTTCAACGACAGAACTTGACAAGTCAGGTCTTGTTTGCGAAAATAAACGGCTTGAATAAACTAATTCTGATCTAATTCTCTCTTGAAAACCATTTCTCTTTCGGAATATTTCCCAAAGGAGTGTTGAGCGACGCAACAGGGAGAGAGGAGTTAAAGATTCATCAAAGGTCGGGGTTGGTGCATTAGTGAAATTCATTCAAATCAAATTCTTGAAAAAACAAAGTTTACAGATAGAAACATCCATTGAAATAATACTGCAAAATTGTTGTACTCCTCATCTTAGAAAGATGCAAATGTATTTATTTTTATTAAACTCGTTTATTAAAAAAACGTATTCGGGAAAAATAAAATGCGTAGTCAAAGAGCAGTTTTGTTAAGAATTTCTACCAAAATGATCATAAATTATTTTCTCTTTCACTTTCTTCTTCTATTTTATTTTAATTTGGTTTCATTATTACATTTCTTTTAATTTTCGAAGGTTTATTTATAAAAGAGCAGATTTTATCCAAAGTTAGAATTATTTAATGTAACTTTATAATAAAAGCATATTATTTTTAATATTAATATTATTATTATTTGCCTATTTCGTTTCTCTGCATTATCTACTACTCTATGTGGTGTAAATACCTTATTATTTAGTGTTGGTCCAATCTGGTTTGTGACATAAATAGCATCTATATTCGATCAATCGTATTTATGATTCAGTATTGAAATAGGTACTCTATAGCGCCATATTGTAAATTATTTAGTCAATGTATACTGTGTGTAACAAAAAATAGGTGTACAAATCGAAATATCCAAAGAATAAAGCTGATTATTGTGAAACGTCTTTCTAATAATGAAAACAATAAATATTCATTTTTAAAAAATTCAAAAACCAACAAAAAAAAATACATATTAATTTGTTTGGTTCAATTAGCCAGACCCTTATAAATTTTGGAATCAGATATATTGAACACTTAGGAGCATATAGATTAAAACAACATGATTGTTCATATTCCGCAAAAGAGAAATAAAGAGAGATATCCCCAATTAAATGTACTAAACCGATAAAAAAATCTGAAAAGTTCTGCTTTTTCAGATTACTTTCTGCACTAAATATATATCAAACAAATGTTCCAGAAAATTAAGAATATTATAAGCCTAGGACATTTATTATAAAAATTAAGTCGGTATGTTAAATGCCTGTTAATTTGTTATAATTTTATCTGACGACGCCAAAAGGTGAAATAATAATCATAAGAATATGAAAAAGTTTGGGAACATCGTGGAATTTTAAGAGCCAACATCATCACGTGACTTTTTCTGACTCAAAACACTTGCCCCCCTAGGTTTTCAAAAAATATATTGACCTACAAAGACACTACTTATAATCACATCTCTTTTAATTTGATTTACTTACTTGAAACATAGACAGAAACGAATATGATTTCAACCAAAACTAGTTTGGCAACATTGCTTTTGTGATATACACATCGACACGAAAATTGCATGGACCAGGTTGTAATAAAAAGTATATTCAATTTTTTTTGTCGCACATACTAATGGATGGGGTAACGTGTAGTATAAAATAATAGTTTGCAGTGGGTTAAATTTATGCAGAAGTGGTGCATTGCAAAGTATTTAAAGATATATTTTCCAAGATTGGATTTTAAGACGCATAAACAACGATTTTTTTTTGTATAATTTTTAGTTAGTTAGTAATAAATTTAAAGTGACATAAACAGTAATTGCATTACACCTTGTTGCCCTAACAAAGAGAGTTGTACCGAATTACAATTCAACAATAACCAGACAGAAGGCTTAGGCTTAAAACGTTGACAGCAATGCGTTCAATAATTTGACTAACCGTCTATTAAATCATTTAGCAGAACACGCCGTATGATGCAATGCTTGTTAATTGAAAGCCATTTTAGGATCAAATCCTTTTAGAGCCATCAGGATATGTATTTAGGCATTGAGGTTATTGATGGATATTAGCAGTTGTTAATTTGTCAGTGTCTAGGTAACTGTTTGAATTGAATCCTCTGGCAGGATAATTTTATGACGATTATTTTCCGGGGCACGCTTTTACGATATCTACAGGTGTTGCTGATGACATTTTGATAAAATACGTTGTTATTTTATTTTTATTTTAAATTAATGAACCAGGATAATGGCAACCCCAATATCAATGAAATTAGACTGAAAACTTCTAGTTCACCATTTAACTGAATAGAAATCTCATTAGCTTGGATCTGAAAAATCTTCTAATGCTTTGGTGACTAATCCCTTCTGTTGGTGTGGTAAAAGTATTTGTGTCGCACAAAAATACTGAAGATACCTGTTATGTAAATATGGAATCAAAAACCCGGAATAAAACAAACCAAAGAGAAAAACGTAGAAAACGTGTTTGCAAATATTTTTTTGGGCACTTTAAACCTTAGCAACAAAAGTTTACTGATGTAATGGCAAGAATAAGTGATGCAGGAAAAAAGAACAAACATTTGCCATCCAACAAATACAATGATCTGTAAAAATGTTAGTGCTAAAACATATAACTTCATTTCTAAAATTTAAAATTTACGGCACGCGCCATAATAATACAAATTGAAAAAATCTTGCTTTTTCCTTGTTCCTAGTTCTATAGATATTTTTATACCACAATTATTATCATGTCGTGATCTTTTGTCATGAACTAATAAAACAATATTCTTTTATAAAAAGCAATTTACTTTACTGACAATTAAAACTTAAAATTTAATTTAATGGCATACATATTTTAGTATTTAATGTATGTGTGAGCTGTCAGATATAATGAGAGAATTTCTTTTACTGCCTCGTGGTTTGTACGTCTATGCCGCCTCTTTACTTTCCTCTAAATAACGCCATATCGAGAAAAGGGTGACATAATCATAAAAATCCAAAGTGCATTTAAAGAAGGTCTCGCAGTTTATTTGTCTATTCATCTCCAAAGGCTGCTCCTTTTGCTTCAATCTCTTTGTCATTGTTTATAGCTTCAATCTTTCTTTAAAGGCTGCTACTTTTGCTTTAGTTACTCCAGCGTCTCCTATGGTATATTGCAAAAAATTCAGGAACTGATTTCAGCTTAATCTTGAATTTTCATTTTTAAAGTATAGAATGCAAAAATTGAGGCAAGGAGGCAAGGGTTTCATCTTACCCCCGAATTTTCATGTCGGTTTTTTTTGTTGTTGGGTATGCTGGGATAAGCCTCTGTAGAATTTCTTGAATTATTTCGATGATAAATTAATGTACTCGCATTATTTATACATAATTTGAGTACATGTCATTTTATCACTGAATGACATTTTGTAAATAATATTTTTTGACTGATATTTAATAAATAATCTAGAAAATGATGTGTCAAAACATCGAAACCTAGGTCGATGAAATATAACTTTAAACTTTAAAAAGCTTGGGAATATTGTGGAAATTCAGATAAGTATAATTTATCTTTTCATATTTATAAATAAGATTATTACCAAGCAACTTTGTTCATATTTATATTTAGAGGCAAAAGAAGACCCTTTATACAAAGCTCAAAGATGTTTACCTATCTAAACACTAAAACTATTTCATAAAAAATAGAACAATTTTTTATCATACATATATTGATTTCGAATAAGTTCAAATTTGGATTTCGATATCGAGTACGTACCATCCGTAATATTATGACTTTAATTTAAGATTAAATGGTTCAAAACTGAGAGCAAAATGCGAATGGAAATCAACATTTGATACCGTGCTATGAGTAAGAACATAAAATAGCCAAAAGGCTTTCCTGTTTGATCTAATAATAGTACTCACTCAACTTTCAAGTAATATTGCGACAAATCAAATCTTCTTTCTCATGAACCTCATTAGAACTTAAAATGCTTAAATGCTTCTTTTTAAATTTTATTTCATTCCCCAATTAATTCAAAATATAAGAAATTCCTTTTTTCAGTATGCTGAGGATAGTTTAATAACATGCTTTATAATAGATTTATATGGCTCTAGAAACATTCATTATCGTATTAAACCAGAATTCAAGCTAAAATTACTTGATTCATTATATTTTAGTTAGATTAATTAGTTTAATTATCCGAACTTGTAAAGTAAAACCTAAAATATGTCAACATGGCTTGGCAGTAGGATTTTAACTGGTGTAAAATTAACTCCTCAAAGATAATGGAAACATTGCATTTTGAAATTTAAAAGGATCCATTTTCGAAAGTAACATAAGTAGACTATAAATAAAAGTAAAGCACAATAAAGTCATAAAAACAAAATTGGTGCCACGCGCCAATCCTCTTTGTTGACTTAGAGATCTAGAATATCCATGTTGGAAGCGTGATATACCTGCTAGTCTACCTACCACATGTGTCCTTTTTCTCACAGCTGTAAATACCAAATAACCTTTCAAAAGAGACACTTAATGTCTAACGAAATTTCTACCACACAAAATATTTTTTTAATAAAAAATACAAATTAATAACCTGGATTTCAGAACCTTAATAGTGAATGTTCGGGCTAGGTTTGTTTATCAAGTGTAGTAATAATTAATGTACTGACGAATTATTTAATATTATCAATCATTTTTTTTTTTTTTAAATTCCCGATTTATTTGCAATCTGTAAAATGGTATACAATAAGCAAATTGTTTAACAATATTTATATCATGCAAGAAACTTCCCATTGGTAGTTCCTTAAATCTATATCATTTTAGCAACTTTTTTTATTATTAATTACTTTTCTTCCAGAGCATCTTGGAAAGTTTATTCACTTTAGAAGTAATATTTGATTTTTGTTTTTTTTTGCCGAATACAACTATTTGTCTATTAAAACTTGTAGTATTTTTCCCTAGGTTGGTAGTATCTTCATCGTGAATAATAAGAGTGTTATCAGAAATATTTTCCCTGATTTTCTAAATACACTCTTCAGCTTAATCCAATCCATACACTTTTTATCTTATGGTTCTGTTGGTTTTTTGGGCTACAAATTGAACTTATTTTATTTGCAACTTCATTATCTAAAATTGGCTAATTTTCTTCAGTATTAGTAATTAATAATAAATAAAAAGTCGGTTATCACAAAGGTGAAAAAGTATTCTATTGCTTTAATTTGTATACACAGAGCTTAATAAACATTACTAAAATTTTATTTTAGATACATAAGAATAATAGACCGTAAAAAGATACCCGTTAATTTTACAATAACATTAAAATGCCGGATGATAAAATAAAACCTCGGTGAAAATTACTCTATTATCTTAAAATTACAGTAAACTAAAATCATGAATTTTGAATGTAACTTAATATAAATTCCATTGTCCGATTCTGTTTCGTTTTTATTTTATTATCGTGTGTAACGATAAGTTACAACCATGGACAATAAACATCTATCCATATCAAAGCTTTCAATAAAATAAATACGAGGTTTCGAAAATAATTCCATTTGAAATAACACTGTTGGATATTTACAACTTTACCGATACATCATCCACATTTGAAGATATAAAATATGTATTCTTAATGCGATATATTGTTCTATCTAGTAGCAACAACATCATCAAAAGTACTTACCATTTGGCTTTAAATCAAAGAACTACGTTGTTATGATTTCTATTAATAAAATAGATCACAGAAAAAATGTTTCACGGGTTGAATTTGATAAATGTGATCATTTAATGCTATTTATTTATACCTGTCATCCTATTTGATTGGATTTTTTTTATTGGCCCTCGTGTAATCATCTCATTCAGCCAACTCACGAGTATTAATATTATTAAAATTACAAATTGAAACATTGCCTATGCCGAGACCCCAGGAACCGAATGTCAGTTCCCTGATCATATTTGTTACAATTACATTCGCTAATGAGACTGTCATACTATCAGTTCATGAAAATCGAAACCAGGTAAAATGTCTTATACAAGCAAATACGAAATCAATGCGTGGAATCTTTACAAACCTAAAAAAAATGGCCCATCAGTGTCACTGAAAAATCATCAGTTTGATTAAGAACGAAATAGAATTTAGGAATGCACATATAAAATTGACCTGAAATAAAGATTAAAAATCATAACTATCCCTGAAAACCTAAACCAATCATTTAAAAACATGATTTCTCAACTCTATCTACAACTGGAATGAAAAATGAAATATCAAACAAAGTAAAACAAAATTTAAAAAAATATATTTATTTGTACTTTTATTGCTTAATGGTGCCTAAACAGAAGGTTTCAGTTTATTTTTCAACGTCTTCTCCAGGTCCTTTATTCTATCTCGCCGCACTAAAAGCTGGAACTTCAGTTTGGTAATTTTTTGCAAATTTTCTTTTTGTTTAGTGTCAATTTCCAAGTTCGCCTTGGCTATAGTCATTTCGCAATGTTCTTTCAAGTTATTGTATCTGTCTTCGCACAGGCCCACTTCCTTTTTAAACTCTTCTGATTCTTTCTTCATGACGTCTTGGTTACTTTGCAGCGCGTGGATGACCTTTTTCGCTTTCTCACATCTTTCTTTTAAATCATAGTAGGTGCACTCCAAATTTTCCATATGAGTGTCCTTTACTGCGTGTTTGTATAAGATGCCATCGCGGTCTGTCCAAACTTTTCTAAAAAATTCGTCGTATTTGGCTTCTACTTGATGAAAACTTTTTTCAGCTATAATACTCCCTTCTAACTTTGTCTCAAGTATTTCTTTGTCCCGTTTTAATTCTTCTACCTCTGCCACCAATGTCTGAATCTTCTCCAGGCTGTTTTTAATTTGCATTTCCTTTTCCTGGAGGATCTCTTTGTGTTCCTCGCTTCCTCATTTTTTGGAAGATCCTTCGAACTGTGTCCCTGCATTCCAAATATTTTCAAAACATTCATGTTACAAAAACTCCGAAGATTCGAATAAAAATTTGACTGACAACTGATGAATTTCAGGATGACAGAATTTTTAAATTTGTTGCTATCAAGTTAGAGAATAAAAAAGTACACTGTATATCCGTCAGACTAGACAATGATTTGATGACATATTTAAACACAGCTTAATATTTATTATTATATATTACTCTTAATAGAAAACTGCGTTCGAAAATACCTGTCAAACACAAGAAAAAATTCGGACTGAAAGTTTTATAAACAAGAGTTTTTGACTGGCGTTTAATAAATGAGATTATTACCAAGCAACGTTGTTCATACTTTATATTTAGAGGCAAAAGAAATCTACAGGCTTTCGTGTCGAGAAAGAAAACACTTGAGATAAAGCGCAAATGTGTTCACGTATTTAAACACTAAATCCTAATTCAGAAAAAATAGAGTAATCATAAATATGTTGATTTCCAATAAGTCACGCAAAATTCAAATTTGAATTTCGATATCGTGTACGTACCATCCGTAATATCATGACTTTAATTTAAGATTAAATAGTTCAAAACACAGAGCAAAATGCCCGAAGCAAATTTGTATACACATCACATGTGAATGGAAATCAACATTTGAGACCGCGCTATGAGTAAGATACATAAAATAGCTGAAGGGTTTATTAACGCTTTTCTGTTAGATCTAATAATAGTACTCACTCACTGTACTTTCAAGTAATATTGCGACAAACCAAATGGTCTTTCTCATGAACCTCATTATAACTTAAAATGAAAGAGGCTTGCTTAAATGTGTCTTTTTAAATTTTATTTCATTCACCAATTAATTCAAAATAGTATAACATATTCCATTTTTCAATATGCTAAGAATAGTTTAAATACATGCTTTATAATAGATTTATATGGCTCTAGAAACATTCATTCTCATATTAAACCAGAATTCAAGCTAAAACTACTTGATTCATTATATTTTAGTTAGATGTTTAATTATCCGAACTTGTAAAGTAAAACCTAAAATATGTCAACGTGGCTTGGCAGTAGGATTTTAATTTAATAATTAACTCCTCAAAGATAATGGAAACATTGAATTTTGAAATTTAAAAGGATCGATTTTTATAAGTAAAAGAAGCAGACTATAAATACCAGTAAATCACAATAAAGCTATAAAAACAAAATTGATGCCATGTTAATCCACTTTCAGTTCTACATTGTCTTCAAAGTTATATTGAAAATAACTTTTAGGAAGACATTTGACTTTAAACACGAAGATTTGGTTCAGTTTGTTGACTAGATCATACGAAATGCTACTCGTATTATTAATTAAACAAGATTTTTGAAGATAGAGGATTAGAAATGGAGACGGTACTTGGTTGAATACCTGTATATAGATGGATAGCTGATATTGCTGATATCTATTTAAGAGAATAAGATCATGTAGTTGCAAAACAAGAACAAAAATAAAAATCATTTTGTAGAGAACAATTTTTAACAGACTTGAAAAAATTATTAGCAATTAAAGTTGATTGAGAATGGTAAATAATAAAACTCTATAGATTTATTCAGATTAACTATTCGTTAATTCAGGGTTACCTTTTATCACTTTCGAAATTACAGCACTTTTAATGATAGGTTAATCTCACCATGGTCATACTGTCTTTTATCGTTAGTTCAATGTCTAATGAATTATAAATATAGAAGAGAGCAGTCTAATGGATAAAAATATAAATTTAAAATTTAGAATGCATTAAATAAAGCAGTGTTAACTGCATAATGGTTTCGGAATACTCTGGTTTATGGACTTGCTCGAATGAAACTGGCTGTTAGGGAGAGCTGAAATTGAGGTGCTTTTCGTCATAAACTGCTTTGTAACTAGTCATAAAGTGAAGCTTTTCTGGTATAAATAATGCACCTAAATGACTTGGAGCTAAGGCAGAATGGAAACTGTCGCAAATGATTTGAATAAGACATGAGGGTATTCACTTGGTTTATTATTAAATTTAGGACTGTCTCTAATCGACAAGAACAAATTTGTTTATACTTTGTTTAAAATATTAACGAGGACGTTATATATCTCCACAATAAGTACTCATAATTTTCTCTATTCATAGGAGAAATTTCTCAATTGTGAGGTTACTCTTTCTCTTTATTTGATGAAAAAAATATGAGACAGTTTTAAAATATTGCGTATGATTTAATAAAAAGTCTGTTTTTTTTTCATTTAATATTCTAACGAAACAAAAGGAAATACAAAAATGTATAAATTAATTTAAATTTGATAAATCTTTACATGTCCTTTATTCTCTTCAGAAGAATTAATGAACGTTCTAAGTACATGTTTTACTGAAATTTTTATCTTCCGCCTTTTTATGGAATGAAAAATATTTGATTAAGATGGTGGCGACGAGTGCTGCTGCTATTATTTCAAGCTAAATGACCCTTAATTTTCCGCTTAGTATGCTATTACCACATAAATTAACTTAACAATATACTAGAAAGTTTAAAAATGGCTTCCTATATTCATTATTATCGTTTGAAAAAGAAAAATATTGCTTCTAGGGTAATGATTACATTTAGGATTACTAGAAGCAGTAGAAAATATTAACATGAAAAAAACTAATCTTCTAAATGCACTGAATAAACGAAATCACATAACATTTTCAAAATTTATAATTTGTTATTTGATAGCATTCAATTTTTCTTCTTTCTCGTTTTAATTCTTATTCCTTATGTCTTCTCCGTTTCTTCTCTCTCCCAAGTCTTCTTTCTTCTATTTCTTGCCATAATTTTCATCTAGTCTAATATCCTTCACTTACACTCCTATTTCTTCTGATTTGTTTTTTACATCACCTATATCTAATATTTGTCTTGTTATTCGTTCTCAAAATATAGCCGAACAATATTATTGTTTCTTTTCTCTTTTTGCCAGTATAGGTTCTTATTTTGTAATTTTTTGATGTCCTCGTCTTTGATTTTTTCCCATATAGTTTTTCCCGGTATTATACTCAGGTGTTTCATTTCTGTATTATTTATTTTGTTTGCATTTGTACTTCCATATCCATTAAATAAATTCGAAATCCATTTCATCGTCTCGGGTGCTATACCATCTTCTTCGTTTGTCTTTCCTATTTATATTATCTGTATGGCTCTTTAACTCCACTTTCGTTATTTTTGTTCTTCTTTTTTTATAATTTCATCCAAACTTTAAAAATGTATCAGTATAGTATAAATTCATAATTTCGTTCTTTATAGGGTTTATTTAGTATTCTGTTTCTGTTATCAAAAATTATGACACCACCAAAGGATACCAACAGAAGGAAGAATTCCATACGCATATAAAAAGAGTACGGATTGTGTCGATCGTGTGTCTTGCCTTGATAAATACGTGTAGAGAAGCATATTGTTTTAAAAAAGAGAGCGAATCTAATTAGTGTTTAATTCATTAATTAAGCACAATTATTAAGTACCGGCTTTTATTATAAAATGTTTTAAATTATATTTCTAAAGTTAAAACGATCGCTTCTTTTATAATTTTCCTTTTTTTAAATTGTTCTTTTTTGGTATGGCGTAGCGTCCACGTTTTTATTTATGCAAAATCAAGACAAAGCCTTTCGATGGTAAGAAACTTTGGCATTAATCCTTCAAAAGAGTTTAAATACTCGAGAAATTATCAATATATTATTCAAATAATGAAGTCAGTTCCGCTCGACTTCCAAGTTTTCATGGTCTATATTTTCAGGAGGAATATTAAGAGACAGAATAAAGACGAAATTTATTTTAAGACTCGCAGCTTCGCTGTGGAATTGTCTCAGTAATTGAAGTTTCTCCAATTTCTGCAAATACTAAGGTCTCAGCAACTTCAAGCGCAGACATCGTAAACAAAAAACATCTAACTCCATAATGCAAAACTTCTGGCATCTGAATCTGAATAATATTTATCTATATATTTCAAATTTTGTTTATTTTCTAGGTATTCAGATATAGGCTGAAACAGAAAGTTTATTAAAAGCAAATTTGCGGGTACAACTTTTAAACAAGTTTGTTCAAAAGTTAATTAACGAACTGAAAATGAAACAAAAAAAATATAAGCGGGAAGTTTTAGATTTGTTCGAACTCTGCGGTGGTAAATATAATCTGACAATTTTATTTGGATTTATATCTGCGGAACTAATTTGAATAAATAAATACAGGAATTTGCAGCAAGTAGTTTGAGAATTAAATTTTAATCAGAAATAACGATATTTTGAAACCAGGTTAAACTCAATAATGAAGTAATGAATGTGCAGTATTAAAATAACAAGAATTATTATAGGGGATTACACTGAGGTTGCTCATTCTCATATTACTTGTTTCTTTTTACACCGTATTTGTTTTTTATTCTTGACTAGTATTATTTCCTTTACGTAGTATTTTAGTTTACAGTTACATTATCTTGGCATAATTTGCACAGTTTTAAATCTTTGTTCAAAAACTTTACCTTTAAAGTAAAATAAAGTAGAGAGCAAAGGAGGGATTTAAATAAAAATAAAAATTTGTTGGCATATTAGTATTCTAAATGATAATACAACACAATAAAGAGGTTTAGATTTAATTATCAAAAAAATATTTTTCTAATTGAAACACATTTTCATTTTTCCATGAAAATAGACCATTTACTGACCCAAAAACCCCCACCACCAAATATTAATATATACATGTCAAAAAATTTCACTTTTAACACCCTGTATCTCTCTTATTATCAACATTTTATTAAAGTTAGTTAGCTCAAATCGTAAGATTTTAAAGTGAGGATTCTACGTACAATTACTTAAGGACCATCCTGTATATTGTGTAGTAATTAATATTCTTATAAAGGCATTTTTTTTCTAACTCAAAAAAACTCAATCAAAGTTTGCTCGAATGATTCAACATCAAACGAAAAAGTAAATTAAACTTTGGAATACAAAAAAATCTTCGAATACAGCTCAGAATAATTATACTTAAAGGGTAATTTTGGAAGCTTATCACTCGGATTTTTTTTAGAAAAAGCCTAGACGTTGTTGAATATAAAATATAATAAATTTCGAATGATTCGATTCTGTAAAGAAAAATTATTTCTGGCGTGCTTTGAATTTTTACTAATCAATTGCTTGTTGCTCTTTCAATATTTTTTGTTTCCTCTATTTTTCATTTATATAATAAATTGAGCTATTATATTTTAACTTAGAAAAGCATAATTAAAAAATGAAGAAATTAAAAAGTCAAATTCTAAAAGTGATTATTGGAAAAAAGTTAATTGAAAATGTACGTGAAAATAGATAAGAACCAGTTTAGTTACTGTATCTGTAAGGGAATATAACAAAAATGATAAAGAGGTAGTTAATTTATATTGAATAATCCAATATAAGGTCTATTTAAAAATAATATTGTAACAAAGTTATAATTTACGGAGCAAAATTTTACTTAATGACTTTTACATGATGCATACGAAGTGTCTGATAAAGAGTGAAAGATATAGGAGGAATATTTGGTACTTGGAATAATAACGAAGGGGGAACACATAGGAAATTTAACACTCAAATACGACAAAAGAGAAAATATTGTAAGGTTTAGTAAGGCGCAAAGTCTAAGGTCATCGAGTCATATACAAAGAGGAACAAATAAACAAAATAATACGATGTAGCAAATATAGTAAATTACCTTATTCATTGCTAAATAATGTTTAACAATAATTTTTAATCTGAGTATATCTCTGTATACAACATCAGATGAGTTGACACACTTCTATAAAACTGATTATATTAAATTGTATTTAAAAGTACTCTGTAATTATAGTTCCAATTTTGTTACGAAGACTAGTAGTAGGAAAATTAGTGTTTGAATTTAAAAAAATGTTTTAAATTAGAATGTAGAGATCTAACGAATTGCCCTTGACATACAGATTTATTTTTCTACACTTAATTATATGTAATAAAATACTACCATGTGTTATTTTAAATTTACATTATTCATTAGGTTAAATTAAATTTTATGTTATTTAACCAAGCAACGGTGAGAGAAAAAATTATTTTAAAACGCCTGACTAAAGTTTAAGGCTTAAAAAGGTTCTTGAATTAAAAATGTATTCAGTCATTTAATATTTCGCCTTCATGAAGGCAACTTTATTTATTTTTCATTTAAAGTTACAAAAAGCCCCTTTGAGTTTTATAAGAATACCACGAACAAGTTCTAGACAGCACTGAGGTGTGTTTTATTAGAGAGATCAAGGATTCGCAAGATCATGGTTTATACAGAAAGATAGTAGCTTAAAGAGAGGCCTCAGACAGGGCCCGTTTTAAAGTTTGATATGCCGCTGCCGCTATTCGTGCGGTTGTTTAAAAACAAAACGGCAAAGAAAAATAAATCCCTGCAAACGCTGTTCCCAAGAGACGAAAATTGTTTTATTATTCATGTTAACGCTGGAAATAAGAGACGCGTATGTTGCAGCTCATTTATAAATTAATGTCAGTTTAATTTTCTCTGAATTCTAGGGAATACCGCATTTGGTAAATTCGTTGAAAATTTCCACATTATAAAAAAATATAGTCGTCTACTAGAGGCTCCACCTACTTTACATTTTAGTTAGACAGAAAAGGATGTTTTATATATATCTTGTTTTGAAAAGAAGCGAAATAATTTGTCAATAATAGGCGCCAAATTAAAAAAAAATACGTGAAGTGGCTGATGCCTGGTAAGTAGGCCTGTTCAGGCCATTTTTGTCATCCCCAATCTTCCCCCTCCTTACTTCCTCACGTTTGCTCCTCCTCAAAACGCCTTGACCTTCCAATGAAGGTTAGGATCTCGTTGCATAAGAGCGCGTGTAGATCTTCTGCTTCCATCTGTTCGACACCAAACATTTCTTTTCTCAGATGCCGAAAAACCTCACAGTTGTATAGGTAATGGAGGGAGGTCTCCTCCTCCCCTTTCTACCAGTCTCGGTCCTCTATTGCCTCAAACAAGGACAGGTGTCTTTGGAGCCTAGTGAGGACTCCAACGATCAACCATAGTTGCTGTCGAGTTCTTTCCTGCAGCCACCTAGTCCGGCGATTGCCTGCTTGGCTTGTCTACATCATCGACTACCTTTACAGGCCTTTCTTAACTCGTTTTGCGCCTACTCTTCAAGTAATGAAGAGGTTTACGCTTTACTTATTCCGTACTCTTAAAGCAGACCAATTCTGCTTCTCGGATGATAGACTGCTCTTAGAGCTGCCGGAGTGTAGCATATGCATTGCTGCAGGTCCGCATTTGCTTCTAGTTCCGCTGCCGCCTTTAATAAAGCGAATACTTCAGATTGAAATACCGTGGAATGCTCCTAGGTCTTCTATCAGTATTCCTGCTCCTGACTTCCCCCCTATCACAGAGCCATCTGTATAACCTCCAACATCTTTTTAGTCTAACTACTGTATTAAAGCCCGCTAATGTCCTTAGAAAATAAATACTAATAAAACTTTTATAATTTTGTACTTCTCTTATAGATGCGTCTATTAGTGTCGCCAGAAATTATAGCTACAAAACTCCAACATAATATTTAAGCTATTTTGTTCTGCAATTATTGATATACAGTGTGTACATAAAATATGGAATAAATTCATTTTAATTTTACATAACAATTAAATATACAGAGTAAACCATTTGTGAGTAACGATGTCATCGACAATGGCTCACCCTGTATATTTTTTGTTTTAGATTGCAAATTTCAAAATGATCCTAAAAATATATCATACTTGTGTTCGGTAATTAATAGTTTTGAACTCCTTTAATTAAATTAAAATAACAAAATAATACAACAGTAACATTTTTTAGATGACTCCACAAAAATAAATCTAATGGCGTGAGATCCGGTGACCTTGGTGGCCACTCAATGGGTCCTCGTCTACCGATTCACTTGGGGAATACTTCGTCAAGATATGTTCGAACGGCGCCTGCATAATGTGGCGGCGCCCCATCTTGTTGATACCACAGGCTTTCATCGATATTTAGGGGAATGTTTGCACTAGGGAATAAATTTATTAAAGTTGGAATCAAAAAGTTCATTAAAAATTACAGATGAGTTGGCCCGTTTATAGTTCCATCAAAAAAATGGAGTCCAATGTTTTTAATTCGAACCATTCCTGCCCAAACACTAATTTTCTGTGGATATTGAGTGTGATGTTTTTTAGGATTTTCCTTTGCCCAATATCTACAATTCTGTCTGTTAACTTCACCGTTTAAGTAAATGTGCATTCATCAGAAAACAATAACGTTTCATGTTTGAATTCTTTATGAATAGAACTAAAAGGAACATCATGTTCTCGACTAACTTGCCGAACACTGTTGTGTGGATTTTCTTCCATAGCCAATTAAACGTTTAATTTAGTATCCTCGGCAAGGTAGATCTTCTACGGTACCAAGCACCATATTTTTTTTTCAATTTTGCTCACTCTACTGATTTATAGGTTGCTCTGGATATTTATTATTAAACATAGAACATACCTCTTAATGAGATCGCATCTTATCGCCACAACCAATTAACATAAGAACTTCAATCCTTTGTTTTATAGATAAACGCATTTTTAAAGTGTCAACAAGCAAATTTAGAATCACTAAACTGGTACAACACTTCACAAGTGTCAGTGTCATTAGTGAGCATTAAAGAGTAGCCTACTGAATTATTATCACATCTTTTTATATCTGGCAAGTTTTTACAATGATTACCAAAGGAATGCCGGTATTAATTTCAAAATTATCGTATCTTCAAAACTATTAATTACCGAACACAAGTATGATATATTTTTGGAATGATCTTGAAATTTGCAATCTAAAAAAAAAAATAAAATATGCTGCGTGTGCCATTTAAAAAAATGATCGATGACATCGTTACTCACAAATGGTTTACCTTGTATACTTCATTGTTATGTAAAAATTTATTCCATACTTTATGTACACACTGTATAGATAGATACCGACATATAGATTCGACTATATTATGAATGAGTTAATTATACCACCTTTTACATGGATACTCTAGTAACTATTCTCGGTGAATCCATAAATAATAAATTGTAAGAATTACGGAAATTGTTAATATTGAACTAGAATTGACTGACATTTTCAAATGATATGCACGACATGCTATTTATTGATTTATTGTCGCTTCAACCTTACATCATATCTCGGATTATTTTTATTTTATCAAGAGAAGAGGTGTGTGCTTAACAGTTCATTTCCGAATTAATGTTCCGAGGTTTCGTGGGGAAACAGACGTCCAGAACCGTTTTCTTAACATTACATACAGATTTCTAAATTGATACTGACATTGATTTATGTGAACCTGTATTCTTTTAGCCATAACCAAAATATATCCCCGCCTTTGTCGGAATTAATATATTTATGTAAAGAAATATAGGCTATGTAAATTGAAAACTAAACGGTATATTTTAAAAATAAACACCACGAAAGCAACAGAATATGAAATGTCTAGATAGGTATAAAAATGTAAACATAGAATTTAACTTGACAATGGAATTCTCGAAAAAACGAAAATTACATGGATTTGAACAGATTGAAAGTTTCGAAAGTGGAAATTATATAAATAATTGCTAAAAATAGGTGAGTACATAGACATGGATGGTAAGACAACAACCAAATAATAATAGTTACAAATACTAGGTAAACACTTGACTTTATCAACAAATATTTAACGAATTTCGTTTTCACCGTTATTAGATATTATTTAAATAAATAAAAGAAAAATATGAAACTGGTATATATTTGTTTACTTTCACAACCTCTTAAAATATATTCGGTGCACATTCTTTTAATATTATTAAAAAACCATGAATTTTCTTGCTCGTATATTATACTCAGCCAGTTTCGGATATAGAGTGACACTAAAATTCCGGATTTACGATCCAACGAAATGTGACTATCAAGCGTAGTTTCGCTTTAAAGAGTAAACATGTTATTTTACGATATATGAGAAATTTAAAACGTATAAATATTAAAATGGCGCTGGATAATCTAACCAATTTTATGAATAATACTTTTTTTATGGAAAAAAGGATTTTATTTACTTATTTAACTTAGTTCATTAATCCAGTTTATTACATAAATAAAATATAAATAGACAATATAAGTATGCGCAGAATACGAGTCCAAAATTCAATAAAATGGCTCTGGTCGTGTAGGGCTCCCAACTAGGTACTTCCAAATATTGAAACTGAATGAAATATCAATATTTTATATTTAAAAATCTAATATTCAATACAAAATTTTCATGATACTTTTTGTGATAAATTCTTAATATTACATAAAAATATATAAAATACTTCCTATGGAAATCAATACAGAATGCTTTTAGATTTTTAATTAACAAAACGTATTATCTAAGTTCTCTCTGTTAATAAAATACTGAACGAATTCATTTTCTAATATGGTTGAATAATTAAAAATCTATTACGCAGTTCGTGGAATCGATTTTTTCACGATTTATTTCTTAAAAATTATTATGCATTAGTATAGTGCATTTACCATTCTAGATTAAATGCCAGTTTATACATCTTCCTTAGGGTTTCATTGTACGTGTAAATAGTGATGTCGGATACATCAGCATCACAAAAATACACACATTAAAGTTCAATTGAATGGGGTTAAAAAGTTTTTAAAAACATCAGTATCAACACTGTGGACAGATAATAGTAAAAAAAAGATACGTGAACTAGCATCGAAATGTTGGTAATAAATATTGTAGAATTTAATTAGTACATTTAGTTAAAATATAGTCACTAGTTTGAATAATTACCATAAAGAATTGATCCACTGGACGTTTAAAAAAAAAATATTTAAATTTCTAAATTTAAAATTAATATCTGATGACAAAGTTCGCTAAAATGTTTTCATCAATTAGTACCATTGCAACTGTTTTAAATAAAATGGTATTTAAGAGCTTTACATCAACACAGTTCTGGGATCCAATTCACTTGGGAATCAGTAAGACATTTTACAGTATTTATTCCCGCAGTAAAACCCGACCAGAAAATTTGACTAAATGATTAGCTAGTTTTAAATCCTATTTTTCTAGAACTTCTATTGATTCTGGAGAAGATCTTAAATGGTTGCTAAAAAGACAAATGTTTAAGATCAGGTTTAGAAGCTGTGGAAGACTGGAAAAACGGAATTCGTTTGACACAGGTAACACAATTAGTTAGATTTTCAGGCCATCTAGAACTACAGGAACCGATAGTTGGAAGTAACAATGCAAAACATCGTGATGTCCACGAGTCATAAGACATGTGTTCTAGTCTATGTTTTTTCTGGTAAATGTTTGCAAAAAATCTACCTCTGTCTTACTGATACACACTAACATTTCTTAAAAATAACAGAATTTCCACTGTAATTAAAGAATTTAGTCAGTTTCTAGTTAATGGCTTGTTCCTGAGATGGTGCTGACAATTTTCTTTTTTACCGCTAGCGTCAAATCGACAACTGCTAAAAGAAGAATAATAAAAATAAAAAATTTCACAAATATAGGGCACTTAGTTTTCTTCGAATAATTTGGGTCCCTAAAATCTTTAACCTTTATCAATTCCTCACTGATTTACTCTTATCTGATGCTCCCATGCTACCTCGATCTTATATAATGGACTTTCTTTGTCTTATGCCACCGTTACTTAATTTATACAACAAATTTTACTCATTGACAAGATTTATATATTTCAGCCAAGAGTTTCGCTTTAAATATTAAGCCATATTGATTTTAGCTAAAAAAATTAAATACATTTACTGATTTAACTCAGCAAATCAATTACTTATTTTGTTTTATTTTAATTTAATTGCAAAAGTAAAGTTGTTTTATTCGTTCACTAGCTGCAAACATAACAAAACTTTATACAATGAACAACATTTTCAAAGTAAATATTTGTCATTTCCCTATATCCTAAATTAGTTTTGCCACATCATGATCTAAATGCAGAATGACTCGGAGTTTATTTCTGTTGTCTTTAAAAATTCATAATCTTGACTTTAGGCATCAAGAATTGAAAATTCTTATATCTAGTACTCGAAAACCTCTAACGCTAGTATTTCTTGTTGATTACGTATTTTCAAATATTTTATGTTAATACTCTTGAAAATCCCCCTTATTGACCATTCAGGCATAACAAGAAAATACCAATTTAGATCCAAGAACAACCAATAAACGTACATGGTAACTAGGCAATTACCCAAAACACCAAACCCTCTAATGCCCAGAAAACTAAAATACAAGAGCACACGAACACCTGTGAACGTAGAACTCATTACTAGGAAGTTTATGGGACAGTTATCCGGGAGCGGGGAACTCTCTCGCATCCAGAAAACGACCAAAGCACTCTTCGTTTTATGTAGATAGAGGATCTTAATCGGAAAAATTTTCAATCTCTTCAAGGTAACGCAATAGTTTTCATTAAAATAATGTTACCTACTAATGCATTACTATCTACATATACAGGGTGGCCAAACGAAAACGAAACAGTGCCATTATCAGGAACTGCGTCAACGTTTTAAAAAAACGCAGAGACTCGTCGATTTTTGATCAAAGGGGGACACTTCTTTCCGGTATTTTCGACTTCGCTGCTTACACCTGCAAGTGTCCATACAATAATAAAGATTTTGTTCAAAACGTTTTCGTAGATTCCGAAGAATTTCCTTAGTGATTCGATGGCACCTCTCGACAATTCTTTGACGCAAATCTTCTAAAGAGGCTGGTTGTGTTTTGTAGATTTTACTTTTGAGGTATCCCCATAAAAAAAATCAAGTGGCGACAAATCTGGTGACCGTGGAGGTCATTCAATGCTACCTCTCCTCCCAATCCAGTAACGTGGAAAATGTTGGTCTAAATACTGACGAACAATCCAAGCATAATGCGTGGGAGCAACGTCCTATTGAAACATTAAATGATCTTCTCTATAGTGTTGGTCATTTTCAATAATATCGGTCAAGGTAGGGTCAATAGCATCTTCCAGTAATTGCAAATACATTTCGCCAGTCAAATTACTAGGTAAAAAATATGGACCCACCAGCCGGTCACCGAACATGTTAGCCCATACATTTAATTTTTGCGGTTGCTGTGTATGTACCGCCTGGAAAATTCTTGGGTTTAAATCAGACCCGTAGCGGCAAAAGCTGCATTCATCGGAGAAACAGATATTAAAAAGAAACTATGGATCGTTCGCTATTCGCTCACTCATTATTTCGCAAAATTGCAAACGGCAGTCATAATCATCCTTATTAAGTTCCTGCACTAAATATATTTTATACGGATGGAATTTGTTCTTAAAAATGGTTTGAATGCTAGTTCGATCGATCCCAGACACAGATGCTAATTGCCTTGTACTAAACGTAGGATCTAGATGAACATGTCCCAAAACTGCAACTTCACTAGCTGTATTACCTACAGGCGGTGTATCTTCTCTTTTTTTATTAGCTATCTTTCCAGTCTCTTGAAATTGTTTCACTAACTCTAGAACATACTTCCTACTTACCTGTTTATCTTGATATTTTTCATTTAAAAACTGAGCCGTTACATTTGCACACTTATTGTTCATAAAATAAAGCGAAATGATATACCCTTTTCGCAATGAAATAAACCATGGTATTTAATTTTCAAAAACATAATTAAACAAACCTTCGCTTCGATATACGAATCCACTAATTTCACGTTCTTTGAGTGTCTGTATCGTATCCATTTGTCTTTTACAAATGTGATAAAAAAATTACAAAAACAATGCAAAGCAAGAAAATCAACATTTAAACCATTGGCGTACTCAACGACCCATGTGTCATTTTCACTATTTTGACAAATATGAAAAAAAATCCAATTTTAAAAACTAAACAAGTACATAATTTAAATTTTAAAATGTAATTTTTTAAAAAGTATCAGGCCAAATTTTAAAATTTGAAGACTGTTATAAAGAGAATTGAAAGTGCTTTAAAATTATGCCTTACTTGACCTCTAATGCCATTTAAATATTTTGGGGTGATTGTTACCCTCGCTTGGAGGTGTAAGTAGTGAAATAAAAATACCGGCAAAAAGTGCCCTTTGATAAAAAATCGACGGGTCTCTGCGTTTTTTTAAAACGTTGACGCAGTTCCTGATAATGGCTCTGTTTCGTTTTCGTTTGGCCACCCTGTATGTCACTTGGTACATTTTTCTGCTTTTGACCTTTTTTATAAACTGCTGGGTCTTTTGTTGAAGGGATTCTTATCTGTAGGATCACAGGACTGTTTCATGCATATTTTTTCTTATAGTTTCATTTTCCACTATGTCATTAACACCAACAATTTCCTTCGTTTGTAAAAATTTCTAAAATATCGCTACCACTGCTTCTCCTATACACACACAAACATGAAAAGAGGATAAATATGGACAAATAGATATCAAAAAGAAACTGGGTCGTTCGCTACTCGCTCACTCATTATTTCGCAAAATTGCAAACGGCGGTCATAATCATCCTCATTAAGTTCCTGCATTAAATGTATTTTATACAGATCGAATGTGTTCTTCTTAAAAATGGTTTGAATGCTAGTTCGATTGATCCCAGACACAAATGCTAATTTCCTTGTACTTAACGTAGAATCTAGATGAACATGTCCCACTGGGGTTTTTTGGTCTTCCTGAAGCAGCTTAAAAAAGTCTGCAATAAGGACTCTAGTGGTGCAGAAAAATTGTCAGAACACACCAAAGACAATGTAATTACATTAACACGTCAATGATTAGAGAAAAAAAAACCACAAACTAAACACAAAGTTATTACATTTTCTTCTTCTGTTTGATTATTTTTTTTTTATAATAAATCAATACTTTTGTATAAGTGCCAGTATTCCTATTCTCTCCTATACTTGTATTTACTCAAACTGAGAGCCAACTATTTTATTAAATTTTTTACAGAGTTGTTCGTCCCCTCAGATTTTTCTAGGCGTATTTGTTTTATTGCTTCCTTAGCAAATAATATTTGTTTATTTTTTATATAAACTTAATCTGGCTTTTGCAATGTTGGCGAATTTATAATGATCATTATTGTAGTAGTAATTGCGTTACCTTATTAATTGTAAATAGCCCAAAACCAGTGTTAATATTTTGAGTATTCTTAAACGGTATCCGTTGGCAAACGAGTCGGCCCCGTCTGCATTCTAATGAGGACTAAAAAATACTAAAGAAATCGTGTCTACTTGAGACTTATTTCGGGCTGTACCTGTATTTAAAGAGTTCTTGAACATTTGCGAAAAATGGGGAGCATTAAAGTTAATAACCAGCAAAAGCGAGACACTGTACGAAATAAATTACATTCTCTCGTCTGTAATCAATTACGTTCGATCTTTTCTCAGGCGCCAATTAGAAAATTTTTGATGTCTCCGATGCGTAAATAACTTTAATGATTCTTAAGAAAAAAACTCGAATTTTTTAGATGGTGTGCCGAATAACATGATCATTAATATTTAAAATATTTACTAATTTGGTTTTTGTTAAATTTTTATTAATATTAGCTTTAAGTTTTACAAAATTCTATTTTAGGGATTATTGTTTACAATTTCAAACTCCATAAAATAAAACACATTTTAAACACTAAGTGTGATTCCAATAAAAGTAACAATTAATGAGTGAGGAAATTTTATGAGCTTGAGTACTGATAGGGGCAACCAAAGTCATTCGTATTACTGATATTGGCTGAAAGTTTTCAAGAACTTGGCTTGAAATATATTTAAAACCAAGAGGCAGCCACGTGATGAACAGCCGCTGAGCAAAAACTGCACCCCACAGGCAAATGGGCAATAAACTGTTCACGTTTGGCACCTTTTAGTTGGGATACATAGCAAAGTAATAATAATTGTTTATCTTAAATATATTTAATATTTCATGAAAACTCAGTAAAATTCGTCGATTTTAGGAACTAATGAGGCGAGGCAATATTCAATTTGTGGTCTAAAAAGGTAAGAGTACATTAAGAAGTTGCTTATAAAATTTCATGGGTTGATTCAAGCAAAATAATTTGCGAACCATATTTTACTTAATAAATTTTCTGCTACTTATTTCTTTAAACTCGAATTATTAACACTAGACTGACATGTTAATAAAGTGTCTGCTTTTAAATGTGTTTATAGAAAAGTTATATTTTAACTAAAATTTCTTTGGCTTCAAAGAGTTAAGCACGTCCTGTAAATAACGTAGAATATGAGAGACATATATTAAATTTTTACTAACTTCTCACGTATATCTTTTCAAACAAAATAAACTCCATTCATTATTTATTCAGAGTTTCTCATTTTGGTTGTCGTCGGTATCAGTGCGCACATACATAAATTCATATCCAGCATGATAATCTAATTCAGCAGAATCATAAAAAGGTGTTAGTGGAATTGCGGGAACAACGAGGGGGTTTTTTCCCCGGCAGTAAAGTTTAAGGGCGGTTGCCGCGACTCCCGAAATGAACTTTATAGGTAAAATGTTTCGGCGAACGGATAAAAACTAGTTTCATAGAAGTAGTTGCCGTAAATCGGTGTTCTAAAAGGCGTGGTTTATGATTTGTGAATATGCTTGTTTGGATTTTACGAGGATAAGTCAGGCAGTGAATTAAAACTTAAGGAGATGCAATTTTAAAATTTTTATGGAAAACGTTGTTGCAGCTGTTAAAAAAATACATTCTTCTACAAAACTGCATAGTAGTTTGGTCGTATAAAAGACAAACATATCGTTTAAAAACAAAACTAATTATATTTTTGGTTATTTTTTGTTTTCGTTATATTATTCCCTGTAAGCTTTAAGATTTTTTGGGATTTTTTAGTATTATTCTCTTTTTGAAAAAGATTAATGTGTATACAAAAATATGAAACCTTAGTGAATATACAACGTTTTGTAAGTCATAAACATCCGTAAAGGGCTCCCCGATTTATTGGTGAGTAAGAGAAATGTGGATTACGAACATTTTAGCATTAACAATAACCCTTCCATCAAATAATAATTATATTTTATCATAAAAATGTTTTCCCTATAGAATTAATACACATAAAACGCATTATCACAACCCGTTTTCAGAGGCCACGATGGAATACCATTATCATGACATTGCGTCTATATACAAAGTAAAGTCCTATTATCATATCTAACATTAATTTTGACATTTTATGTCCAGTTTTATATACCTTCCGGTGCTCATGTGTTCCAAGCTCTTATTAAGATAAATAGACATCGTAAAAGTTTATGAGCAATTAAAATTATTAGGGTATATTTCTCCTTGGATAAATAGTGACATAAAATGGAGCTATATATTTTACTAAATATGTCTATTTTGAAAAGCATTCGATATTTGACAGGATATATCTTCTTCATGTCTTATATTATTAAAATTAGAATATTTTTAAATGGCCAGGACAAACAGTACACTCTTTGTTTAGTGAGTCAAGCTTTTTAAACTATTAGGATTTTTATAAGTATATATAAGTGAGCCAAAAAAAAAGTTACTACCAAAATTTCAAGTAATATAGGGACTCCATTTACTCCTATGTGGTTTGTAAATACAAGGGAAATGACTACAAATTACAACATTAAATATTTTTACCGAATGTGATTCACTACCTATCAGAAGAAGCAGTTTAAACGTTAAGAGAGAGTAAATTCCCAGGAACATGTTGAGTTAGTCAGTCTCAAAATCAATAAATCATTGACGTGCGTTTTCAAAATAAAGGAAAATTTAAGAACACAGTATTTTGTCATTTATTTAATAAAATATAAAAATGCCTATGTTATATTTATTAACCCAGCTTTAAAAATATGAAACCAACTATAGAAATCAAAATAATAAAATTATGGTTGCTCATATTCTTTTTCAAAACACTTGTCATTTGTTTCCAGTGAAATTGTAACAGGTTCTGTAGAAATATCAATTATGTTATAAACATGATTATTGTATTTTTGTCAGTTCCCACAGGTTACTTCAGATTTATTGAATACGTTTTTAATATCTAATAATTTAAAAGTTGTGTTATTTCTAGCAACGTAATCATTAACTTGAGAGCCCATATTAATTCTATTGAATAAGTGGTAGGATGATAATCGAAGAATTTGAATTCCTAGATCAGTAGTAAATGCTTGTAAAAACGTTTCTTAAGATGAGTTTATATTTTTGTCTTACCAAACTTTTCCTTCACAATGTCCTGCATTAACCCATGTTTCGTCTAATTAGAAAATGTTATTATTTTCTGTCCTAATTTGTTTTATTCTTCTAAGGTGCTGTTGTCTCCAACATACAGTTTCTTCAGAATGAATTATTATTGAGTGCTTGCCCATTTTTTAATATTTAAAGTTTAATTCGTGTAATAATTTTCATAATTTATCTCGGTTCATTGTGGGTAAATCAGCATTGTCGGTTATAGGTTGTAAAATATTGCTTAACGTTGGTATTTTTTGTTCAGAAAAAGAAATAAAAACTTCTTAAAAATGATTTGGTTGGAATTTAATATTTAAATAAATTATAAAAAGTTCTAGTTTTCATTAATTATAAAAAATTAATTTACAACTATGTATATTTTAAAAGAGTTTTACTCTATTGACAAATTTGTGAACCGAGTATTATTAATTTTGTCACCACTGTAAATAGATCTAATTAGATACAGAACCTGTAAAATTAAATCATGCAGTTTACCATACCATAATCCTATAACTTCTAATTTAAAATAATATAATTTAATGCAGAATTCAGTGGTGATGGAATTGTTTTCGATAATTTATAATTATTCGCATATTTGCTCTCAGCGCGAAATGAGCATCTGCCTTTTGGTTTTAATTATGTATAATTAATTGATTTAAATAGAGCAAAAATAAAACCATTTTCAGTCGGATATTTCCGTTTTAACATTTTGCGTCATTTTGGTGATAAAATACAGTTGAACTACGTGACCTTAATTTTTTATAATTTTTATACGTGAAACATCGATTTAATGGTCATTTAACAAATATATTTGTTTAGGTATTAAAAGTTGTTGACAGTTGCTGTTTTGTTTTTGTAATCCATAAAAACCTGTTAAAAAAATAATAAGTGAATTTTGTAACTTTCCAAAACCTCATCATGAACTTTTTATTTAAGAGTACTATATTAGATACAGAAAATAAGAAAGACGAAGGCACAAGAATAAGAATTCTGAAAAAATCTTCACGATTGAGGCAAGTTAAGACAGTTTCGGGAAACCACAATAAAAAAATGGCGTGTGTCAGCTTCAGTAAAAATATTAATGGGAATCTTTATCGGGTGTTTCCGGCTAAATTTTAAATTAATTTGGAGGTAGTTTGAAGAAGATTAAAAGGAAAATATTGAAAGTCTGAAAGGTTTGAAGAATAAAGTTGAAAAAATAATGAGTAACAATAAAACGTACTAAGGAGTGTTTCTCAGATTTTCTTTTTTCTGATTTGTTGAAGATTTTTAGCTCAAAAGGGTATGACAAATTAAATCCGTTACGTGCAATCCGTGGTGTCTGTTTACAATTAAAGGTTCGAAAGTTTCAACAATTTAAAGATAAAAAAAGAAAATAAATCGATAATTCAATAATGGATAAAGCTACAATTTTTTAATGTCAGGCTACTACAAAATGGCCTTGGTACAAGAAAAATGTAATTATTGTTCGATTTTTTACTAAAGCAAAATCTTACAATTAAGCACATTTTTAAGACAGCTTAAGGAAGAAAATAAAAAAATTGAAGAACTAAAAAATTTAAAAAATTTTAATACCGTTTATAGACACGAAAATAAAAATCCACCTGCCTAAAGGTTTTTTCATAATGTTTTATTTTGGGAAAAATGTATTCCATATTTGTATACATTGTAACGCATCTAAACTGGAAACACCACCATAGTATTTGTAATTATTAACCGATTTATTTGGAGACAAAGTTTCAAAGTTTCAACTTTTAATAAAATTTGTTTATTAATAAAAAAGTTATGGGACGGTAGATTTCAAGAATATATCATGAAAAGTTTTACTAAATGTTAAACAGTGATTTTTTACCTAAAAAACGAGTACGTCATTGGATATAAATCGCACTCAATAGATGTAATCTGACTTTTATTAAAATATGTTTATTACTAAAAAAATTTAATTTTAAGTTTTTAATTTTATAATCTAGTACCTGTGTTCTGAAAATTTGACTGTTGACTTTTATTTGGTATATTTTTGAAATTTACCATCCCATAATTTTTTTATTAATAAACATATTTTATCTAAATCCAATGACGTACTCATGTTTTTTTATAAAAAAATCCTTAATAAGATTTCTGAATTTTTGACTATAAAAAAATATCTTAGTATGCCTTAAAAATAGAAGCTTTATTATTATCTCACACATTATCACACTGTATAAAAAAATCAAATAACTAAAAAATAGAACATTTTATGGTTAATAACACATGGCTCTTATTATCATATAAAATCTGTCATATTATTGATTGATTAATAATTAATTTCGTTGTGGTTATTTTCTAACATTCTTTTAGATTTACAACACTTTCAATTTGCATTAAAATTTTAGAAGATTTTATTATACTTTCCGTTGAAAATTAGAAATGATTAGACAGGTTTGTTCTGTGGCAATTTGACATTATGGTAAACTGTTCAGTATTAACAGTACCGCATAATTATTATGCCGTTGTAATTCTGTATAATGACTGTTCATGATTTATTCATATGCTGTAAAATAATATCGCGAATAGCTGTCTTTCAACCGGAAGTGAAATAACATGTAAAATAGATGAATGCATGGTATATTTCTAGTCCCTAGTTCAACAAAAAAATAAAGAAAAGAAAAACAAACATCCTTACTTGTATAACACTATGTTCTATTTTATTTTTTACATAGCGTGTATGCTGAGATGTTACTTTAGCAGGAGCGTTATATTTATAATCATTCTACTTGAAATAATTTAATAATAATTTGCAATAAATTTCAATTCAGTTACTATATACGAGGAGTTGAAATGGACCTCTATGTTTTCATTTTTAACATTTATTTTTAGAATGCTAAGGTATCAATTTTTTAAACGTGTAGTTGGAAGTGTACAGGAACCACGTTTACACAAGAAGATAATTCTTATATTATGACTTACCTGTATATAGGAAAACCGGAACCATATTGAAACCAGAAAACCATATATACTTTGTCATGGCCTGGTGGAATGACGTCGCACGGTAAACTTACACTTTTTCCTTCAACTGCCTGGATATCTTGTGCAGCAACCACTGCAACAATAAATAAAATTTATTAATGTGTCAGCCAAAATAACTAAATTAGGAAAGCAATAATAAGGATAGTTCATTGTATTCGAATGACTCAAAACCTACAGACGGAACTGGAATTTGTAGTTCTGTGATTCTGAAGGACTTGGAAAATTTCCAATTAGAAATCCACGCTACTGAGAAATGTGTGTAGTTTAACAAGAAAGGAAACTATCACAGAAAAGAATTGTTTTACAGCTTCTCCCGAAAGTTAATTTAAACAACAACCAAATACGTTAAACTAACAAAATACCTCTGTTTTAAATTACATAAACTGAACTGGTTTTAAGGTACACACAAAAGTATCTCAAAAATAACAAATAAGCATTTTATTTGGAAAATCTAATTCGTCCAAACAAAATCACCTTACTACAATTATGCTCTAAGTTTGTTTGAGAGATTATAATTTTAATATCAAAAGCAAACATATTAATTTTTTTTTGGTTGAAATCGCTCCGAAGAAGAAATAATAATGGAATTTGCTTGTCTGAGCATGTTTCGTTCTTAAAACAAAAATAATACATTGATTTAGAATGCAAATAGTAAAAAGATATGCTTTTTTTTCAAGAAAATATTTCTTTATGTACAAAAATATATCCTAATGTATTTAGAAAATAAAGCGAATTTTTAAATGGTATGTAGAACGAGTCATTTGCAACAAATTATTTTAATAAACTACTTTAGTTTTCACAAAAATTCGTATCTACCTGATGAATCATGAAATTGTATTAGTTTGTAGATGGTTCGGATCGTTTAATCATTTTAAGTTTATCGTTTAGAGTATTTTGAATAATTCGATGAAAAATAGCATTTTATTCAAATCAGCAATATGTTAATGAATTTGTATCGGTGGCCAAAAAATTGTTAGAAAGTATAGTATAATTTTAGAACGTTTAACGTTTAAAGAACTTAATTATTGGTATATAGATTTAAAACTATTTCAATAATACTGACTTATACATATCTTTTCGAAAATTTATGGACAAAATATTGTAAATTGGTTATTGATTAAACCATACTCTACACTAAACAGCTCTGAAAATCCATACGCTTATGCAATCCATATTAAACTAAAATTGTAGTGTTGGACAAAGTGATTACTATGTTGCCACTATCACATCCAAAGTTATATTATCAATAATTTAGTTATGTTAAATATAATGCTTCAACTCTCAGTGCTATTTCACAAGCAGTAAAAAATAATCACCAGCAAAAACCGTTCCTACAATTTCTCATACAGAAACACAGGATACAAGTTCAATTAGAAATTTATAACATATGCGCAACAAGTAAATTTATTGATAAACTGATTTAATCAAAGTTATATTATTTGTGTACCTATTAATGTACATACATATTTACTTGTAAGGCTTTACAACAAACATTAAATGAAAACCAATAATTATTCATTAGCTGTAGTACTTCATTGTGGACATTATTAAAAAGTAAATATTTCCGATGAAAAAAGATAAATTTACAAAGGGGAATAACTTTAAAACTTTAAATTACTCTGAAAATATTTACGCCTATTAAACCTCTATTAAAGTGAAATTTAACATTGGTCAAACTGTTTATTCTGTTGCCACTGTCATATTTATATTTATATTGCTAATAATTTACTTAAATTAGGACGATGTTAGAACAAATGTGTTTTTAACTGTTACGTTCTTTTCTGTTCCTGTAAATTGTATATTTTAGGGGTCTGTTTAATTATCAAACATTTGTTGTTCTGATAACAACCTTAGTGTGAACATATATCAAAAGAGTAAATAAATTACATTTTGATTTTTTATTAAAAGAATGAACATTGTGGAAAGTAGTAATATTTGAACGGTTACTTCCTACCTATTTGGACAGAAATTATTTCTTCAACGATTGTTAAATTTTTAGGATTCTCGACAAGAATTTTACATTTAAGTCTTGTCACTGTCCTATAATGAAAATACAAAAGAACAATAAAATCTAATGTATTAACCAATATTTGTTTCTATTCTTAAAAATTTATGATTCTCTTATTTATGAATCTATAAGCATCATAAATAACTTGGAACCTTTGAATAAAAACAAAACGGCTGAAAAATGTTGTGCTCGTTCATAAAAAATGGATTAGATTTACTAATAACCGGAAAAAATCCTCTCAAACATCAAAACTCCAATTCCCATCACTTTCATCAACAGAACCAACAAAAGACCAATCTACCAGCGATTGTCAACCTCGACAAAGGGTCTTTTAATAGCCCGGCAGCGGCGATTTTTCCACACAAATTCTTTTGAAACAGGAAAAATTCCCCTGTCGCATTGCAATCGATTAGCAATTAGCATTCATCGTTAGAGACGTGATGACAGTGGCTCTTTCTCGCCGTCGTTAATTGTATTGATGGTTAAGGGTGTTTTCACAGTGGGAATTACAGACCACCGAACTCGAAGATTTTACTTGCACCAACCGCGATTTATGCACGCTCACCTTTCAGTTAACCGTTATATTTTGATTTTATGTAAAGGTTTAGGCTGGAAGCAATGTTATTTCTTTTATTATGCTAAATTTTTTTAATGACATATTTTTTAAATATACTGAGAAAAAGAATTTGCCGTTTAGACGGAAAAATCTACAGTTATTTGAATATGTATTTGTGATCGAATATAAGCGTAACTCTCTCGAGTATACGTTTTCAATATTTTAACCTTTCCTTTCATAGAGACAAAAAGAGAAAAAAACAAAAGTTTTATTCGATACAAACTAAATATCAAATATCTTCTCGTATCGTATATCCGTATGAGCCAATCATTTCTTCAGCTTTGTTCAGTGTATGCAGAAGGCGGAAACGAATTCAAATTGGGTTTCCTTAATACTGTATAGTTTAGCGATATTTCCATTCCGAGTCAAGTCGATTCCGAAGTTAGAAAACAAATTACGTTTGTGATACAGTTTGACAGTAGAGGAAAAAATATATGATTGCGAAAGGGCGAGTCCTTAAGGGAAGGAGGCGAAGGGAGCCGAACTGAAAGTGTGTAAGGAATGAATCTGTGCGTTAAATTGTTTTGTAACAATTCGACGGAATTGTTTTATGTTTTGTTGGTGGAGTGTCAGCATTCTTGTTATAAAAGGTCGTCGAGGAATTTTCAAACGATCCGATTTTTAGGGAGAAATGGTTAAAAGGGCAATGTTTAAGAATGCATACAGAGGAATATCGGAAGCGGCATTTTACCAATTTATTCAGAATTTTATTAGCTTTTATTTATCATTTTTATACATTTATAATGCTGAAAAAAAGCGACTTCTTATTGATTCTATTTCTTCTGCTTTAATTAAATTAAGTATCGATAAAAATTTGTACATTTACTCCAATACACATTATTAATGCACTAAAACAAATGGAATTAATACGTTTTATTTAACCTTCGGTTACTACGTTCACATTCATCACATTTTAATTTTTAATCTCCAAAAAGGATAAATGACCATTTTAAACTCCTAATGATTATTTGTCGACCCATAATGCAGAACTAAGCTAAACTAAAAGTTTTAATATTTTTTTGATAATTACTACGGGTCATGAAATCTTAAAACTTCCTCCATTTTATTATTGTATATTCAATCAAATTGAACATAAATGGCATCAGTTAGACATAATAATGTTTCACCTACTGTCAATGCTTCCATATTTCACTTAATTGAAGGTGAAGTTAAAAAAGTTGAATCCATTAGTTGGAAAAATTCTTATATTTAATTAATAATTAAATGATGTTTATAACAAAATTATTATTAACTTAGACGATAGTGGCATTATTGATCTCACAGAAAACTAATGTATGTATTAAAATTAATGTAAAATTATATAAATATGAAAAGATAAATTATCTGAATTTCCACAATCTTCCAATTTTAAAAATTTATTCAAATCGACCCAGATTTCGGTATCTAACATTCCATTTTCCAAGATTGACAATAAGTTTGTCATATTTTTTGAACGTATGTTATTTCATGTCATAAACATCACAACCAATCATTATTAAGTGATATTCTTTTTTTTTCTAAAAATATATTTGGTTAGTATTATATACATATTTAGTCCAAAGGGTAATAAAAAATAATTGAATTTCCCAGGTTTAATTGTTCATTCAATACATACAGTATTGAGGATATTTTAAGAGTTTTTTTATTTCATATTCCTCCAAAAATATAAGTTCTTCTTTCTTGTCACTCATACGAAGTATTTTCACTATTGTTTCCATGGTGTAGGTTTGTTTTTGAGGTGTTGTGTCTAATGTGACTTATCTGGTTGTATTAATCTAAAAGCTCGTAAGTGTTCACAGTAGCGTATGTTAAAAATTATTAGGATCTGGTCAAGGTCGATGGGCGTTACAATCCGGACAATTTAGATTGTAAATACCCGATTTTGAAAATTTATTAATTTTAGGCTTAACATTTAATAAAAATGAATCTATATTATTTCTTACTTTAAAGAAATATTGTTGAAGTAGAATGATATAAAATTTTTGTTTGAAATATCTCCAAACTATGTAATTGTTTCGCATGACTCGTCATCTTTAGGTTGTAACGGAAAAATCAGGTTAACGGCAACCTTTTCTTCCTTTTTATTAATCAAGCTATTAATTAGATGTAAAATTATATCACACTGAAAAAATATTTTATCATTATTTTCTAAAGATTTGTAATGATTTGTTGTTGTACTTTTTTATTTTTTTTCAATGCAAATACTGTACCTCTTAATCAGTAAAATAAAATTTGTAGATTTTAAACTATTTTTTTTTTATTAATTTATAAAACATTATTTTATTTCTTAGATTTTTCCATTTTAATACAAAACATTTTTAATAAATAAACTTTATACACTATTTTCAAATATTTAAAAAAATCATTTACATTTAACCAGCATTATTTACCTCATCGGGTCAGTTGGACCCCAAAGTGCTTACTGAATGTTAAAATAATCATCGTTACTGTCCTAGATTTTTCCGAATTATCCTCTATATTTAAAATAATTTTCATGATATACGCTGCTCAATTTACTTCAAATTAACACATTATTTTTTATTTTGCATTTTAATGAAAATAATTACTGTTTTTGTTGTACTTAACACTGTTTAGTAAAATACAAAAAAATCCTGAATAAAAGTAAATATAAAGAGTACATTTTTTTGTGGAAAATACAGAAGTCGGTTTCGTTTCAATTTGAAATAACCAGGAATTTATATTCTCTGCACTCTAAAAAATACAATCATAACAAAATCGAAAAACCGTAAAAATTCGGTGCCACTTTCCATAAAGATCTGACTGGTAGTGTGAAAGGGTCGAGGAAGGGACTGCTTTTCCCTATCATAAACTAGCCAAGTTGTGTTTGGCTCTACCTCGGAAATGGGAATTTTTACTACTCTTATATCAGAATATTTCAACTCTTTTTTATGTCAAAAAAGTCTATTGAAACTTGGGTTAAATCAGTATTGAGGTTAGATGCCTCCGACCCCTGCGTCTCCATTTATCGTTACAATGTTGGGATTATCTTTCATTATTTTAAATTTTCAGTATACGTACCAGATAATTTCTAAAACTGAAATCGTAGTGCTCTCAGTATTCTAAATTAAAAATAATTTATATAGACATGAAAACTCACCTTTTACAGTGAAATACATATTAGTAGTCATATTAAATTGCATCTGACTACTTTTTTGCTAATAATGCATTTTGCATTTCTTTTTTATGACTACTGTACTTTTATTTTCATTGATTTTGTTCGTACGCAGAAGTTCACGTACGAAATTTCTCTTGAAATAAACTACTCCAAAAGTGAGTTTTTTATTTAAAAAACTTGGGTTGTATATAACCATTCCATTTTTGCTTGATGTCACTTGAAATTCACAATGCCAGTGGATATTCAATATCGAGTCCACATTCTTGGAGAAAGGCTCAAGTAATGTCTAGAAAGTGTATATCAATAACTATTCGGAAATGTTACCTGCAAATATACCTATATTTGTATACAGAACTTTATTTGCGTATGCTTGAAATAGTTCTACGGGAATGTAATGACGTACTTTTAGAACTTTGTAAAGGCTTTACTATTGCTCGAAAAGGATATTTGCGTGTCTATGTCGACATTGTAAGCATAGTTTGGGAATATGTTAGATTGAATTTAGGAGCCGAGCCGTACTTAAATAAGTTGTTTGAGTTTGCCGTCGAAAAGTCATTTAGCGAAAACGCTCCTCCCGTGCTGAAAAATAAGGCAAATATTTCTAATTATTAGGTCAAAAGTGACCTATTTTATGTCACAATTATATTTAACAAGTAGTATAATTATTTCACTGACTATAGCTATAACCTAAAAATATTGAAATATGTACCTTCTTTTTCGTATTTTTCTTCTTTTATTCATATATTTATTTGACATATAGTTCAAGCTTTGTTTAGTGAGTAGATCGGGAATTATTTAATGGTTGTTAAAAATTCTCTCATTTTAAATAACTTAAAATAATATTCAAATCTCTTTGGTACATCTTATACATTTTCTTGGCGATTTCGTGCACAAGACATTTGTCATTTACGCAATCTTTATTATAACCAATAAGCAATGCTCCAACATAAGGGGTTAACACTAACCAATTATAATCGGCCTTTCTGAGTTCATGCTCAACCAGTCGTAATGATTTCCAGCGCTTTAGTCACAAAACACTCCAGAAACACATCAGTTGCTAAATACTCAAGAAAACACACGGTCTGCTCAAGAATTTATTCTTAAAAGTATTCATCGCTTTCACCAAAGATTGAAAATATGGAATAAATAATCAGCCCGAGTTTAAAATATACAGTTAATAACTCTTTAGAAAACATAATGTATAAAAATGAATGTTATGGTTACGTTGTGATTCGTGAAAAAACTAGTGCTAACCAAAAACGATGTGAAAAAGTTGTATTTGGTAGTGTTAAAGTTTTTATATGAAAAACATTTATCTTCAGTAAAATTACTGAAGAATGAAGCAATCATTGGTTTTTTATTGAGTGTATTTTTTGGTATAAAGATTTTACATCAATTTTCAACAAAGAAAAGTCATGGTACACTTATAAATTCTATAATGGTTAAAAAACATTTTATAATTTATATCTTATTTACTGTAGCATATTGTAATCCTTAATTTCAATACAACGTTTTGGAAATATAATACGATTCCATACACCTTTCTACTTCTATGTAAACGTAAAAGTGTGTCAGCACTTCTTACCAAATAAAATAAATGCATGCAGATCTGACTAGTGTGAATGCTAAACATATTCTTGTAGCATTTTCAGCACTTGCAAAAATCACAGCCAGGAAAAGATATATTTCAGGAAAATACCGTTTTCCGAGAGACATAAATAAAATTTATGTTGTAAATAATGTTGTCTTTTGAAGAACTAGCAACAAAGAAGCAAATAGAGACTTTGAGTACATATAATAAAACTAGCTTTAAATTGTGGAAGACGTATTTGTGTTAATCAAGCCGATGGTTTAAAGATTTTTAGTAAAGGACACTATTTAAATAGTTACTATATAGACAGGGTGATTCAAAACTATTGGACCAAATATACTTGAATAAAATGTTGCTGTGGTAAAAAATATGGGTGTTGCAGTCGAAATGTTTTTTCCTTTTTGGTAATCATTTGATATTATATTCAAAAGTTGTTTTCAAAATAGCATAGAGACAAAGAATATTATTTTATTTATTTATTAGTTTTTGGATACAGAGGGCGGCACATAAGCAATTCCTAATGATAAAACGGAGTCGTAACTTTTTTGGTCTGAACTTTTTAGTACATCTGATTAGAAAACATGACGTAAACATAATATTTTTGTAAAATTGTGATACCACATCATAGCTCAACAAAAATAAAATAATAGGCATATAAAACACTGGTAAATAAATTTTATATAAACTAAACTATTACTCTTTTTGTGTCATCACAAATACATACAGGGTGAGTCAAAACAAATAAATGAAATCTTTTTTTTGTCGATCACCCCAGCCCTCTTAACGCTCCTTATGGCTACTCTTAAAAAATCCCAATAATCCCTATAATCTTTCATGAACGGTGAACTAAAAACGGCTGTAATAATCTTCAAAAAATCTCTTATAGATACGAAAATTTAATTAGTGTGACCAATAGTTATGACAATTTCATGTACCCACATATTTGGCAGATTGGCAAAATCAGCAATCGCGGTTTTAGCAGATAACATGTGGCCCCCAATCGGCAGATATAAATCCTAACCTCAACATTAAAATCAATTCTGATCCCCAGTTTCCCATTCGCATCCCCCTACTGGAATTAATTACAGGAAAATGTGTATCGTGAATCAACTCTGTTGCGGTTATTAATTGAATTATTTGCAAGACAAATCTTACACTATCAAACATTTATACGCCGGTGTAGAAATTAAATACCTAATTCGAGGTTTACTCAGCTCTGCTCAAATATAATAAATAATAAATGTTTATTAGAGTATTTTGTAAGCAAACACAAATATTGGATTTGTTATTCGATTCTCAACAATTAATTATTGAATTTCGAGATCAATAATTAACATTTCTACATATATTTAAATACTGTGGCTATTATTTTACTAGAGACATAATGCCATATCTTCAATGTCATAAATCATGAAGACCGTTTAAAAATAAGAAAATATTGAAAATTTTTGTCATAACGTCATTATATTAAACAAACAAATTTGCTGAATGAAAGTAATAAAAGATATATCACACTATGATATTTTTTTTACATTATTTGGAACCATAAATATTTTGAAACCAATACGCAAAGTACTTTAAATTGTATTAGGTGAATACTGAATTTGTTTGTGTATTACTGTAGAAAATACGTTTGAATAGTTTTCCTTTATGATTAAATTTGTTTATTGGGCTACATGACGAAATTATGGGATAAAAAAATTTTGAATTGCTTTAGAATGTTTTTCTCATAAAGCTGAGCCACAGTACAATAATAAAAATAACAAAAACAACTTCAAATTAACACATACTTATTCACCGCGTTGTTCTGAATATAAAGCCGAAATTATCTAATACATGTTTCCTGTTGGTGCAACTACAGAAATAGTTCAATTCCATAATTCATTTAATATTTTAATTTTCATTTTAATAATCGAAGTTTTTCATAATGCTCTGGTAAGAAGTGATTTAAAGGATTCAAGTAAGTCAAATTTAGACACCAACATTTTAGTACATTTATTTTTATCAAATTTTTTACCAAACGGGTATTCATTGTGTTTAATTCTTGCTTTATGGACCCATGAACTTAATTTTCTACTAGTTAGTATAAATGTAATATTTCCTCTGATATCACACATTGTAATTAATATTGACTCGGTCTTATACAATTAGTTCACTCACACTGTGCAGAAAAATAATATTTAGAAATTTAAGTACAACGGTGGAGAGGAGAAGATAGTGACGAATTTAAAAAAAACCGAAAACGGGTAGGATAGAAGTCAACATTTTAGTCTATGTATACCTATCCAGTTTTCTACGAAATGGTTATTTAAACATTGTGTATAATTCTTGCCTTATACACCCCAAGGCCCTCTTTCAGGTTTCGCTTAAATTGCATTATCAAAGAGTGAAATAAGAATATTGTTCTTTTCCTAAAAAAATTATATAATATAGGTATCCAGTCAAAGATGGAATTTAAAATAATTGAACTTCCCAGGTTTAATTGTTCATTCAATACTATATACTGAGGACATTTTAGATATTTCTTGATTTCATATTCCTCTAAAAAATCAAGTTCTTCTTTCTTATCACATATATGAAGTGTCTCCACTCTTGTTTCAATTGTGTTGTGTAGGTTTATGTTTAGTGTCAATGAGGTGTTCTTCGTAATGTGACTTATCGGGTTGTTTTAATCTATAAGATCATAAGACTTCACTGTAACTTTTCAAAATTTCTAAGGGTCTGACCAAGATAGATGGCGTTACAATGCGGACAATTTAGTTTGTAAATACCTGATTTTTTTAATTAATTAATTTCAGGTTTCACATTTAATAAAAATGAACCCACATTATTTATTACTTTAAAAAATATTGTATAATTTTAAAAAACTAACTTAAACCGAAAAAGAATGAAAATGAAGGAAAATATCCGTTATAGATATTTTTGCAAAATAGCTTCACCTTGCTACTTTAAATCTAAAATTAAAATAATGGCGGAAAGACTACAATTTATACGAATACTATTCATCCACTCTACGTTTTGTTAAATATTAAACTTAATCTCTTTTAATCTAACACACAACCATTAGTCATCAAATCGGACTATAAAAATTACCCACTTACACTTAACGTGTTCCCTGTGGAGCAATAACCGTGAAGCATAGAGTATATATGCGACCCGATTTTCTTTTACGTATTGCGATACATCAGCACCTCATGGCTCAATTGTGACAGGGACTGTGTAATAATATATTCAAACCACTCAGGCAGTTATACTAAGAGTAATGCAAAGTTATGACTCCAGATCCAACTAAGCGCCCGAATAAAACAGAAGCCCTTGGAGTGTCTTCTACCTATTATGCTTTACATTGAATATAGGAGCGGACTGGCTCTTCTGCAGTTTTCCCTCTACTAATAATAAAAATGAAAAATAAAAATAGAACTTGTTTTTTTATTGAAAAAAAAAATAAGAGTTATAAATAATAACCAAAAAGTATATAACGTATGCAGAATAAAAATGTCTTATAAATTTTTTTTCTAAAGTCAGCCGTTTTTAAAGAAATAAATATTAGTATTTTACATCTATCCAAATATTATTTACAAAAAACCAACTAAAGCCGGCAACAACGCGACACTTGGAATACTTAGTCAAGTACAATGCTGATAAAAAAATAATGATTTTGTAAGCGTTCTAAAAATAAGTTTTTATTTTAATACACCTAGATATTTATAAGGGTCGATTATAAGGGATGTAGAAGAGTGAAAAATGTGTTCTCGGCAATTATTACAATCTGAACGATTTCTACCACTAGTTTTTTCCAGCAATCTGATACACTGATACAAAACAACGCGTATTAGATTAATTAACATGTGCCATCTTTCGCCAATTATTGAAACTACTTTTCCATTATGATAAACTTAACCGATTTAACGATCTGAATAACATGACACATATTTCATTAAAAATGTGAGGTAGATAAACTTTATAGAAGCCAACAAGTGAGATCTTCAAAGGGGTTACCAGGTAGCAATAACAGGTTTCCTGAATAAATAACCTGCATACCATGGACCAAAAGAGAGTAAACCTCATGCAGCACAGAGCTGGAGGCTACACCTTACATATTGTTACTACTATTTCTTGGAAACAAAGCACACTTGGGGAACCATAAACTTAAGCAATCTCTTTAAGTATCTAAATCGCTTTATACAAGGCGTTAGTATTGGAGCAAATGAATTAAAAGAAAAATAGTACAATAACTTATTAGAGCTTCCGTACTAACTGTTACAGATTGAAAATTCTCCAGCGTGACGGAATAAAAGAATCTATTGGTAGGTGATAAAAAATTCTCAAGTCTAGAGATAATAAAGCATTTAAGTATTCTCAGTTTTTATTTTTAAGTTTGGCTAAGTAGCATTTATATAATGAGATTAAGGTAATTGTCAATAATGTCAACTGCTTCACTGGTAGAACAAGACTTAACAATAAATTAATTTGAAAATTTTCCTAAGAGCCGTAATTTCGTGTTGTTAAGTGTAACGTATTGAGTCATTGAAAGTGAGCCGAAATAATGCTAACAAGGCAAATTGTAGTGATTACAGTAAATTTTATTATTATATTGATTCTGGATTAGTGTGTTACCAAAACAAAACAATATTTTAATCGTGTGGTTGAGGTACACTTAGATCCGGGTAGTTTGTGTAGTTCCAATACTGCAGCTTTATGCTTATTATAACATCAGAAAGAATGGTGTAGCAAAAGTATTTATTGGGAGATCTGCAGACTCTACATGTGCTGGTCTAACATTTCAATGCCTTTGAAATCTTTATGGCCTAGTGCCGAGTTAAGGATTATCGTTATGCCACAAGTGAATTTGGTTTTCTATGATCGCCAGACGAGTTTAGATTTTATTTTATATTATATTGCCACTTATCAGCACCTTGAATTAATATATTGAAAGAAGTCAATTGAATATTAATTACGACTTATAATGAACATCCAGATTTTATAATACTCAATATTAAGATATAAAGAGATAAAAAAATGAAAAATTAAAAGACACTTGTTCTCCTGAGTAACAGACAGATTTAATTCATAGTTACTAAGTAATATAAAGACAAGAACAAAAATTATATTTTAAAATACTTCAAAGTAAAATTTTTTGTGATATTTAATTAAAAAATTTATCATTCTGTTGGAGTTGGTTTTGTTGCTTCATCGTTATCAAAATACAAACTAGAAGTTCTTAATTAGCAAATAGACGTAGAAAAAGATTACTATATTATACATTTTTGTAATTTTGTACACTCGGTAGCCATAAATTCAAAAATTAATCCCAATATCCAAACAAATTTGGTCTCACACTAACATGTAAAATTTAGTCCGGGCCATAGTACTTTATACCTCTTATGAAAATGAAGACAGACTTATTTAAGTATCATTTCATAATACCAGTTTGTTTCAAGGATTTAAAGGTATTATCGTTACGGCCACCGTTCATATTTCTGGCTCCATACAACTGCGGAATCGTTTTAATTAAAGATGGCTATTATAATTGCTGCCAGCACCAGCAGCGTACCCGCAGAAAGAAAAGTTGATTATGCATAAACGAGGAAATACATGGCATATATCTCAATTTTTAAAAGAATAATTTTATGCGTTTAAATTTGACGAAAGAATGTTTTTCTTGTAGGGGTACTGTTTAAAAATTTACATCGACCACTTTAGCCACTGATCGATTAAAATTTTCACGTTCTTAGTTACAATACATAACTAAAAATTATTCTTTTTTTTTCTTACCACAGTAGAAGTAAGTTTTTTCTTTTATTATGAACTAAATCGAGCTGTTGCTTATGTGATAACATTTGTTTAGTATTCTTCTGCTTGATTTTTTACAGACCACTATTTTCGATCAGTACCGATGTTTCTCGCCGATATATATTTAGTGACGTTTCTAATCGTTATAGTGGTAACAGTTATGAACCATTTTTAGTTTTAATATTAGTGTCCAACAATGCACTATAATCTTCTTTTAAAAGTTGCTGGTCCTTTAGATGCCTTGGTATATATTTAAAATACGCCACTGCTAGTGTTACAGAGAGAACGTCTCTAACTTAGTTCCTATACTTTTTAAATATCTCACTATACGGGTAGTAAATTCTGCAAATTAAATCCGTGGAAATATATAGCCGTTTTAGTATCTGGTAAAATTCGCGCGTTTAATCAATTTTGTTGCAGGAATTTGACTTTAACGTCGACACAGATTTAATTTCGTGTAATAAAAACAACCGTGAAATTTTCCAAAGACGTTAAAAATGAGGCTTTTGTATATGAACATTTAAAGAACTATTAAACATTGAGTCTGTATTAAGTAATGGATATTTGAGAATATGTAAAGAGATTATACAACAAGAGGTTACAGAAACAAATATATAAATTTGTAAACAGCCAACATCATCATATGACTTTTTCGACTAAAAACATTTGCCTCCTTATAGACCATATAGTCCATATAGGCCTTACAAACACACTATAAACTATAAAAACGTCAACCTTCTTCCAATTTGCTTACACAAAATAAAAAGAGAAACGAATACGGTTTTAATAAAACTGCTTTGGCAACATAGCTTTTACACTAGAATACTGCACAGGCCTGGTTCTAATTGAAAATAGATTTAATTTTTTTGGAGCACATACGTATGGATGGGATGTAATAGACACAGTGTACCAATCTTACGACAAAGTGTAATAATTTAAACAATTTCAATTTTGGGTTATACAGGATGTTCCATATTTTCGATACGAATCAAAGTTATATGTTTTTAAATGGAATATCCCGTATATTTTTACATTTTTCTAAACCTCTTGCCGAGCTAATTTGATGTCTATTATGATGTATAAAGGATTTATAGTCACCTGAAGATAACATTTTTTTGAATGTAGATTTCTATAGTAGCCAAAAGTAGTCAAAAATGTGAAAAAGTTGAATTTGAAATAAAAAAATGTATGATACATTGTTGAAATCAGCTTAACAAGAGGTTTATAAAAATGTAAAAACATAAGCGGTAGTCCTTTTAAAAAAACATAACTTTGATTCGTATCGGGAATATGGAACACCCTGTATAACAAATTAATTTTAAATTGTGTATCTTATATCTCTGAATAATTTCCATTTGAAAAATTTTTGATATACATAATACTATAATAATTACGTCGTCAAATTGGTACACCCTATATGTTAGTGGTAGGTTAAATTTATGAAGTGATGCACTAATAATGAAAAACATATTTTTCATTACAAAACTTTTCCTTTAAAGTTTCTCGTATAATATAACTATATATTGCAATTTCAATATTTTTGATTGATTCATTTTTTTATAACTTATTTAAGGAAAACAAATAAAAATTTAAATTTATCAAAACAAAAATTTCGATATTATTCAGCAACCAAAAAATTAATATACTTAAGTTGGCACTAGACAAGCAAATTGGCAATAAACATTTGAAACGGCATTAATTAAAACTATATATTACTTTTTAACAACTATAATATTATTTAAAAAGAACTTAACTATTATTAATGGCATTCTTGGTGCAAGTATGCTCCATGATTACAATAAGTTTGTCTCAAGTGATAGTTCTTACAGGATTAAAAACCAACGTGCACCTTCATTAAGTAGTAAACAGATTGATTTATTTGAAGATTTGGCGCTCATACAGATATTGTTGGTTTACCTCTAAATCAAATGTCTGTTATTAAATCTGGGTTAGGTAAAGGTTTCGTACGTTCAGCCAATTCTAAACCTAATCGAAAGCAGGATAATCATAGTAGTTTACATCTTGGACTTTACAATTGAGTGAAAAATACATTTGAAAATTCTAAATACGAGAATACACCGCCCATTAAAAACAGGAAAAAGAATAATTCAAAGATCTATCCAGTTAGTGAAATATATATGGATGTTAGATGGATAGTTCCAAATCTGTCCAGTCCTAAAGCAATTCCTCCATCTGGCGAACATCCCAACTCCAAAATTTCCAGCATGTGGTACATTTTTTCCGGATTAATTTTCAGTAAACTTAAAATTTGTTTTTGTAAAATAGGATCGTTGATTCATATTGAACCTCCTGCGACTTCGGTACCGTTTAAAACCAAATCATGTGCCAGAGCGCGAACCTAAAAATAATATTGTTAAATTTCTTTGGCTAATAAAAATTATATCTAATAGTACGGCAACAATCTAAAATTAAAGCAAAAGATGTCAGAGTTAAGAGGGGAGCTGATTGTGGAACTCCCACCGGTTTGTGGACTCAAAAGTTTTCGAAAGCTTTAACACTAATACCGCCACTACTGACATGGATAAAATCAATATAATAAGATTCAATTTGGAAAGTCTAAAAAATGACAGTACCAGATATTTATTTAAAAGACTACAACAAAAATTACATAAAGTGGAAAGGACAACATATGAATTTAAATTAATTGTTTCAACATGCTAAAATATTATAAATACAGGATACGAATCTTGGGAAAATACCAAATCGAAGAAAAACCAAAATTGTTGGATGAAGACATATAAGATGAAATTAAAAGAAACAAACAAGTATACCTATATTGTCTTCAACAACAAGAAAGGCTAATAGAGAAATAAAAAGTAAGGTTATAAAGAAAAAGGATCAAGAATGGGAGAAAAGATGTGCAACTATTGAACATTATATATGACCAACAAGGAATTCAGAAGCGTGAAAGGCCATTAAACATATAACAATATCAAAGAAACGAGGACTGTATTTAGGAAGTATTACAAATAGAGATTTGGTCAATCATTTCAAAGAATTACTGGAATAAAAAACGAAAAACATTCCTACAGGAACCACCTATAATACGAAATACACCCTACATTAATCTAAAAATAGAAATCCAAGAGGCAATAAATCTTATTAAATTAAGAAGATCGTCTGGACCGGGAAGTATATACCCCGAATTTATCAAATACGGACCAGAAAAACTAGTTGAAATGCTAACCTCTTTATACCAACGATGCGTAAATGGAGAAGAAACACCAAAGGAATAGAGATACGCATTTATATCAATTATTCATAAAAAAAGTACAAAAGATGACCCAAAAAACTTTCGATGGATAGCGGTAATACCAACTCAAGAATACTGAGAAATTTACTTGAAGATATCCATAATTAACACTCAGAAGAACAATCATTAAAAACTGGCTCCTAAATTCCTAACATCAAAATGATGAGACAAGGATGTTGCCTGTCACCTATTTTGTTTAAAATTTATTTAGAAAATGTAAAACTATGGGGCTTCAAGTTTGAGACAACAGACTACACATATTTTGCCGATGATTAAGTGGTGATAGCTGAGGATGAGCAAAACTTAAATCACATGATAAGAAATGTGCAGGACGAATATAAACAAGCAGGATTCAAAATAAATGTGAATATTTTATAGTAGGAAGTGACACATGTTATACATTATAATTGGAGAAGGAACAGAGAAGGGGTGTAGAGAAGTGTAAATTCCACAAACAATGAACAAGTAATGCCGAAATGCAAGAAAGGATACTTAAAGGGACAAGGGACAATAGTTGGAACACTGAATTCTGTATTATGAGAAAGAAGCATTAAAAAATATAAAAAGAGAATATATGATACAATAGTAGAAAGGTTGATCACATACGGATCTGACCAATAGAAGAAAATTACGGGCTACAGAAACAGATTTCATATGGAGGATTTATAGACGATCAAGACTCGAAAGAATCAGAAATGAAGTTATTAGAAGGTATATGAACCTCGATAGAGATATTACAGACAAGGTTGACAAAAAATAACTGAAATGGTTCGGACATACAAAAAGAATGGAAGAAGAGAGATGGCCAAGATGAATATTGGAATGGATACCGCAGGAAAGACTGAAGAGAGGAAGATCTAGAAGAAATTGGGAGAGATGATACTAACAAAGCAATCGAAATTAGAAACTTAGAATAGTACATGTGTTACAATAAAAAAGATTGGATGCTGGAAATCTATATATATATATATACGAGTACATATTAATGATGCAAAACATTTTTTCTTACCTTGAGGGGGTCCATTTCTGGATGATGGGTAGAGTTCAGACACCCATTTGATTCCGATAATTCAAACAGAGGGAAATCAACAACCCATAAAAAATGCAAACCGTTTTCATAATGTCAATGTTAGGCGTGAAAGTATAATCTCCCAAAATGAATCAACACTGTTGCTAGGCTATAAATCTGTAAATTTTTAGTGTGTGTAACCTACAGACTAATTTTTTCCACTATTTGAAATGTCGTTTTACTGCAGTTAAAATTTTAAAAACTTTAAATTTAAAAAATATGCATGAAGGGGGGACGTGTTCCTTTTTTTGTTTTTATAGTTTTTGTCATTTTCTCCGGTATTTGCAGATATTTAAAAAAATATATACACCCCATTTTTAGTGTAAAAATCTGCATCTCTTAGTTTTTGAATCATCTCATTATCTCAATCAGTTTTCGAAATATTTGGAATTTTCGATTTCATGAGGTATTGTTGGCTCTTTAAGTACAAACATTATTAAAGGTCCTGGATTAATCGAATTATGTTTAACCTGTAAGTTACCCTTGCACCTATTTTCTTATATACCATGTTCTTTAATATTAACATGATAATAATCTGCTCTTAATTGTGTAAAAATTATAATACCTATATAATAAAATACAAGCAGCTGTCGGAAAAATTTGGGAACTTAAAAATTTTGCATATATGAATTAGATACGCCTACGCAGTAATATATTGTAATATGTCCAGATTCTATCAGTTTTTCTGATAGTTAAAATCTTTGTCCGTTTATACATTTATTGGTTTACAAAGCGTAATAAAAATAGAATTAATGCAAGAACACGTACGGATTTAGTTGTGAAGTTTCTTCCTAAACGACAGTATATCACTGATTTCAAGAATTTAAATTTGGTCGTATTTCGCTTAATGAGAAAACCAAAGAAAAGGTGTCCATAAACATGAGTTGTTGAATTTGTCAATATTCTATATTGAATGATTGAAAAAGTCTATGTGGCATAAAATCAGATTCAGGGAACTTTGTATATTTAAAGGAACTTGATACATTCTTTTTAAATAATCGACCATGTGGGTGTTACAAAATAAACTTTTGCCAACAAAAGTTGTGAGGGCAAGAAGAAAAGAAGAAATATTTGCTCGTTTAGTAGCAAGCTTGTTACGTGGCTACAATTGCTTTAGAAGTTGGTTCAGCACTAATAATTACCTTCGGCCAATTTCTATTTTGCCTACTAACTCAAAATTATTTGAAAGCATAGTTTAAGATCAATTTATCACTTATCTGGAGGGGAATGACATTTTGCCGTCGGTACAATTGGGATTTAGAAAAAAATATGGAATGTAAACAGCCTTATTGAAAATATTAAATGATATTTGTGTTGCTTTGAATGAATCTCTAATTTGTGTCTTTAAATAAATCCAAGGATTTTGATTTACTGGTTGCTAAAATGGGATAAATTGGGTTTGATGAACAGTATTTTGAGTGGTTTAAAAGTTGTTTATTTGGACGCTCTCTGTAAGATGTATTGGATAGAGCATTGTTAATTTCTTCTGTTAAGAAAACTTCACCAGGGATTCTACAAGGCAGGATCCTAAGGCCCCTGATGTTTGCAATATTTTGATGGTATTCAGTTGTATTTCAGCTTTGAAGTCCAGAACAATGATCTATGAATTGAAAGAATTAATACTGATTTAAGAATTATTACTACGTTTTCGGAAAATCACGGCCTTCGACTGAATCCAAATAAAACTGTTGCAATATGCATACCTGCTGACAATATTCGTAACTCTATACCAGACCCGACATTCATTAATAATAAAAATTGAACCTATCGAATGGAGAAGCTGCACAAAAATTTAGGTGTTTACGTTGACAATAAATTTAGTTTCAATACTCATGTAAAATATATTTTGAAAACTTCATTTCTAAACTTAAAAAGCTTTTATAAATTTAAATTTCAACTAAATGGAGAAACTAAATTAAAACCGTAAAATTTATAATATATCCTTACATCGATTATTACAGTATTGTTACAACTTTTTGCATCGATACAGTAAAATAAAATTACAACGTATACAAAATGCTTGTATACGTTTTACATGTACCGCCCAGAAATCACGAAATAATTTTTTTACATAACAACTTTTCTCTTTCACTAAAATAGTTATAGTAAACTGAACATTTAAAATCAAACTGGATGCTAATTCTTTAATAAACCTAAAAGCGCTTAGAAATCACTTTAATTCATAGAAATAATACGTCGCGACATAATAGAGCTGGTAACAAACCTTCTGGCTGTTTTGAAACACGCATGTTAAAATGCGATACATACTAAGTATTGCTGTGAAACATTACGGCGTACACCATTCCACGTCCTTGATAGTTAAAATTTATGACCAACCCTGTTTATCTTGCATTTCTGTATAATTTATCGCTTCATTATAGTTTTTCGTGCAACTCTCTACATCAATGAACGTAAATTTGTAAGGCGGCATTAGCGGCAAATTTAGCTAAGAATATATTTGCTTCTATTCTTGCTTATATGGCAAAATATTAAACCAAGCATTATTTACCGAGTAATTTAAGACTAAACTGTTAAGTTTGGAAGTATTTTCGTTGTTGCTGAAAATATTTTAGTATGAACCAGCAAATACATATGTTTTATATCAATCCTTACTTTAAGTATTCAGAATAAATTATCCAATTTGAAGTTTCTGAACCATTTTGGTACCATTAATTTGTTTAAAACCATAGAATACAATAACATAAAATGACTATATACCACTTAAAGACGTCCTTATGTACGCGTTCAAAAAGATAGAGCCTCTAGGTTTCACTTGTCTCATGATATACTAAAGTTTTACACGTGGAATTATTCTCAGAAGAGGTTACCCTAATTGGCAGCATTTAGCACAAACAAATTTCAATTCCGAAAGCATCTGAAATGTTTCGAGTCTCTGGACCCGCTGGCCAAGGGAATGGAGTTAGAATAGTTTGTATAGTACTATTTTGAAAGATTAGAAAGGAACAATGTTTGGAAAACATTTTCACATAACCTGAGAGAGATTAACTTGCTTCAAACTATATAACAGTGACAATCTAAATCATAAAATTCCTCATGGAAATACAGAAATTCCTACAATAATACCAACAACGGAATATATGTACAATAAAAATAATAATAATAATATCCTTTATTTTGGTGTCATAGCTTAACTTTTATGTATATATTTCATCCTTCAATACATAATTTAAAAAACTTGTTGGAGGTTATATGCTTCTATTTCTAAAAGCATATTTTTTATAACATTCTGTAAAGTCTCCTTCACATTGATCCACCTTCTGATTTAAATTAATAATATTACTAATAATTTGATAATTTGTCTTTGTTCTTTTCCATTTCATGCTCCACTATTTAGATTAGTAGATGATATTTCTTATTGTTTGGCAATATCAATATTTATTTGGATCTGGGTGTTTCAGTTTTTGTTTTATCCTTATCAGTCTCATTTTTGTTCAGTTGTATTTGGATACTTTGACCTTTTTTGTGTTATTTAAAGTTTTCTTCTAGTAATATTTTATTTTCCATTAATAATTTATTATTTTGATCGAAAATTGACTTTTTATTCTACTTCGTTTTAATATTTGGTCTTCAAACATTAATTTTTGTAAATCAGAATGTTATTTTCTTGTTTATTGTAATCTAATGTGACTCATGTTATCATCATCTTCACCAGCTTTTTCACTAACTGCCTGTTGTCTATCATAACAAATAATCTTTTTTTTGTGAGCATTTTTTATAAATTACCGCTTCACTTTTTGGGCATTTTACTTTTTTTGATTCAATTTTATCACAATAATAAGACGATTTTATCGAGAAGATTAATATTCGCGCCTTAAATAATGCAGCATATTAATATTAAACTTTGCATTGTACTTACATTTTTTTGTTAGTTGTCAGGAAATCAAACAAATTTTCATATAAAAATTCAGTATAAGAGAAATGGTTTTCCTTCTTGAGCATTCTAAATTAAAGAGTATTTAGTGATTTTTTTTGTAAATAACAACACAAAAGCTATTATGCATGCATTATCTCTGAAAAATATATAATAAAACTAAATGTAGATAGCGATATTCCCCCTTTTCTTATTTTTGTAATCTCGTAACACAAATACAATTACATTATATCAACCAGATTTTGTTGATAAAAACATAATTTACTGGCGCAACTGAAACTTTATTTTAAGTATAGAACTTGTGCACTTACATTGTTCCAGGAATTGAGGTTGTTATAAGGAAGTCTTGCACTTGTTTTCAAACTTTTTGATTAAGATTGTTTCCCTATTTGTAGTATAGTTCCTGAGTTCTCTAATAACTGACATAGTCTCAGAGTAAGACGCGAAGTAGGCTTCTGGAGGATGAAATTTGATTATCCAAGATGTGAGTTGTTTCCGTAGAATGAAATATGTGAAAAGTGCGGAAACGGTTCAACTTGCACCACATGCTCGATCAATTATTTAGAAATTTTATTATTAAATAAATTGTTTAATATATTGGATGCTAAAATTTAACTAACGATTGTTTTAATATAAAGGTTCTCAAAAATTATTTATTTTTCAGAATTAGACTGCTAGAATCTCTTGAGAAAATTCAAGTTTTTTTCGAACAGAGCTATAGCTGATTTCAAATGTTGAAAATATTGTAGTTACGATATATTTTTCTCTTATACTAACCTGCAACCAAGTTCTAATTTTCTAGTCAGTAATTCATCATTAGGTATTATGAATATCCATCAAATATTACAAACGTTGATTCTGAAATGAGTACGAATATTGCAGGTATATTCACAAAATAATAACAAAAGATGAAACGGGAACGCATTTCCTACTAATTGTCACCATTTCAGCTCGTCATTCGGTTCTTCAAATAAATAGCAATATACGAGTACTTTGCTCTAGAAGCTACAAAAAGCATATTTATCCTCTTTTCATGTTTGTGTGTGTATAGGAGAAGCAGTGGTAGCGATATTTTAGAAATTTTTACAAACGAAGGAAATTATTGGTGTTAATGACATAGTGAAAAATGAAACTATAAGAAAAAATATGCATGAGACAGTCCTGTGATCCTACAGATAAGAATCCCTTCAACAAAAGACCCAGCAGTTTATAAGAAAGGACAAAACCAGAAAAATGTACCAAGTGACATACAGGGTGGCCAAACGAAAACGAAACAGAGCCATTATCAGGAACTACGTCAACGTTTTAAAAAACCGCAAAGACCGGTCGATTTTTTATTAAAGGGGGACACTTTTTGCCGGCATTTTCACTTCACTACTTACACCTCCAAGCGAGGGCAACAATCACCCCAAAATATTTAAATGGCATTAGAGGTCAAGTAAGGCATAATTTTAAAGCACTTTCAATTCTCTTTATAACAGTCTTCAAATTTTAAAATTTGGCCTGATACTTTTTAAAAAATTACATTTTAAAATTTAAATTATGTACTTGTTTAGTTTTTAAAATTGGATTTTTTTTCATATTTGTCAAAATAGTGAAAATGACACATGGGTCGTTGAGTACGCCAATGGTTTAAATGTTGATTTTCTTGCTTTGCATTGTTTTTGTAATTTTTTTATCACATTTGTAAAAGACAAATGGATACGATACAGACACTCAAAGAACGTGAAATTAGTGGATTCGTATATCGAAGCGAAGGTTTGTTTAATTATGTTTTTGAAAATTAAATACCATGGTTTATTCCATTGCGGAAAGGGTATATCATTTCGCTTTATTTTATGAACAATAAGTGTGCAAATGTAACGGCTCAGTTATTAAATGAAAAATATCAAGATAAACAGGTCAGTAGGAAGTATGTTCTAGAGTTAGTGAAACAATTTCAAGAGACTGGAAAGATAGCTAATAAAAAAATAGAAAATACACCGCCTGTAGGTAATACAGCTAGTGAAGTTGCAGTTTTGGGACATGTTCATCTAGATCCTACGTTTAGTAGAAGGCAATTAGCATCTGTGTCTGGGATCGATCGAACTAGCATTCAAACCATTTTTAAGAACAAATTCCATCCGTATAAAATATATTTAGTGTAGGAACTTAATAAGGATAATTATGACCGCCGTTTGCAATTTTGCGAAATAATGAGTGAGCGAATAGCGAACGATCCATAGTTTCTTTTTAATATCTGTTTCTCCGATGAATGCAGCTTTTTTATGAACGGTACCGAAAATCGTCATAATTGCCGCTACTGGTCTGTTTTAAACCCAAGAATTTTCCAGGAGGTACATACACAGCAACCGCAAAAATTAAATGTATGGGCTGACATGTTCGGTGACCGGCTGGTGGGTCCATATTTTTTACCTGGTAATTTGACTGGCGAAATGTATTTGCAATTACTGGAAGATGCTATTGACCCTACCTTGATCGATATTATTGAAAATGACCAACAGTATAGTGAAGATCATTTAATGTTTCAATAGGACGGTGCTCCTTCGCATTATGCTTTGATTGTTCGTCAGTATTTAGACCAACATTTTCCACGTTACTGGATTGGGAGGATAGGTAGCATTGAATGGCCTCCTCGGTCACTATATTTGTCGCCCTTTGATTTTTTTTAAGGGGATATCTCAAAATTAAAATCTACAAAACACAACCAGCCTCTTTAGAAGATTTACGTCAAAGAATTGTCGAAGAGTGCCATCGAATCATTCCGGAAATTCCTCGAATGTAAGAGAATATTTAGAATAAAATCTTTATTATTGTATGGACGCGGGTGGTCATCAATTTGAATATTTAATTTATTTAAGAAGTAAGTAAACAACTAAACATAATTTAAACTTTAAAATGTAATTTATTAAAAAGTATTATGCCGAATTTTAAAATTTAAAGTCTGTTGTAAAGAAAATTGAAAGGGCTTTATGATCATAAATGATATCTTACTCGACCCCTAGTGCCATTTAAGTATTTTGGGGCGATTGTTACCCTCGCTTGGAGGTGTAAGCAGCGAAGTCGAAAATACCGGAAAGAAGTGTCCCCCTTTAATCAAAAATCGACGGGATTATAAAAGCGTTTTTGCAGGGACAATCCAGAATTGACAGCTGCATATATAGAAATACCGATTTTATCAATAAAACCTTAGAAGATTTATTTTTGCTTAAGAGGCTTTAACGATGTCTGACCTCAGGACAAAAATTGTTCAACATCCTACCAATCCAGTACAGATTCACAACTTTCCATCATTCTCAATGAGATACGAATCCTAATTTTTTTGAATAAAGTAGAGGATATTGAAAAGCATTTTGTGAACAAGCAGTTGTTACCAAGAGACCAAAAAAGCGAAAGAAGAGCACAACAAATATCAAACACTCTACATCATATATAAAGAAAGAAACTACAGGAGAAGACGAGAAAATGAGCAAGTTTTTTGAAAAAACCAGGACGAGGTAGAAATAGAAATAGAAATAGAAAAATAGAAATTTTGTTACAAATAGGAAACATGATACAGCGCAAATGTGCAGTAGAGAGCGGGATTATAATATAGTTATAAAATACAAACACAAAAAAATATCAAGGAGGATTTAAAGCAGGAATGGAGACGACAGATCGAATTTTTATTCTGAAAATGATAGTGGATAAGAGTCAAAAACAAAATCTAAGAGAACACATTATGTTCCCAGATGTCAAATAAGCCTATATGTGTCCATTGAATGAAATAAAATGTATGAGGCCCTGAACAGTTAAAAAATCCAAAGCCAAATCATTGATTTAGTTAAGATGACATTGGAAAACTCATATATGTACACATATATATATATATATATATATATATAAATATATATATATTGTAACTGTTGATGAAATCTTGTCAAAGAAAGTTAATATTAAAAAACCACTAAAGCAAGGAGGTCTTTTATAGATAATAATTTTTAATATATATATATATATACAGTTTTAAAAAAAATATATGACAGTCGAACTAGAGTCCGAAAATATTTATTAAATTTATTTTACCTGAATCATACCCTACTGGCTCTCCTGTATCACAAAATATTTGAGGAAATAATCAGAGAGGTCCCAACTTATCCCGACAAAACAAACCTTAGAATAATGGGAAAAGATCCCTTAGGAAGATATTAACAATTTAAATATGATCAGACGCATTCAGTCTTGTTTAAGAGCAAGATATAAAAATATCGTCTACTAATGAATTTAAACTACTTTTATTAATTTTTTCCAATTTGTTACATTAAAAAATAACATCATATTTGATATTTAGTTATAAGCAAAAATAGTTAAAGTATTATTTAACATTTTTTTATTGAGTTTTATAGACACATATGTTAGTTACATTTACCGAATAATTTATTATAATTATTCTGTACCACTAATATATCTAACAAAATTTGAGCGAATCAGTATAAATTTGGTCGTATTGTTACTGCCCATCACGAATAATTGAAACCGCGATGGTCGGATGCACAGTAATCCAAACAAAATAAATGGTGAAATTAGTCATTTGGGAAACATCCTTGGAGCTGTTCACTTCGTAATATCGAGGGTTGAAAGTAAAGAGTGCTAGTGCAGTGTTGCCGAATTGACAATGACCACACAAATAAAAAATAAAACTTTAGGGTCACAAGACAAAGCTCCAACCAGTAACTCTAAAAAAAGTTACATGAAGGAGTGGCTGAAGCTTAGAAATACTCCATTCGACGATATCATGTTAAGACCTGATTTATATCAATTAATTAAATGGCATAAACCTAAATATAAGAAATACGCGATTGACCGAATTATCAGAGAACATGGTCATGAGGTTTTAAGACCACATTATCATCCGGATCTTAATTATAGACAAAGTGATTACAATTGAGAATTACTTAATATCAAAAGAAGCTTTTATATATAGACTCTGTAATAGAAACGTAATTATTAATTTAGGCGAATGTGATACAGACTGTGATGACGATTATACTACTGAAGCTGAAAGTGATTGTGATGATTCGTTATAAATACATTTTAGTTTATATATAATAATAGGTATTGTTGCTAAATAATTACATTTTGATTCATTATTAATCTTTTTATTTTGCTTTTTAATAGGACTTTTAAAATTTTACAAAATTATTATCAGGTTCATCGTTTTTTAATGTTGCCACTAATTATTCAAAACGTACTCACGTTGCAGGCGCCAAATTATTGTGAAATAAATATACTTTGATTAACTATTTAATTCGATTTTTCAAATTTTACATACTATATTAAACTATTCAGTTACAATAACAAATATTCTACTATACGCGGCCAAAAAATTATCCCCGTATTTGAATAACAAAAAACTGACGATTATGAATATTGGAAAAAAAATATTTTTTCCTGATGCCTAAATAGCAAATATATAAATAATGCAAATAATTTTGTTATTATAATATGATAATGATTTATGTAGTTTAAAATAAATATTATAATAATACTGTACTTTGACTGACCTTTCCATGAATATAAAAAATATTTTAATATCAATGGATTAAACTGGTAAGTAGGTTGAATTGCTTTATAAGTATAAAGGAAATAATTCATTTTTAGAAAGTCATTAGACTGGCAGGATATTATTATTTCCATTAAAAAGTAAATGTAATTCCCAATTAAATTTTTTAAACGACAGTTAAAACTAAATACTCATCTCCAAATTAAGTTTATACACAATATCTTTACTTAAAATTTGAATATTTTACAAGATATGGCAATATAGATAAACAAATCGCTCTGGTCCTACAAATTCTTCGCCTAGTTCTAATTTGTGGTATCCCACCTCCTTTAAGTCAATGCGCATCTTACTGTTTCAGATATTCTTGACGGACAGTACATATGTGTGAAAAATAAACAAAATAAAGAAAATAAACCCGAAAATGTGTCTGACATCAAATCAATTAGTATTTTATGTACACTTTCAAAGGTATCTGATAATCAATTCGGATGTAGAGCTATTACTGCATTATCAAAAGTGATAGAAGGCATTCACGGAGCTATTGATAACAATCAACGTTCTGTCTTAGTGCTACTAGATTTTAGCAAGGCATTCTCTCGCATAAAGCATTCACTACTGGTATCGATTTTAAATTAGGTCTGATTCAACCAAAATTCCATTAAATTACTTAAGAGCCATTTAATGGGACGGCTACAACCAGTGGCTTGTAATACGGACATTGTCACTATGGGAAATAGAGTACTACAAGGGTAAATTCTTGAACTCTTCCTATTTATACTATACAAGGTTGTACTACAAGAATACTTACTATATTATAATATTACCACTTTTATGCTGCAATACACAAAATTGTACCTGGTGGGCAACTAAGAACGACCGTAGGTCATATCTCAGAAAAACCTGGAAATTATTTATAGAATTGTAGGTCCAACGCTAGAGGGCGTAATTGAATACCAACAAATTATAAAAAGGGTATTGGAAACAGGATCTTCACATTCGTCAAAAAATTCTGCGTATTATGGGAACGTTTTTATGAAAAAAATGCCTATAATTTCGGTTCTGCTTAACCGATTGTTATTAACAATATTAAAAAATGAATATTTTGTCAAATGTCTTTTTCTTATAGATCCGCCGTTTACGAGATACAGGGCGTTGAAAATTCAAAAATGAAATCAAATATCTTCCTTAACCCAAAAATATGTTTAGTTCAGATTTGGGGTACAGTTAGAGCATTAAAGAATAGATAATTTGCCATAAAATATACTTCAATATTTTTTTTTGTAAACTTGGCTTCATATTGAAATGAAAATATTTTGAAACTTATTATCTTTACCATTTAAAATTTCTGAAAAAATATAATTGTAACTTTTTAAACCATTTCAATTATTGTCTGGAGAGAAATTTATAACTTTATGATTTAAGATTTATGAAAAAAAAAAAACATCTGGAAATCCGCATACATTTTAGCACTGTCAAGGGATTTGCGTTTTTTTATAAGAAAAAATCAGAGATTTCACTAAATTGCAATTTTCGTCATTGACTTAAAAAAAAGGGGAGGAAAAGGGATCTTAAACCTCTACAGCACACTAGTCGAAAACATTATTCGAAATGGGTTTTACGGCAAAATATTTCTCCCTTAATGTTCTAGTCGTATCCGGAATTTGAAGTTGTTTTTGGGTTCAGATTGATATTTGATTTCATTTTTAAATTTTTAACGCTCTGGTATCTCGTAAACGGTTGATCCGTTGAAAATGTTATTTTAACAAAATATTTATTATTTCACGAATGCTATCCAGTGGTATAAATTTGGCACCCGAATTGTGAAACACCCTGAACATGGTATTAAACTTTTCTCTCCACTTATATAAAATAATTTACACGAACAAGTTTCCATATTTGACCAAATTCTAGTGATTCTTCTATATCAAGCCAAAGCTTAGAAATCTGTAGTTAAGACATAAAATGTATACATTTATCTATTTCGATCTAAGATACAAAAAAATTGTTAAGTGGCTATTTATTCTTATAATTAAATATTTCATTTATGAGTCTTTGGAACTAGTTATTTTTTTATTTTTTGATATCTTTCGTAATTCGTAGTAATTTTAGCAGAGAGTTTAGTGGAAGAACAAGGAAAATCTTATGGTAAACCAAAGTTTAGTCTTAAGCTCCTAAGCTCCCTTGTAACTATCTAGATATAAAACCCTATTAATAAAAACATTTATTATTATTGTTATTATTATTATTATTGTTATTATGAATAAAATATTAATTAATCAAATATCAGCAATTTAAAATTTTATTTGCATTTAATAAATAAGTTTACATTGATAACAAATATAATTATATAATTAATTAACAATATTAATCACTTTGCGTTAGTTGGAAATAATATCATATAAATTGGCAAAATATATTTACCTACTTTTATTTATCTTTTACAGGGCAGAATTGAATTGAAAACATAATAAAAGTTATGTGAAAGATTGACAATACAAAACTTTTCCGTATGGCAAAAACTTCAGATGGTACAGACACTCATTTGAAAATTGTATAAGAACGCATGGTATTATCAGATAAAAAAATATTTCGTCTAATTTAAAAATTCATGGCAAATATAAAACAATTTGGATATGTGAAGAAAGAAAGTATTTTAGAATAAGAAAAGAATAATTATTTACTATTTATATTTACGTATGTATTTATCTTTGCAGATTATAAGTGAAGATAATATTTTTTTATTTTAATAGAAAATTGAATTAAGTAGAATCCGAAATGTTTTCTTCTATTCAAAATTCGAATATAAAATAACTCGCACAGTGCGTCGCAACCATCAGAAGATCAAACCCCAACAGCAAGGAAACTTTCATCAAACTTTTGTTCGTATCTTGATAATACTTTTTTTATATCACAAGTTACTTACATGTGTACTCCGCCTTTTGTTGGTTAAAGCACCAATAAAAACATTTTCAATTAAGGGACTTTTCTGGTAAATAAATTTTTATCGGCAATTTTAACATCTTCGTTTTTCTGAGTTTTTAGATTCAACGGTTAAATTGTCAAAAGTATATAAAAGTTCTGGAGCATAAAACAAAATTAAGTACCCCGTTTTTAAGGCCCCATTTTGGGTATTAAGAAAAAAGTAAAAGAAAAGGCTTTTAAAAAACATCTGGATTACTATCAAATTAAAAATTCAGACATTTAAAACCAATTTAAAGATCAAACAGAATTTAAAAAGTTTCATATTTTGTTACATTAATTTAGGTATATAGATATAAAAAGACATAAATTCGTGTACATTATAAAATTCTATTTCACTAGCCTGATTTACTAATGAGCTAATTTACTAAACAATAATATTTCGGTTCCAATACTAGGTCTGAGCTTAAAACTTAATTAAAACAGATCACAAACTAAAAAAAATATAGCACAGGACCTACCACAATTCCTTGTGGAACTCCAGTTAATTTTAAAGTAAGTACTTCTAACATAGATTACGCTGTGTTATTCTATTTCTGGGCATATGGGAATAACTCAACTTTCTGTATTGGGTCCATTACTGATTTATTTAATAATTGTAATTAATAATCGCATTTGATAAGATAAGTCAGTTTCAGATTATAATTTGAAACAACTAACATTTTAGTGAGAAAAAACTTTTTAAGTAAAAATATTCTTCTTCTTTTTGAATTTTATATTTCCGGGAAATAAACTAAAGAAAAGTAAGCTCCGTTAGAAGTCAATTGCATTAATAATAATAGTATTTAAGAGATTGTAATCGACAATGCGACCGAAATGTGTACTATTAGCCTGCTTACTTTAGCTTTCAGTTAATTTCCCAGGAGTGGGACTCCGGAAAAGCCAAAAGGAAAAATCAGGAATCAAAAGGAAATGAAAATCCATAATTCGTGTGCTTTGATTTAGGCGGTTAATATTCTAGGAGGCTGGGATTCGATTAAAGTTAAGGGGAGAGGCTTTAATCTAAAAGGCCCAAATTCGAGCAATGGGAATTAAAAAATAAGCCCGAAGACAGTAGTTCCCCTCGCTTAATAGTACAATAAACGATCTTATTGAATTACCTTAATCTCAAGAATCTACGTATTACTTATTATATCGATTAATCTATCTGAGGTTATATATTTTTAATTCCTCTTACTCGTTTAACCTAATCTCTAACCACTTATTAAACAAAAAGTTGGGAACAAAAATATTATAGCGAAATTTAGTAACTTTTGTACTGATCCATTTTTGGTAAAACTAGATTGAACACCCTTCACACCGATTTTGTCTGGTTCGCTGCAATCTGAAACCCATTTTTTTTAATTATTCTAGAGCCTTTGTTTAATTGGTATGAATCAAAAGCCTTACAAATATCTTAGTTTCTAAGGGTTTTACATATTTTTTAAAGTATTTATCACAAGTAGAGTATCACATGTTAGAATTTATAGTTGTATTTCTTGATATATGTATGCTACTAGAAAAGTTTTAGTTTGAAATGGCCGTCAAGTTAAATAGAACATGTAAGGAATCCAAATATACAGCATATATTTTGAAGTATTGATCTTTGTAACTTTAACAATACTGGCAAGGTGGATAATACTTTTAGAGAAATTTAATTTTACCTTTTCATGTACCTGCTTTCTACTTTTCACAGATGTTCTCTTTTCGAACTTTGTAGGCGGTCTTTTGAAATATTAGATCTTTTCATTCGAAGGTCCATTTTAGCACTTAATGTGACATTTTTTCTTTGAGAAGTAAGTGAGTTTGAAAATAAAGTCTGAAAAGCACAGATCAAATGTTTTTCATGAACTTCGATGATTTTCGGTAACTTCCTATTTTGGCAAAGGACCACAGCATTTAAAACAAATGTAACTAATCAAGTAATATAAAAAATTAATTTAACCAAATTCTTTAAAATGTGTCATTTAAAAACAAAAGGTTTATTATCATATTAATTTTATAATGAGGTTATTCGTTTTTAAAACCACCGATTCAAATTGGGGAAAATTATCGTTACGTGTATATTTATATGTTTCTTTTGCATAATAATACAAAGTTACTAACAGATAAAATTACTATATGTATTATTTAACAATATAATTAAATGAGATTTTGCCCAAATTATTTCTGGCCTGTAATATGTATTACCCTATATCATTAACCGTACTGTTATTCTCATAAATAATTTCAATAATGTTTAAATATTTATTACTTGTTTAAAATTTGAAAATTATTAGTTTTTAATCTTAATATAATAAACAATACAAACGAGCAACAAGTATACTATTTGTATCTAAGACTGCTTGAATAAAAATCTATTTTAAAATTCATTTGAGTTAGTTATTGAACTTCTATTATCTAACTCAGATAGTTAATAAATTCATTATCTAATTCAGTTGTTTAATGAAATCAGAGCCAAAATTTAAATATTTACTAAGATAATTTGAAAACGACATTTATGAATATTCACTCCAGGTGAAGATTCTCGAAATAAGCTAGTAGCACCTTGTCATTGGCTTCATTTTTGACTTTCTCTCCCTCACATTGTCAATAAGCCATTTTATTCGTGTGACTTTTGTGAAATCGATATCGAAATTCCTTTCGTTGGATAATCTTCAATATTTGATGCAAGACTTTCAGATTCAAACTTAATCATATTAAAGAGTTCTCTAGAAACTAAGGGAAATTAAAAATATTTGACGTTATTTATAAAAACTATCAGGTTGCTATTTCAATAAATAACTCCTATTACAGAATCGCTGCTTTGATCTTAAATAAAATATGCGCCAATTGTCAAATAAATTATATCCAAATGTAATTGATATTTATCAATTTTTGACAGTCGTAGATTAAATGAATTTTAATTCGTGTGATAAGGTCTATTAACATACTCATGTTGTTAGCAATTCGAGCTAACGCCCTCGTCTTTCAATTCACGACAATTATATGTTAATAATGCCCTTATCCCACTAATAAAATAAATGAGTATTATGTGTAGTTTATTATATATAGCGGTGTAGGATCAAATTGTAAGAAAAATTCGTCAAATCATTTGAAATAAGAAAATTTTCTATGGAATAATTCTTTAGTTAAATTATTATTGTATATTATAATAGGCACTAATAAAATGTTGTATTTGTTAAACTCAGATCTACTAGGTTTTATTGAAAGACAGATTATTAAATATATTTAGCTAGTATAATACCAATGTTTGATTGTTAACACACATTTAATTTGGAATTAACATACATGTTATAACCAAAAAATAACAAGCTGTTAATCAGTATAAATATCTTTTGTAGTGGCACACACGTGGAAATAAAAGTTATCATTTTTATTCACCTTTTCAATCTTATTATTATTTAGTCCCACCTTCGTAACAAATATGATCTTGAAAGTATTTTTTTGGGATTTTTTCAAAAATTTAATTAATGGAATTTTAAAAACGGTATGGTTGATCGACACATATTAGACGAAACTGTCAGATGAAGAGTTGTTATTAATGACAATCCAACACTGATATTTTTCATCGTTTTGTGATTTTCTCCAGCGTTTCTAGCGGCGTAAAAGCAAATTAAAAAATAAGCTGCTGCATTGCCTTTGCGACGACTTTTTTATGAAAATATAGTCAAAATGGTATACCATAATATCATAAAAACCATAAAAACTAAGCTTTCACAAAAATTAAGATCAAGAGTTCCTACAAATATATCACCCGAAATAAAGTATCAATTGATATATTTAGTAGATAATTAATTCTATAAATAAATTATTAAGAAATACTATAAACACTTGTGGTTATTACACAATAACATAATATAAATCTTTTAGAGAAGGTTGAAGCCTTCCAGATAAAGTTTGGCCTTGTCTTTCCATTTTTATTTAAACCAGATTTTATTCAAACTAATTTCAATGTCACTATTTACGATTTTTTAAAATACATATATTATCATAATGAATATTCCGTATAGAATTTATTTTAAGAATATTGAAAAAGTTAAAACCACATCAATGAGTTTATCGATCTTTTTTTTGTTGAGTTATAATTGTCGGTATTTAATATATTTCGATGGGTCGATGTTCTAGAAAATAAAAAGTACTTACTTTATAAATTAATTTATAGATCCCATCTATATTTCGCTTTCCTTAATCCCTGGTGTCACTAATAAATTAATAAATTTTTTGAAAGATGATTATGATAAGATCGTAATAAAATAATATCAAATTAAGTATAATTTTCAGTAAAACCAAAGATAAAATATGTGATGTAGTTCATTGTAGAATCATCACTCATATTAAGAATTATTGTGATGCCACTGTACTGAATTAAAAAAAAATCTTGAACAACAGGTCATTTCTAGTAATTTATCATATAAAAAAAGAAATGATAGCCACGAACTCAAATATTGGCATTAATTAATTTAGTAATATTTATCGTTTTTTAATACAGTACAATCATAAAAGTAACAATCAAACTCATATAATTTGCCAGTGATTAATTAAACAAGTACAAATGACTCCGTTTTGTTAAAGAAGATCAAGGTTCTATGGGAATTCCACAGAGCATTGCCCTTCTTTTTTAACTTGCAGACAGTCTGATTTTGTAATATTGCTAAATAAATAACGCAAAAAATATTAATTTAACACTATTAGCAGTCATTCTCTTTTCATGATATTGTTATGATAATATCTACAGGGAATTAGTTAAATATTGCCCTGTACGTAAAATATTTTGTAAATTATAACATTCACTGTTGAATAATAGTACGTGAACGAAAGTTTTGGGACAAGGTCGCGATCAGATAAAAAATAAACATTTTTATTAGAGTCATCAATATTAATAAATATTGGGGTCTTCTTGGCTGGGAAAATAAAAAGAGATTGAAAAGTCATTTTTGGGTTCTCGGATGATCGAGAAGTTGATTGTGCCTACTACTGCGATTAAATGTGTTATTTGTTTAAAGATGTTGCCTTAATATTTTCTATGTCTTGTTTTTGTTCATAGATAAATACATTGTTATTGTTTCACTCAGTATATAGGTTATTTCATATATTTTCTGAAATACTGTAAAATTTTTCAATAACTAGAACTTTGGAAAAAGTATTATTAAGAGTGGCTTAATTAACACCGCTATAGTTTACAAGTTTACATATTATTAATATCCTTCAATAATATTAAAAAGAGTGGTATGGAACAATAGCAATTATGTTAAATATGTATAAGAAAAAAGTTGTTTACAATATTCTTTAATTTATTCTGTTGTACAAGAAATATGGTCTAGTGTCTACTTACAAATAATGGTTACTACTAATTTACGTTTTTAATTATATATTGATTTTATTGAGAGTTTTAAGAGCTTCTACTTTTTATGAGAAAACATATATTTAAACTTTTAATGGAAATAAGTAAAATTACCCTGTTTTTGTTACAAACAAGTTTATCTAAAACTCGCTATCAAATTTCGACAAAACATTTATAAGACAGTTCTACATATATACCTTTCCTACTAAATATATTTTGCAAAGGTTTTATCACTAGTTAATGGATTTTTCAAGTGGCACCTTTTGAAGCTGCCCTAGATGGAAAGTTTAAAAATTTCAGTTTTAAAACTCACATTGCTACTTTGCATATAAATGTGTAACTGAAATCTTTAAAAAAATGTCCACTACATGTTGGCCTAATGGACTATAATTTGAATGAATTTTTAATTCAAAAAATAAATATTTCATAGACAAGAATCTTACAGTGAAAATAGATAAAAACTTTGCCAAAGAAAAAGTATAGTTTGAGAGCCAGACGGGTGTGAATGACAATAAAAAAACTAATAAATATTCAGTGCATCTTAAAACGTGAGCTAGCAACTTCCTGTTTTACCATATCATTTCACAGAAGCAAATTTAACGTATATAAGTCCGGTAAACGAGTAGGCCATTCAATTTGTAAAGATGATATGGTCAAATTTAAAATTGGATAATTGAAAGAATAGCTAACTTTTATTGTTATAATGAAAAATATAATAAGATAATCAAAATGACGAGTTTTTTAGATTTTTTAAACATGACGCTTTGTATTATAAATTTTATTAATCAAAAATATTTATAGAATATGTTGAATGGCGGAATGAAACCAATATTGCCTTTTTCGTTCGTCCCAACCTGAACAAAGTACATTATTTGGAAATTAGATTTTTTACAGCCGCTACCAGAGCTCAAGAAGCAATATATACAAAGTCAAAAACAGCGATCTCATTCAGCATAAGAACATGATGAACATCTATAAAAAGGACTGATAAATTACACTTTTACACTTATGAAAAGTGGATGGAATAATAAAGAAAATGGAAGAATATGAAATTGTTAGTCAGAACTCAGAAAGAAAATATTTAGGGAGGAAACTTGGAGCACCTATTCATGAAATTCAAACAATTATTTTGCCGTTTTTGGACGACGCAGAAAGCAGGAACAGCCTCGAATAACTTTCGTCTTGATCTTATGAAGTTTTTACAGCGTATCCTAAAACATAATTTAATAAGGAACTTAATTTAAATAAATGTGTTGAATCATCTAAAAAAAGAAAGTGTTTTTAACTTTAACAGAAATACTACAATTATAAATCAGTTAATAACATAAATATTTTTTTAATTATACATAAAAAATATAATACCTTGATGGTTTGAATACGAATTTATTATAAATTTAATTTAGGTCGTAATATTCTATTAGGGCATCTATTTTAAACATAACCGACAATATTCCGATATTTTTTAATACGAATATTTACATAATAACGATCTTCGTAATGAATGAGTTAATTAAATTTCTTGAATCATAGGTTATCGAACAAATCAAGTAATGAAGATTCTCTTGTTGAAGATTTTTGCTTTTCGATATAAAAAGTTTAAAAATACGAATTTACTGTCCAGCAAAAGTAGAGCAGGGTGACAAAATCGGGTCAGAACAGGCGGGAGATTATTTTCTATCGGAGTAGTAAAGCGTGCATTTGGTGTTTCTTTTATTTTATTATTAATGTTAATGTATTGCTCATCCAATAAAGAATTTAGAAAAAATTCGGTTTAGTTTTATTTTTGCTAATTTTTTTCACTAATTAATCCAATAAGTTGATACCCGTTATCCAATATGTATATCGTAAGAACTTTCATGCTTTCCGCTGGGCACAAAATAATACAAGTAGTATCATATATACATACGAGTACAACCCACGTGATTATAAGACTCTAAGAAAAAAATATAATGAATTAAATTTTGTTAAATATTTAATATTTACTTTCGACTCTGAGAGACTAATAAAGTGATAAAACAATCATCATAAAATAAAACATGTGATACATTTGTTTAATCAGTATCTAGGGATAATCTTAAAATTGTGTGTACAAAATTTAATATTATTCAAAAAATATTAAAACCGAAACAAATAGTTATTACAAAATATACAAAAAGTCCGTTGGTATTATTATGCAATACAAATTATTGTATATCCAAAGCTGGAAATTATCGAACATTATTATGATTTATTATTAGAATCGCCTATGAATATACAATCCAAAAAAGTAAAAAATATTACCCTATATATTTTTAATTATTTACTAAATAAAAAACACATCGACGATGTCATATAAAAAAAAGAAGATAACTTTACGAATAGATGTGCTATAGGATGCGATGAATCGGTCTTTTCTAGCAATTTCTTATTTTTTTTTAATAAATCTGTAAAGCATTACTTATTTGTTCAATTATTATTGTAATTATGTGGTATAATTTTACAATTCTATTTAATAGGCTTAAACTGCTAAAGTAATAAAGTAACAATTTCAATTTTAAAGAAAGGTAATGTTAATATTTGTGAAAATCATCCAGGAATCGCTTTTTCCTAGAGGTGGCATACAAAATGTTTGCCAAGCTTTTAAAACATCGAATCAAAAAATACGAGGGAAGGAAAATAGGTGACTATCAAGTAGGATTTAGAAAAGCAAGGCCAGTCAATAATTAAATCTTTAGTCTATAGCAAATAATTAGACTGATAAAAACAACCTAGAAATTACTGGCACCTAGGAGCTAATAAACAGGAAAAAAACAAAAATTCAGAATGGCAGGAGGCGTGAGAATAGTCGATCCAATATCAATATGTTTATTTAACATAACGCTTGAAAATATCTTAAAAGAAAGTGAAATTCATAAGTAAGGAGCAACTTTAATAACATACATCAATGTCTTGCATTTTGCATCACTAATGAAAAAAGAATTGAAGGAATCGCGAAAAGACTCAAGAGGACGGCACGATAAAAATGTTTAGAAATAAGCGAAACTAAAACAAAATATGTTGCACTCAGCAATGTAAAGATTCAAAAAACGAAATCCTACAGATAAAAATACCTAAGGATGGCAAAATTTATTCATTTCAAAAGATAGAAAACTTTACATACCTAGAGGTCAATATCAATAAGAAAAACGATAGTCAAAAAAATAAAGGAAATAATTAACAAAGGAAATAAAAGTGCAGGAGCCCTAACGTGGACCTTGTAATTAAATGAAATATTACTACAAAGACGAAATTATAAAGCAATAATAAGACCTGTAGTATTGTACAACTGCGAGTTATGGACATTAAATAGGAGTGGAGAACTAAAGCTGGAAACTGGGAACGACAAATTCTTTTTAACATATGGGAAAAAAGAACTAATAAAGAGATTATGCAAATATGTAAAAAAACCCTTAATAACAGTAGTATTAAGGCCAGAGAGAATAATGGAACAGCTTGAAAAAAGAAAAGAGGAAGATCCAAGCGTAAGTGGATGGAAACGGCAGAGGAAAACCTGAAGAAGTAAAAATTTACTGGAAAGTTAAAGCCACGAACCAGAAGGAATAGAAAAAATTAGCAAATCAAGCACTTTTATAGCGCTGATAAAGAGAAGATTTCAAAGTTAAGTTGAAAGAACAATTTATTTTTCGAATAAAAGACCAAAAATATTTTTCAATAGTTGAAGTCTGTGAAATAGATAGTGATTTCTAGAATCCTAAAAAGTTAAAACGGAAATATTCATTTTCAGCGATGAAATAAAAAAACAGAAATTAAGGAATCCTGAATTAGGCACTACGAAAATACGTATAAGGAACACCAACGAATCTCTAAAAGTAAAACAAAGTTGTAGAAGCAGCTGAAGGAAGGAAACTAATTTACAAATAAAAATATTAAGGGAATTGAAATACCGAAAAGTTGTATTATCATTAAAATACAGTAAAAAAAAAGTGTTTTGTAAATGTTCAGATAAAGAGATAATCATCAAAAATTTTGGAATCAATTATGCCTTCTCATCCTTGTATCTAATACTTCTAGAGTTAATAACATTCACGATTTTCCTAAAACCAGACGTTAATAGTTAATAATAATTTTTTAACCACATATTAATTTCAAAAAACCGCGTACTTAAATCATCAGCACTCAGGTGTCACAGCATTTGGCATTTCCTGTAATCACAAACCAAATGAATATGTATGTTTTTTGTTATTATTCTATAGTATTTGTCCGTTATAGTTATTTTAACAATGACTAATATGCTGTCTCATTTTCCAAAGTCTATCAGAATATCTCTATTTGAAGATATAATTAAATTATCTATTAAGTCTTTTGTGATTAAAAACTAGTTATCGTTTTCCCCAAATTATTGGAAGTGAAATTGCATATTTTGGAGTTTTAACGGCAAACGTTTTACCAGATTTTAATTTTTAATTATAAGATTTTCATTTATTGTTTGCCATTGTGCACATTAGTCATTTTAAACCTTCTATCTACACTTCACTTACATAAATTACTCCCTATGCTTTAAATTTAGTTTTATAATAAACAACGCCAAAAATGATTTTATGTAAATGTTTCGTTATCGCTTTAAAACAGATACTAGAACACGCAACTCCTTATTGATTCGACTGTTATGTTTAAGCTGCGAAGTTTACTTTCAAATTGTGTTAATTTTAGAACACAGAAATGGATGTAAATATTAATACAGTATTATTAAAGCAGGATTTGTAACAATCTCGAATATGAACATGAATAACGGTAAGGATGTGGTTTAGACTTTTAAATAGCTCGTTTATCCTTACAGCATTATACAATGCGGCACGCGAATTACTTAATTCCTGTATCTTTTATGGTTTTTGAATTAATTGTTTTAAATACCATAGAATATTGCCGAGTGATTTAACAAATACATTTGTTTTTATAAGAGTAACCATAAATTGACACCGTCTGATACACTTGTAAGATATAATTATAAGTTAGTTACTCCTATAAATCCCTGACATCACTTGAATAATATTGTAATATTATAGATTAGAAACATTTAAAATATATTACAGGAGGGTTTAGATCTTTGACTATGATAATAATATAATAGAAAGTATAAATAAATAAAGAAATTTTATTAAAATTACACAAATGTCAATAATTTTTCATGCAGTAGAATGACACATGGAAACATATTTTTTTTTAATCATAATGTGTGTTCAATAATATAAAATATGTTAAAGTGATCGGTATACCTTTGACAATAAGCATGTAACACAATAATTTCTCTAATTATCTTTTATTCTTGATATTTGGTATTAAATGTTAAAAATAAAATTTATAAATATAAAACTTTTTCTTTTCGGGGTACCTGGTAATGAAAAAGATGAACAATGTGCGCGAGACGCGATAGTAAGTGCCGAGATAGAAGTAGTACGTCATAATGTCCCGAGTGATTTGAAGTTCGCTTTCAAAAAGAAAATAATGAATTTGTGGAATCAAGAGTGAGAAAACTCGCGATCAAAACTACGTTACATTAAAAACAATATCTTGCCGGGGCAACCAATTTGTAAGAATAGAAAAATCGAAATAATTCACACAAGTTTCCGTTTGGGCCACACAAGAGTAACGCATTCCTACTATCTTACGAACGATGATCCCCCTAGATGTGAAGACTGTAACACAGTGAAAAGTGTGACCCACATTTTAATTGAATACCCTAAGTATTTACACCGAGCGAATTGAGCAGATCCCGAATGAAACAAGAGTTCTACTTGGAAAAGGATATCCCCTAAAAATTCTAATCGGTTATCTCAAATTGATAGAATTATTTGATCAAATTTAAATATGTACACAGAAATATTACTATGTATTAGGTATTACTTTGTATTGTATTAACAGAACCGCTGCTTATCACCTTCGAGTGGATGCGGCTATTAAAAAAAAACATTTTCAAAATATAATACTACAATATAAATTACTCTAAACTTTGCATCTTTTGTTGATGTCATGGTACCATTCGGTCATTTTTTATTTTTTTATGTTTTTAATCTTAATCAATCACCACCAACATTATAGCTGGACGTATTTTTAACTTTAAGTTTCGACACAAAGTGATCTCAAAATTATAGGTTAGTAGATATTTTTTAAGAAAATATTAGAATCTAAAAGGGATTTTCAAAGTATTGATTATTAAGAAATTTTATTTTATTTTAAAAATATGGTATGATTGTGAAGATGCTTACTTGGTTGCTTTTCAGGGTATGCTTTTTCCATATATTATTTCCCAGCAAGTAATAAGGTAAGACTCCTGTTTAGTATCAAGCAAAAAAGTCTATTTTGATTAGTAATTGTAATTGTAGATAAATATTTATTTATAATAGATATGATTTCCGATATCTGCAGAATAACATAGACACTATTAGAACAATAATGTAAAAAAAACCTGAAGATCCCACGGGATTACATGACCTGCGTCAGGCGACAATATTCATGAATATTTGTTTGGCATTAATATTGAGTGGTCATGTACACGTGTAACATATGTGTTTGTTTGTAAAGCATGCATACAAATATGTAGTTATGATTTCGGGCAACACGTGTTGTATTATTGATGCAATTTTGTTAAAACTATAAAAAAGTTTATTTGTGAATGTGTCGCTGGATGTCATGGAGAAATTTCTATGGAAATAATTGGTCATTTGTATATCGACGATGACAATTGTATTGGCAATCCGTGAAATATTAACAGTATCAGGCGAAATTGTTAAGCTATTTTCAGTGATTCGAAATTGATGTGTTTCATACAGAAGCAAATTTTTCATTTCTTTGCTTAAATATTGATAACTAAATTACATTTTTTACATAATGACAGTATATTATCGTTTCAAAACTAATTAATTTAAATTATGATCTTCTTCTTAACGTAGTTGAATTCCATCAAAGTGCTAGGATCTCCACTGCTTTAGAACCCCTTATCGCCCTAAAAACTGCAAAAGATAAATGAGGGATAGTCAAATGAGGAGCAAACGTAAAAGGGAAAAGTGTCAAAAGTATTAATATACATTTATCCCACTGGAAAGCGAGACGATCTATTCCAGTCTTGTAAAAAGATTTAGGACGTTGACAGACCCACAACGTCTCCCACTCTCTCTCTCTCCTTATCTAAATGAAACAGACATCTACGAGTATCTTTCTTCCTGTCTCTAAACATAGGAAATTCGCGGGGGGAAAAATCAGGGTTGTATGTTGAAGTGTTCCCCAGTCAAATCTCTGAAATTCTCAGGATCCTTGTCAATTATTGTACGTTTAAATCACTCCTATCAAAATCAGCTAATTATGCCATATGAACAACAAGGAACAGTTGACATTCTGGTGGCATGGGTTCAGAACGAGAGTGAACTTTACTAAACGGTACCAAATATATATTTCACCAAATAAAGTAATACTAGGTGGAAAACTGGGTTTATATTAGACTCTGTGTTAGCGTTCTTCCTGGACAAAATATCGCAGAAGTTGTAAATACTGTTGCTAATTATCGATACTGTTGGCTTTAGGGTAGGAGAAATGCAGTGACAAATCACAGGTATACTCAGTTATTTGTTTATTTCTCTGTAGGTGAGCGTAGTGAAATGTGTGTTCGTCCAGCAGTAGAAAAGGATAGAAAGCTAAGAAGAGCAGAGAGGTGTGTTTCATTTTTTGGTCGCTAAGGGTGCTGGAGGACACGAAATTCTTTAATCTATCAATCTAGGGAAGCCAAGTTCGAACCCACCAATTTATTTTTGTAAGTTCTTCTTCTTCAGAACTTCTTGTCAGAGGTTCGCTTTACAGCCCTCATGATGGACATAACATCCCTACGGTTGTTACCTTGAATTGGAATCCTTTAAGCAACTACTTAGGATTTAACCCATTTTTTAGATCAGTAGTGTCCAAAATATACAGGAATTCGATATTGTCTAGGACGTTCCGTTTTCTTAGTGCCTTTCTGTAAAATTTCTTGGTTTCTCTTTTGACTTTCAACATTTTAAGTTAATAATAAAAATCGCAATTTGGATGTTTATGTTTCTCAACTTTTTCATTTTGTACAAATTTCCTGTTTCCTATTTTTCCCGGTCCTCTTTAACTCAAAAAAAGGAGAAGTATTGAGGAGGATATGTATGTGTTATAATAGGTAAGTGCACGAAACTGGTAAAATTTCCCAATTATATGGACAATGTTGAACATTTGTCGCTAGTTACAATTAAAAGAAACAGTTACTCAAAACATAAGTGCACGAGACAGAAAAGTCGACACTGTAAGTGAAAAACTTTATTTTTTAGCCCATTCTCAACCACATTTCTTTTAATTTTTTTTTATGTTTTTTATGCGTTCTCTAGTATTATTTGACCTAAATGCTTTTTTAGCCATTCTTTTCTTTTCAACATTTATTTGTTCAACGATCTATGATCTTTTTAAATAAACTATTCTGTTTCATTTTTTTCATATTTTAACATATGGAAAAATGTAATCAAGAATAAATAGCAATTTTAAAAAATAAAATTAAATATAATCTTTAAGACACTAAAAAAGTATTAAAAACTAACAAAAACAAAAAGAGCATCTTGAAAGCAGCAACCTGAGAGATAATGATTATGCAAATAAATTAAAGTAAATCAAACGGCTTTAAAAAGGAAAAATAAATAAAACTTTGTTATAGTTAAAATGAATAAAGTACTAAAGAATGCTAAATGAAATACTAAGAAAACTCAAATTACTCGTATAATATATGATACATAAGGCTGATTAACCAGCTTAATATTAGCGGACGTCATAGCATTTATATTATTTACAATGCATAAAAAGAATTCATTCTTATTATCTATAACATTTTTGACAATATTGTGTAAACTAAATATTATTTAGTTTGATTTTAATTCGTCGAAATTTGGAAAGAACTCTACCCTCTTGGGTTATATTCAGTCATTCTGAACAATATCTTCAATAAAAACCACATTATATATTAAGCAAATATAGGAAATATTTAAATTACCCATTATTTAAAACAATACGATAGGAAAAGTGTTATCTAGTCACATTAAAATTCATTATACATAGCTAAAAATCTAATGTCATAAAAAATATTCCTTTTTTAATTACTATACCTACCTCAATGATCCAATAAAAAGTCTTTAATATTTAAAATACTTACTTTATATAATTGGGCAATAAAACCATTTATTTTATGAAAGTTCAACATAAAGTTGCATTAAAAATATTAAACAGGGTATTTTAAGATAACATTCATTAAAAATGTATAACTTAATTTGAAGTAGAGGTTTAAATCGAATTATTTTTAAAATATACCCTATTCATTTTTCAATTAAGACGACCGAAGTAAAGACATACCCTAATTAGTTAAACTAAGATATGACATATTTTCTGTGTCTAACATAATAATACATAATTAGAATTCTAGTCGTATTTAAAAGTAGTAAAATGCAAAACAAAGCGTAACTCATATACTGATGAGATGATTAATGTTTTAATACATATGAAAATTTAGGTTTTTAATTATACGAAAGCGAAAAAATAACGAAGAATCTTTAAAGTCACTAATGAAAGTCTACAAAAAAGCAAGTAGAACTCAAATGTATAAAAAGGGTAAAATTATAAAAAACACTAACCCTGCAATTAAAAATCGTGTAAAATATTTACTTACAAAATATATTTGCATTATGGTTAGCGTTTGTCGTTGTTAAAAACTGTTTTCTCGTGTTTCTAGAGCATTTATTTAAGTGTTTATTATAAAAATGTATTGTTTACGAAACAATCGTATTATCTGTGGCTTCAATGAGAAGTGAAAATTGCCAAAAAATTAAATAACAAAAGTAAAAAACTTTAGTAGTTTAATTGAAACAATACTTTGAGTGTTAATATGCTAACAACGGTCCTTTGTTAATATTAAATGCCGTTAGAGACGTTAGTAAATTAGTTAGAATGTACATTAATAGCAGGTATTCTGCACTTAACCGAGAAAATATGACTAACACTAAAAACCTGTCTAAAGTCCAAGGTTTTCAGTTGAGTCAATCAAAAATAGTTCAGTCTCCTATTTAGTATTAATATTAGTATTACAAACATCTAAATAAATTTAAAAAATAGAAATTGCTCTCTATTATAGATTTATTGCTTCTAGTTAATAGCATAACATTACCTTCTGACAAAAAAAATCAAAGGTGAAGTGAGACATAACCAAATTCTGGTGGTTTCCAAATGTTAATACTTACCTATATTACATTAGAGAGACACGCGTAAACTAATTTAAATTAATTAAATAATGGTGTTAACAAAATTAAATCAACAAGTACTTTATGAATAAGTAAAAATTGCATAATTAAAAGAATTTTTTAAATTGAATTCTATTTTTTCATATTGAAACTCCATAACCATGAAAATTTATATAAATACCAAAATATGTAAAAATCCATGATATTTTACCGCTCTTTAAATTCATTAATTTTGGTCGGTAGTTGGACAAATAATTATTCTAATGTAGTTTATAGTTAATGTAGTCTTTTTGTTAACTAAAAAAAATATGCATACTGCTAATTATACGAAAAGCTTAGAATAATAATTTGCAAAAACATAAATAAAATTATTGTCAAATTTCAAAGGTATTTTTAATGACAGAAATTATCCACTAAAACTATCACGAAAAACCATGTCAAAACTTGACTTTAAATAAAAATTACAATCTAAACTAAAACTCTAAAACGTAATCGTAAGGGATATAGAAACTTTTCTAACTACTGTTCGGTAATTAGATAATTTGTAAAACAACGCCAGTAGGACTAGTTATACAGGGTGGTACTTAAGTAATGGTACATAGAGATGTAATAAATACTTTTATTTTTACCAACAACTGTAACGTTTTTGAAGGTACAAATATTTCATAACTTTATACTGTTAAGATATTATGCATAGGGATTTAGTTAAATATCGCCTTGTAGATAGAACTTTTTTATTTTTTATTTTCCAAATTGTAACATTCCCTATTTATTTAAAATTACGTAAACGAAAGTTATGGGCCAAAGTCGTGATCGAATAATAAATAAATATTCTTCTTGAAATCATCAAAATTATTAAACATTTGTGGTTTTCTTGGTTTGAAAATAAAAAGCGATTAGGAAGTCAAGTTCGAGAGACCGAGAGGTCGAGTCGTGATAGTGCCTATCCCTGCGAATAAATCTATTAGTTATTTAAAGATATAAGTTGCCCTGATATTTTGTGTGCACTGCTTTTATAGATAAATAAATTCTTATTCTTTTTCTTCAGCATCTTTAACTTCCAATAACCAAGTTACGCAGTGGGTTATACCCCCTGAAAATGAGATTCTTTCATACATTTATTAGAATAAACAAGCCAGTACGTAACAATATAAGCCATGTTTATAGCATAAATCCAAGGAAAATTTGAATTGAACAACATTGTAAACAGAAATATATTTTGTCATAGTAAGTATTCCAAATATCCACGTTCTCTTTGATACTTTTATTTATTAGTTTTATGAGCTTTTTTCCTTATGGCCATACATCGAAATCTATAGGAATAAAATCTTGGCTAACTTCTGGTCGAGTAAAAAGAAATATTTTTGTCACTGACAAGTCTTATAACAAAACGTTGAATTCGTGTTCTATAAAATATAAGTAACTTTCATTCAAAATTTTCGGTAAACCATAGGGACTGGGTGGTCGTCAATGAACGCACGCTTATTTAAAATTCGTGATGAAAATGCTTTCCTCTGTTACCATGAGGATTTTCAATTTCCCAGAACTGATTATTCCTTAAATATAAAATACCACAGTGCGTAAATAATATCCGATTGACGAAAGTATAGTCAATATTTTGCTGTTTTGGATATTGCTTTCATCAAAATTCCAAACCGATTTTCAAATATTTGATGATCAATTTGGAAATTTTTGAAAATAATTTCGTTCTTTAGCATGTCCGTTAAAATATTATTAAGAGTATGTTTTTCATTTCTACATTCAAAAAATGATTATGCTCTTACTTAATTAGCAAATCCATGATCAAAAAATTCCAAAGAAGCTCTACTAGTTCAAATTGTAATAATTATTAAAATTCAAAATTCGTGATAAATCTAAAACCTATAAACCTATAATATCGCAAATCACTAAGAATGTTAACTAAGAATCTTAATAAACAAATAAAAAAAAAGAACAAGAGAACGTTAAGCGAAAATTTAGTTCACTCATTAGTCTCATTACCAAAAGGTTGTGTCTACGATGTAAGGGCACTAACTCAAACTACTTCATACAGGATGATTTTTTGGAACTTATTTTACCCTTCAGAAATGGTTGGAAAGGTTCTGCCTAATCTAACTATTTCTACTAAAAGAAGAGTCCAATACAATTATTTTTCTTTAAATAATAACTGGAAAACCATTAATCTCAGTGAAGACACGTTTTAATTATTTCTGTAACATTAGAACGCGATTTTTGGAAACTGCTGGTCAAAAAATAATAAATTAGAGAACCATTAAAAAAACAATTAAACGCTCTTCAAAATAATATGCCACTTGACCCCCCCTTCTCATTTAAGAATCTAGAGGGTTCAACTAACGGAGCTAAAAATTTTCATTGAAAATGACCCTCGTGAAAACAAAATTGACCTGTCCCATTTTTCTTATTTTCTTACTGGAAAGAAAATACTAACGGTGGAAAGTTTACAAATTGACACCCTGCATTTTAAAAGTACTGAATCGTAATTTTCACAGCATTCAGAACATACTATTTGGAGCTAATTAGAAATTATAGTAATCATGAGCAGAATATGTTTTTTTGCCAAAAAAGATTAATGAAAAAAATGTTGCACAGCACATTTTATTCTTGTCAAAGCTCAATAGAATAATAAAAAAAATATATAACTACATATTCTGTCTTATAGAAAACCGATAAAAATTAATAATGAATTCTTAAATAACATTTGAATTTGATGGTTTTAATTTTATTGCCAAATTATAAATTTTCTGTGGCAAACTCGAAACAATTTGGGATAATTAATAATAATTAAATATCAATGACAGTTTCCGCCATTAATTAGTTGATGGAGTGGCAACGCTGGATCTGCCATATAACAGCTGGAAATTTAAATTACCATAATTACCGATACTGCAGCCCACTTACTCATACTTACACAACTTTCTGTTGCAATAGTCTCAATCACTGGCCAAACTTCAGGCTCATAGCGCTTTAAAAGTTTGTATTTAGCAAGTGGTATAAAAAAATTACAGGGATTTCCTCTTCATTATGTTCGAAGTTAAATAATTTCATAGTTGTACTTCTTATTTCATTTCTTGATCACAAATTTGAGAGAAAATACAAAATAAATAGAAAAAATTTCTATATATTTTTTTCAAGTTTCACAAAATTCTCAAAAGTTACTACAAAGTATTCTTAAATCATTAATTTAAAGACTTTTCATTGTCAAACATTTGTACTACAGTCAACAAGATGTGATCAATGATTTAAAAAGTTAATTATTTGTAATTTCTTTGGAAAACAAATTCAAAATATTTTTGATCCTGACTAGCCCACCCCGACTTCCTTAAATTTTTTTGTTTGTTATGCTTACTAGGAATAGCGTCATTTCCCAATAACGGTTAAACGGATTGTAATTTTTTCAGGTTTTAAATCAGAGCAATCAACGAATCCCAATTGAAATTTTATTTCAGAAAATACCGCAATTCCCCAGATAATAAGTCTGGCGAGTGTGAAAATTATCATGCCTCATGTGGAGTTGTTTTAATTAAGAGTGTCATGAATTTAACAGAAATACGTATAAATATTCATAAAAGGTTGCGGGTCGTATTCACGCCCCAGAGTTCTGCTTAATTAAATTCTTTTCTGAGTTAGCCAAAGAACAAAAGGATTATTCCGATATTCTGTACAGTTACAGAAATGCTGAGCCGGAAACCGCCAATGACATGCCCCAATATTAAAAGCAGGGAAAATTAAATTATTTGGCAGGTTATTTAAAACAATTCCCAATTTCGTTTTGTTTCAAAAAAATTAAAATGTTTATTTATTTATGAACCTTCTATTGCGAAATGTGTACGAAGTAGATTTCGCAACTAGAATACTACATATAATTAAATTAAATTAAATTAGACGATTTAAGAAGTATGGTACCGCAAAGTCGAGAGAAAAAAGTGGAAAGAAGAGGATGGAACAAATTAATCGAAACAGTTTTTAAGTTTATTTATTTATTGTATACCACAATAAATATAAATATAGTTGGAGAGCTAAATATTTCTTTCACGATTTTGATTGAAACCATTTCTAACTGTCTTTTTTCAGCAGAAAGTTAACAATTAAGTTATCGATATTAAAAGTACATAAGAAAACTGTCAACTCTAATATGTTCAAATTGATGAATCTTACACAAATTTCTGCGCTCATGGGAAACGGGCCACTTTTCGCACTTCTTAAACAAACCAATATTTTCGCCAGTCAAACCTCTTTATATAAATACTGAAAATTTTTAAAATAAATATGATAGATATTCTTAGTTAAAAATATTTTTAACTTCATTGTTAACAATCGAAAAACATTAAATAAACACAAATTATTTAACATAATATTCGATAATTTTTTATTATTCATATATTTCAAAAATTACCTAAATTCCTGACCTTTTTCGTATTTATGCATGCTGATTTTATTATTCATTAAGAAGACGCCGTAGTGGAAAAACAGTTATATTTTTAGAGAACGATTTTTAAAACTAGTAATACAAAATAAGTTAATAGAAATATACAAAAATACCCACGATAAAATAAAATTATTAGGTTAATGTTTTAAACGAAATGTAGCAAGAAATTTAAAACTAATAGCCAATATATCCAAGAAATATTAACTGATTAATAATGGATCAGTTAAAAAATAAATAAATTTGAAAAAAAAAGTAATATACCACTGTATATATATATATGCGCCGGTATTAATTATAAAATTATCGTATCTTCAAAACTATTAATTACCGAACACAAGTATGATATATTTTTGGAATCTTCATGAAATTGGCAATCTAAAAAAAAAATAAAATATATAGGATGTGCCATTTAAAAAATTTGTCTTTGATATCGTTACTAACAAAAGGTTTAGCCTGTATATTTCGTTGTTATGTAAAAGTACAATAAATAAAATCAAAAACTGACTTGTTTCAGGATTTTTCCTCAAAGTTGTTTGTTTAGCTTAAAATGAATTTATTCCATACTTTATGTACACACTGTATAAAAAATAAATAGAAAATAATAAATGTAAAAGAAAATGAGAACACATAGAATACAAAAAAAAGGAACATTCCAATAAATACAGACAACAATTAAATAAATGGAATAATCGCGAAATTAATAAACATACAAAATAAGAAATACCTATAGACTATCAACAAATCACACCTCAGTATATATGACAATTATTAGGTACAAGATAGAACAAGCGATTATAAAGAACTACAATAACAGAAATAGGAGGATTTAAAGAAACATAATCACAAATTTAGAAGTACTTAGGTATTAACCTAAAAAGTGGGATACAAAAGAAGGCACACAAAAAGAATAAATGGCAATCGATTTTAATAAGAGAAAGGAAGTCAATATTAAACAAAAACAGCGATTTATTGACCTTAATTTAGCTAATTATTAAAGTTCTACACATACTTTGTGGAATCTATCCATAATAAATTATACTTATCTTGAATTTCCACACTATTCCAAAGTGTTTTTAAAATATTTTCTCTCTGACTTAAGTTTGACAAGATTATTCCTATTGAATTTTATTTTATGTCGTTTAATTTATAATTTGTCTCTGGATTAGATTTCATATAATTGTTTATTTTTAGTCAAATTTGTCAAAAGGTCTTATAATTTACAAATCTATTATAATTTTAAATTATATATATTATTATATCATTGTAGATATATATATATATATATATATATATATATATCCAGAGACACATTATAAATTATATATATATATATATATAGGTATGTATGTATGTAAATTATTATGTGAAAAGTGAGATAAAAAATATAAATATCTGTTCACAATATCACAATCATAATGAAGTGAGAACAGAGGCGTTCCAAAGTAAAATTTAAAAACTATTATAGTACACCACTAATTTACTAGGTAACAATTAAATATTAGAAATATGATTAATTTACCTTCCACGAAACATTTTAACTTGATCCAGTTAAAACAAATAATAACAAAACAATGACTTCGCGAATTACTTTATCGGAATACCCTGATTACTCATTGTGATATGTAAACGTGAATTTAATAATCTCATTTTGTCAAATAACAGTTTCCTTTAGAGTGCGGTAAAATTTAGATCAACGATAAAATCATCTAATAATATAATTAGTGTCCTAAAAGTCTCTAAACACAATAATCTAAATAGATATATACAAAGTTTACATTTTCTTGAACTACTATATTGGATTTTTAGAACAATTTATCCTTCCATTTAGATGTATCTATTCCAAAGTACCTACATTGCTTATTGATAAACATAATTTTGCTGGAAAAACAATTGCACTAATAAGTCTACTAATTTAAACAATTGAAATAATAGTTAGAATCTTTCAAAACATGAATTGTTACTTATTTTCCATAATATTCAATTATTTTTTAATAAATTGTGTTAATACATCAATTAAAACCTAATGTCTATTACATTTGTTTATTCATTTCTTGTATAACCCTCTTTAATAATGTGTTACGAGTTGTTGGAATAAATTAACGCAGAATTATAAAAAAGCAAAAAGAAACATTCATTTACAAGATTATTAATGAACACCTTCTAAGTAGCTATTAAATTTTCAACTGGGAAATCAAAGGGAATCATTTTAAACACTTTATTTCTGTTCAATTTTCGTATAAATTTTTAAAAAATATTTAGTATATTTGTTTAATAACACAGACGTCAGACTTTCTAATTGTATTGGTATAGATACATTGTTGATGTTTTAGCTGGTTTTACAAGTAGTGATAGACAATTGGTTATTTTATTTAATTTTATTTCCAAAAATAAAATTTATTGTTGAAATTATCTATTATATCTAATAAATAGGTTGATTAATATAAAGGAAGAAAAGGTTGACATCTATCTCATACTTCAGAAACAATCTAAAGATAACAGGTCATTCAGAAATATTACATATTTTGGAGATATTTCAAACAAAATATCTTCTACAATATCTTTTTAAGTAAAAAATAATGTGGGTTCATTTTTATTAAATGTAAAATCTAAAAATAATTAAAAAAATCAAACTAAATTGTCCGGATTGTAACGCCATCTATCTTGGCCAGACCCTTACAAATTTTAACATAAGGTACTGTGAACACTTACGATCTTGTAGATTAAAACAGCCAGATAAGTCACATTACGCAAAACACCTCATTGACACTAAACACAAATCTACACTTAATAACCCAATTGAAACAATAGTAGATGTAAGAAAAAGCCAAATTTGTATTACAAGTGTGTAAAGATTCTTTAATGAAGATTAGAGTTAAAGAAATTTATATTTTTCTCAAGTCAAAAAAAAAGAAGATTATTATTGTACATATTGATTGACGATTTGTTAAAATGTTTACGGTAGTTATATATATATATTATAAAAAATCTGTCAATCTTGACAATGCTAGGTAGGCGAAACCTTGGTCGAGAAAATATCATTTCAAAAGGTTTGTAATACTCTGGAAATTCAGATAAGTATAATTTATCTTTTTATATTAATTAAACAACTGTTTTTTATACAGATCTTGCGAGTTTCATTGCTTATTTCCAATAATATAATCCATTAATAAATCGTTAACTAAAATATCACACGGTACATGTACATTTCGAATTCCATCTTTCTGAACCAATTTTTGTGTAAGTTTGACCGTACTATACCGCGAAGAAACGTTTATATTTATAACCCGACCAGCACCAGCTATCACTTTAGACGGTGTTTCATTTTAAAAATGGAGTGTAGTGGTTGTGCTTCAGGGTTCTTAGGACCATCTTTGGACCAAACATGTGGTGCAGGCAGTATCTATCTCTTCATGAGCCTCCTGGACACATTCATCAGGAACTCTTGTCAAATTGGAGAAGTCTGCGACAGGGTAAGAAATTGGAGAGGGATGGAACAGATAATTTATTTTCTAAAATCGACTCAACCCCATTACTAATTTAAATCCATTTTTATTTTAGAATTGTTGGTGAATATAATCACGATTTTCTTTCCAAAAAATTATGTCATCTTAATTTATTTAAGTAGAAATGTTGGTTCAGTAAAAATGTTGGTCGTCTATGAATTTCATTTTCCTCCTTAATATTTTTTGCATAAGGAAAGAAGTGGTATTTTAATGTTGTCAATAATATTGTCTTATAAACTAAACACACACAAGGTAATAAAATAAACCTAAACTGTTGTAAATTTTAATTTTGGTAAAGAAATCGTGCTGAGTTATGCTGACGAATATATAACCATAATATAATTATAACAATATATCAAACAAAAACAAACGGACGGAAATTTTAATTAGATTATTTACTGTTTATTTAAAAATGACAAGAAAATAGAGTACAAATGAAATATTTTACGTATCAGTTCATTAAAAATATTTTTTTGTTTTTCCAAAAGGCTCAATTAAACAGTGCATTAGTATCGTCGAAAATGTTGACTATGTTTTTCAGTATTAGTTTCTAGAATCCAACAAGTATTTACTGAAATTAATTTCAAATTTTCAAAATCTTAGAGTGATTTTTCCGAGGATTTTCTTCTTTGGAGCTTCTCTGTTCAATGATATTACCATTATTGTGCTATTCAGTTTTATATTGGATGGTAATTTTTCCAATGCCCATTTTAACAAAATTACCAAATAATTTATCTTAAATATGAGAATGATTAATTTTTTGACATAATAACTCAGACATTTCATAACAAATCAATTATTACAAAAATAGAATACAATTTCGGGAACCGAGAATGATTTGTTTATTCATATTAGATAATTTTTACATTAAAACGTTGAATTTTTCATCCATAAAGATAATGGATTATCTGACAAGTACATACATTTTTAGCACTTTATTTATTTATAAATAGAAACAACAATAAAAATATTTAATTGTTACCTAAAGGGCTTATCGAACGAAATCTTTCTGTTCAAAATTACTTATAAATTAGTTTTATTTACTTTATAAACCAGGTCGCAATAAATTGATTTAAAAATCTAACTATATTGTCACTAGGAAATTAGCTTATAGATAGAAATATTGTGTCTCATTTAACTAGTCTATATTCCTTATTATTTCCAATATCCAAAATCAGCCTAAATTCACGTAAACTTTTAAACTATTTTAAATGTGTTAATACTAATTCTTACCAGATAAAGCCAAAGTTTTAGTAAAATAGTGAATAATCATTAAAATAATGTTAATTATTAAACAACGTGTATTAAGGTTTCATATAACATTTGATTCAATTATTATTATTTATAAATAAAATAATAGACAGCAACATTTTAGATTAGACCATACATTTTATACTGGAATATTATTGTTAACACTTTATTTTATTTAAGGGAGTCGTGACTTTTTTTTATTATTTTATTATTATTATTATTATTATTTATTATACCAAAAATTATTAGTAAATCAATCGTAGTAGAAATATTAAATATATTCCACAAAAATACACCCCGATAAAGAATATTCCAAAAAATTTAAAATGATTTTTTCTGTATAATGAGTAGATAAAATCTGTTTTTCAGGTGATTCCCAAAAGAAAACCAGATCAAGTATACGACTTCGTGGTAATCGGTGGGGGAAGTGGAGGATCCGCAGCTGCAGGAAAACTAGCTCAAGTAGCAGCTTGGAAAGTTTTACTAATTGAGGCTGGAAATGATGAGCCACCAGGTACACAGGTAAATAAGATTGTTTTCTTTAATAATATTTTGAATATATAAAAACCTGAAAAAGAATGAATACTTATAGAATTAAAATACTTTTATTGGTAGATTTCTATTTAAAATATACTTTTTTTAATTGTTTTAATTTACAAAGCATGAAACTCAAGTTATTGAAAAATAAATAGAGAATTTCTAGGAAAAAGATAGACAGTAGAAAACGTACATACAAATTTTCATGAAAGCACGATTCCATAAAAGTTATGAATAATAACCAATAGTAAAACAAGATTTTAGTTTGACATAAAAATAAGAGTCCGCTAAGAACAAGTGCCATAAAACTTTCAATATTTTATTTTTGAATGAAAAACACAATTTTAAATATTTTATTATTTCAAGTACAAAATAAAATGCAGTAAGTCGATATCTATATATAAAGTCTAATAACCGCTAATTAATTTTATTAGTGTGAAGAACCAAAAGCTAGGAACACAATGCCATAAAAGTTTCAGTATTTTAGTTTTGAATTAAATGCACAAAAACAATTTTATGTTAACATTAATTCATTATTTTAAGTTAATAATAAATATAATAAGGGAAAATTGAATAACTATTCTATGAAAAGTAAATAAAACAGTGTAATAACTCCTAACTAATTTTATTAGCGTGGAAGACCATTAAAGTTAATAGGTGGGTATACATTTTAAATGTTGTTGACAGAATCAATATTTAGTTCTTGACAAATATAATTTATTAAGTCAATTTAACACGGAAAATTTTAATAGTTTCCAAACGGCTAAAATAATTGAATAGTTATAGTTCTAGGAAATAATATTTCTCTGAGTATGCAGAATGTCCCATATTTTAGTATTCAGCCAATCCAATATATTTATTGTTTCAATAGATAGTATTTCGAGTTAAAAAAATATTACGATCTTTTGTTTATTAATTGATTATTACAGGGTGAGTATTATATAATTCTGTAATGAAAAAAATACCTTTTTTAAATTGAACCCCTAGAGTATTACTTTTCTATACTTTTGTTGAGCGTTGTATAACCAAAATTTTACAGTCGATTCCATAATATCTTTTTGAAACCCGAATTTCTATTAATATTTGATTGTTTATCCATTGAATTTCCTTGAAATCTTTGAGTTTTAATTTCTTAAAAACGATCAATTTTGGGCTGATACATCAAAAGTAACTTTTTCAAAAAAAAAACTTCAGGATATAAATGCTTAAATAGCTTAAATAGCATTCCATTATTATCGATTTCAAATCCTACTTGCCTTATAAGACACTTTTTTGTTATTAGCATACTGCACATTTAATTTAAGTTTAAATCTATATCTATGGAAACGTATGAAGAGTACTTTTTTGAGTAAAAAAGGCCAGGGAATCTTAATTACCTATTATTTTTAATACTTACGTATTTAAAAAATATGACGTAATCAGAGATATTTACCGCGAAAACTATCCCTTAATCGAAAGGGATTAAATTATTAATAATATAATAATAAGTATCTTTATGCAAAGCTACTATGTATAGAATTTGAAATGTTTTCAAGATATTAAAAAAAAAAATTTTTATGCAATTTTAAAGGCCTGTATCTCCCTTATTATTGAGCTTTCGATAAAAACGTACCTTTATTTTTAGGTGAACTATCACCCTTAGAAGTATTGCTCATCAATTTTGGACGACCCTGTATACATTTTTAGAAATTTAATAGTGTAAAAATATTCAACTGATAAATTTAGAATTTATTGAATAGTTCCAAGTAAAATTAGTTTATCTTAAAAATTTTTATTGTCCACCTAATTTAATAAACATCTATTAATTAAACATATCATTTCTGGGAAATAAATCATTTTACGGAGAAGGCGAATAATAATATAATCATTGAAGCCAATAATAATGTTATCATAATTTGCATAAAACGAATTAATCACTCTTGGTTTCATTTGTTGAATATATTAATTGTTAATTTATTCATCGATTTTTAAATTAGCGTGGAAAATACAAAAACGTGTTTTTCTTCTTTGGTCAACCTATCTCATCTTTTGACGCTTATCCATTCTTTTTGCCAATTAGCACGACAGAGGATAATGCTGCGAGGTTAATTTTTTATGTTTAATATTCCGGAAATGGACATCGCTTTGTTATAAAACATAGTACAGTCAATTTAAATTCTGTTTTCAACACCATTAAAATTACTTATTTAAAAGCCCCGAAAGTGATCTTTACTGGGCATGTAACCAAATTCAAGACCAAGGAAGTTTGTTAGTTCTTGTGGTTCAATTTATTAAAAGCTAATGTTTAATATTGATTAAAAAAATTAAATTTAACTAGATTAAGTTAACCCCGTCAAGAAAATTTAAAAATAACAAACAATTTATTATTAGGTGGAGCCGGAATTTGCTTTTAAAATCTTTTAAATTCGCTCCTATAAATTGTGGATTGAGTTTAGTTCAACTAGTTTAAAATTAACTGACAAAATTTAAAAAATAAAGCACTAACTAGTCAGTGGAGCCCCTTGCTCTCCTCCAGTACTTTTCTGGATGTGTTTTTTATACCGAAAGGAAACTTTTTGATTTTCAATTTACGCAGAGGATAATATATTGTGTTTCTTAAGTCACAATTCTTACAAAATCCATGAAATTAAACAATCAGCTTAATGTAATATATTGAAAATAAGGTTTAACAATAAGAAAATTGTAACTGGTTAAAAACAAAATTTATGTCAAAATTTAGATTGAGTTAGTCAAACCGTAATAAAAGTTTACAGATTTTTCATGTTAACAAAATTATTCAAAATGTGTTAATTTGGTAGATATAGGATTTTGGAACAATGAAAAAGACAAATAAAGTAAAAGTTTTAAAAACAGAATTGAGAAATACCTGTTAACTAACTAATTTTTAGGTCATAAAAGTATTAATTGAAATTTCTAAGCACCTACATATAATTTTTAAGGAATTATCTGCCCTAATTCAATATTAAATTAATTGATAAAGATAAGAATTGGAAACTGTAGGTAAATACCTACCAAAACATGTTACTTTAAGTACTTTTTATTAAGCAGCATTATTACGAAAATAGTCATTAATAAAATTTCAGGTTAATGATTAAAATCTAATTTTTGAGATAGGAAAAAAATTGGGTTAAATATCAATAAGTAGAGCAAATATCAAAATTAAAAAATTGTAATATAAAAAATGATTTAGGAAGAATATATCAATTTCGATTTTGAGAGATTACATTGTCGTTTACTTGTCGTTTTGGGTTTAGGAATTTCATTACATTTAAGAATTTCAAGAAAAACTGATAAAGATAAAAGAAAAATAAGTAGGTATTGTTACGCTTTGAAATATTTGATTTTTAAATTTAATTTTATTATATTTTTATAGAGTGAATGTTAGTAAAAATCGGAATATACAATAATTTTTATGTAATCAAAAATATGTATCTCGTTCTTAAATATACAGTGTGACACATCTAAATTGCAAACATTACCATAATTTTTGCAGGTATTAAATGATTTCAACATTTTTTTGAAATGTATAATGTGACTTTTATTAAACTATGTTTATTAATAAAATAGTTAATTTTAAGGTGAAAAGCTATTACCTGATGTATTCTCAAAGTTTAACTATCTATAACTTTTTATTAATAAACACATTTTAATAAAACTTGGGTCACATCTATTTTGGAGCCATCTAAATCCAGTGACATACTGATTTTTTTGATAAAAAAATCCCTAATAAGCTTTCTGGATTTTTTACTATGAAAAATATCGTAATGTGCTTAAAATTAGGAATAACTCTTTTAAACCTTGTCTCCGAAAAAAGTTTTTGAAAAATTAAGATGGATCATACTGTAGGTGACACTGAACAATTATGTAATCCAAAAAATTAAGGATGGGAATGTCTAATATCGATACTTTTGATTCATTGATTATCAGTACAAATCCAGATTTGATGATTGGTTTAAGATGTAAAAATTGCGAACAGTTCTGTGCGGTACCTTGTCAAAGAAACCAGATCAGCCCACGGGATACAAGAATGGTCTGATAAAGAGGTATGTGGTTAGGTTGCTTTGTATTCCTTCATTGTAGTGAGTTATACACTAATCCCTTTGTTGACCCTATACGAAGCCCTTCGTGCCTCCGCCTCCTTTTTAATGTGCGGGGCGAGAGCGATATGTGAAATGTCTCCATCTCCTTCGTACTTTTTCTAATTTTCTGCCTGTAGTCGCGATTTTAATTAAGGTCTTCTTAAGAAAGAACATTTCTTTAAAATTATGTATAGTTTCTACATTTTTCTTTCTGTATGCCTATGGTAAGGCCTTTTGGAATTTGTGAGTCAATATGGGGTACTGCCAATAATTTTTCTCATGGGGTATTAGCCATTCTTAATAAAAAGGTACCCAATAATTTAGTTATTTTTTATTGAAACAAGCAATATTTTACTTCTCAGAAAAAAACTACAAAATTTAGAGCTTATTTTATGTCGATTTGATGAATTACATTATCCAAAAATGTTTCCTAAGGGAGCTAGAGTTCTTTAAAGATGGCGTTCTATCATCCCTATTACTTCAAATAATTTCAAAACAGATTTTTGTTAAATGATTATTTTGTACATTTATTTCTTAACATATGCCCAATCAAATTGCCTGAATGTGATTTTTTTATGTAGTCAAAGGCGGCTCGTTGAGTGGGGTAATGGATACTTTTATTCATAATTTTTTTATCTCTAAAAATGTCTTCATTATGACATGATAATTAATAAATTTAGACATTTTTCCAAAAAATTATTATTTGTCCCAGCCGTCTATAAAAATTTAAAAATTTATTTTTAGTTAATGATAACGTATGCATAGAAACATGAAAATGATTTTTTTTTGAATACGGTTCATCGTAGAGACTTTAGATAAGAGTATCATTTTTTTGTAAAAATGTCAAGATTTGTTAAATATCATGTCAAAATGATATTTTAATAGAGAAAAAAATTGAGTAAAAATATCTAATACCCCACCCAAACGAGCTTCTTATAACTTTAGTTAAAAAATCCTATTTTCGTCATTTAAATGGGCACAATGCAAGAAACAAATATGCTAAATATTGTCGCTGAAAAGAAAACCGTTTTCAAGTTATTTTAATTAAACCGATGTTAGAGCGCTTTTTTTAAACAGCTCTAATTCTCAGCATTTTTTGAAAAGTGATTTGCATCAAATCGCCATAAAATGAGCTGTAGATTATGCAGGTTTTTTCTATGAAGGGAGTTTCTGGACACTCTGTATAATCTTATATACAACATTGACATTTTAAATAAATCATAGTTTTTAAGTCTAAAGACATAAACTATTTAAATATAAAATCATTAAACCTTGCATGTGTGACACATATTATAATTTTAAATAATTTATTGATAGTTTTTGTTAAACTATAAATTCAACTAAAAACTATTTAATTATTCAACAACAAAATTTTATGGATTTCGTTAGAATTGGAATCCCGCAAATACCTACGCATTTAAATAATGTTCTAGGTACCATCAATGGTTGTAAATTACCATGGGAACAAACATATAGATTGGTTATACAAAACCGAACCAGAACCTGTGGCCTGTCAAGGATTCCCGGAAAAACGTTGCAATTGGCCTAGGGGAAAAGTTCTCGGAGGATGCAGTGTCCTTCATGGTATGATGTATACACGAGGAACACCCAAAGGTAATTTATATATTTTTTTTTAATTACAGGTACAAAAAAAACAATTAACGTAATTTTTATAGAAATTTTAACGTAGCTAAAATGAGTCAAGTAGAAAATATTTTAATAGTATTTGATTCATAAAAATATTTCCCAACAAATTATTTATGGTAATATCTACTTAAAAAACTTCTTTTATATTCAATTTTAACAGTAGTTCAGATATGAGGCAGGTTATTGGGCATTATTAGATTTTTATAGATCTATAAAATAAAAGATGCATCACAGGGAGGTAATGTTTCTTTACGAGATTAAAAGTGTATTGTTTTAAAATACAATTGAATTAATATATAAAATATGTAATTAAGTCAAGCTAACTGCAAAAAATTTATCGTTATCTGCTTCTACTAGAAATGGTTATAATTTGAAATAATAACAGGAATTGGAAATTTATTATAAAGGTTAAACTCATTGAAATAAAAAAGAATGATAGAAGTATTGTAAATCTATTTATAAAATAATGATTTTAATAAACAATATTACAAATTTATATAAATGATCACATTAATTTTTCCATTTATTTATTAATAATGAGTACTAAAAAATGGTTTTTGAAATTATTTGCTAAAATAAAATAAAATAATGAATTGAAATATGTTTAAATTGTTAACACAATTAAATTAACAATCCTAATTGTATTTTTTGTCATAACATTTTATGTGGTCAAATTCTATAAATTAAAAATATTATTCGAAATTCCTGTTTTATGTGTTAATTTTTTATTCATTGCTTTTTTCTATAGAACTAATAATTTTTGAATGTTTATTAAGTGCCATAATAAAAAAAAATAGAGATGTACAGTACATAAGTTACAAAAAATATTATAACATAATGGTAAAACTGAAAAAAATCCCAAATTTGAGAAAAAATTTAAAACCCTATTTTAATTCCGTCCGTTCGGGTTAATATCTCTTAAGGGGTTGGGCTGAGACTTTTTTACAGGGAAGACCCCTTATAATTTTCAGTTAGGAATTTTTAATACCCTGTATTATTTTTAGTTTTTACTAATAAATTTCTGCATAATTTTACAATATTAAATATATTCCTTATAGGTTCTATTAGTAACTATTGTTTGTGCCATTTAAAAAGTATTGATAAAAATGGTAACATGGATTATCAATTAACCTCAATCTATTGAAATTTAACTAAAAAAATTAGCAGTATCTTTTCGATTTTTTTAACTAAATGCATAATAATTTTAGAACACAAACTTGATACTTAACAATCGTTTACTTAAAAAAAAATGTTTACATGAAAACTGTATTATTGGTCCGTTATCGGAAACAAAAAAACAAATACAAGAATTTCTTAACATTATTTTATGACAATAAAATTACATTTTATGATATATTTAAAACTCATGTATAAAGTTTGTTTTTTTTCTTTAGATATTAATATATTTAAAATATAATACATACAATCATGTATTTTAAATACAATTTTCATTGCTATGCAAATAAAATAAACATTGCTCTTTTAGCTGAATTACATATTCTTTATAAAATAATAATAAAACAAAACAAGCAGATATATTGGAATATAGGATATCATTATCTAAAATAAAAACAAAAAAATTTGTTAGAAAATTGGGTGAATGTTACGCATTTATTTAAAACGAATGATGAATTAAAAAGAATAAATTGTTTCAACGTTTTAAATTTTTAATTTATTGTCTTGCTAATGAATACCTAGAGATTTTTAAAAAAAAAGTAATTTTTCATTTATAATCACTGACAAATCTTAACGAAATATTTTAGTTTATAGTACATTTAAAAACAAGCAAGATGGTCCGACAAAACAAGAATGTTTACTTTCAAAATCCTAAATTCCCGAGGGCTAAAGAAAATTATTCAGGAACTAATCGTAACATAATTATAAGTGACACAGGAGCTGATAATTAAGAGTTCAATTACCCAACCCGAAGTATCACTTCCTGCTGTTTTCTTAAAAATATTATAGGCATTTAGGGACCAGATTATTAAATTTTATTCCATATTTAGTTTAGTATGGTACCGGTTTCATTTTTATAGTTCTAATAAATCAAAAATTTATTTAAAAAATAATTGCTATAGGAAATCCAGGGCCTGCGGATTGATTAAATATATCTCATCGTTCATTTTGTGGTTTGATGTTGATAAACATAACCTTGGAAAACTCGTTCGGTATCATCGATTTGAACAATATTTAATAATTTATAGCACCAATCTCGATGTTTAAAATATACATTTTTTTGGTTGAAAGTAATTTTATAACTATTTTTTGTTAAGCAAATTGGTATTTACCTTTTAATTATCTCATAAAAAAACTAAATACAGTGTGACCCATCTAAATTGGAAACACCACCATGGCATTTGAAGTTTGAAGTTGAGCATTTTTTTTTATTAAACGTATTTTAATAAAAGTTGGGTCTCATCTATTTGGGAGTCATCTAAATCCAGTGCCGTACTCATTTAAAAAAAAATCCCTAATAAGTTTTCTGGATTTTTGACTATGAAAAAATATCATAGAGTGCCTGAATAAAGATTTTTGGTTTATAGCTTCAAATACTATGGTGGTGTTTCTAGATGAGTCGCACTGTATAATTCAAATAAACAGATACAGAGTCCCGAAAATGTTTTTATTGCACATTTCATAAAACCAAAAATTTTTTAGTAAAGTTTACAAAGACTTATTGGCAAAATACCATTTTTTGAAAATTAACGTTAAATCTTGAGCTCTATTATTTCGTATTGCTATTATACATATTAAATTATATGTTTCTTTAAACTAGAATGTCCATTAACATTAATTTTCTCAAAATTACAACTAAGAATGATAAAAGTTTTATTTTTATGTGCATATATGCATATATATTTACTATTTAAAGAAATCATTTTGAGCGGAACTAAATATTTTAACATTTTTAGATGATGTTCATAAACTTGTTTTCAGTAAATTTTATATTTGAATAATTAAAAATGTTTAATTCCTGTTTACATCCAATAAAATTAATAATCATAACAGATATTTAGGTATAATTTATCAGTATCAAAAATAATTAATAAATTATCCGTTATCTTTTCGCATATTTATAGTTAGTTCCGTATGTTTAAGACACGAATAGGATTTTTTTAATAAAACTAATTAAGTCTAATCTCGCACTCGCAACTCTTATCAAATAAATTCCACTCACTAAAATGGAGATTCTGGCCTTGATGATTTTTTAAACAAAGCAATTTTCTGTCCAGTACTATCAGAGGCGTAAATGGTCACAGTATTCGGGGAAAGGAGAGGTAGTATGTCAAATATTATATAACTCCCTTAACCCCTACCTGGTTACGCCATTGAGTACGATTTAGTAAAATCTAATTCACCCTCTTGTAACTTTGTTTAATTTTTCTCGAAATTGAAGAACTAATTGAAGAGTCTTATCAATAAATATGAAATATGAGGTCATTAATATTTTATATGAATCTAATGATGTTTTGACAAAAATGTATACGTAAATAAAACATACATAAAATATCAAAATTTACTCATTGGAAATAATTATTCAACATAAGTGTAAAAAAATACGTATAAGATTAAAAATTCGTAATACGTGTACGTTCAAAAATAAAATATTATTTGTTTGTTTTTTATTTGATAATTTTTTATAAACAACAATAGTTACACTAGTAATAAATTTTATAAAATAACAAGATTTTTTCTAGGAATTATTGATAACCGCATTTGGTTATTATCAGATTTTCTCTTTTATTTTTCATTCAAAAATCTTCTTTTTTAGATTATGATAGTTGGGGAGAAAATAATCCCGGCTGGAGTTACAAAGATGTTTTGCCTGTTTTTAAAAGCTTTGAGGACAATAAGGAGATTGGAACTTTAGTTGAATCGGAGTATCATGGAACTGGAGGACCGGTGACTACCACAAGGTTCTACCACCAGCCTCCTTTGGCATACGATATTTTAAACGCTTCTAGAGAAATCGGTTATCCAGTTAGTAACGATTTAAATGGACGGCAATATAACGGGTTTGCAATAGCACAATCAAACACAAGGTATGCATGTTTTTCTATATTTTTCTTATTTGCTAGTCCCTTTTAAAAATTCTTACTTATTTTTAGTTCAGTTACCTGTTTTGGGCTTTATTTTAATGATTTTGTATTATTTTAAATGTTTTTTTCATTTTATGGAGCTTTGTTTTGTCTTTAATTGTTTAACTACTGCTATCACGAATCATTAAGAAACTTACTTCGCTAACGAATTTCCGTTAAATTTGAGATAATCTTCTGAAATAATATCTTAGAATACACGTTATATTTGTTCCTGTTTCAGATAACTTTAACAAACACTTAATTATGTTTCGATATAGTAAATAAAAAATGTAATATTAACAATTAATTTAAAATTAGTAAACTCATATGACTACTAAGCATTTATGCATTTTTAGTTATCAGAAAGAAATCTTATTTTTATTATTATTTATTAATTCAAAACATGTTTAATTAACATAGAATAATTAGTATAAAATTTGTTGTTTTTTATTTTATTATTATTTATTTATCACTTCTCTTTATTAGTCCATGCAGAAAAAAGAAATAAAATGCTTTGAGTTAATTAGTTTATAAACATGTTTTAATATTACAATCAAACAACATAACAGAGCATTGCAATTGCTAGTTATTTTCAATGCTTGAACAAAGTTTTACTTTATGTTTGCTTATAACCGAGCGTTCAAAACTTCTTTATTTTTCTATTTAAATCGAAATTTCATTTATTTCATGTTAGAAATAACTTAAAAATTTCCCTAGTAATTATATTTATACACCTGTTTCATAAAGTGAAAAACTGCCTCCGGATTTTTATTGGCTCAGTTCTAAATCTTTAATAAGTTAACTTTTATTTCTTTACCTCATGTTGGGGTTATTTTCCAAAGTGAAATAAATATTAACATATTTCATCCAATCAGAAATTCCAAACTTTTTACAAACTTCACGAAGTTACAAGGTAGATATCTTTTTAAATAAGAAACATGGCATGTGGACTGAACTTTGTAGAATTATAAATGCCTTCTTGATTTCATTTTTAATGTCCCTACTAAGAAGGAACTTTAAACTGGAACGTATATGACTAAGGTATAATTTATTCTGAATTGTATTAAGGGGTTAAATAAGTAATGAGAAAATTAGTCCTCTCAAACATTTTTAAAAATCTAATGAAATAACAAAAAAAGTCTGGTTTTTGATAAAACAATGTGTTTTTTTGTAGCAAAACAAATATTATGACCTGGCGATATTTTTTGTATATATAGATATATTTTATATTTTAATATATTGAATTAATATATTCCAGAAATAAAAAACACACCCGCTCAGCGATATTCTCAGAAATAATAAAAATTTAATATCACTCCGCGTATTGTCGTATAAAAAAGACTACGTAAAAATTTCATTGCTTTTTTCTGCGTGTAGCCCTAGCCATATAAGTCAGATTTCATAAAAAATACGCATGAAGTACATAAAATAAACATAAAATATCTAAACATTTTATTTAAATTACCATAACAAATGAACGAAAAACGTATAACTAGCAAGAGTACCTACTGTAACATTAAAAACGCTTTACTTTAAAATAAAAATTAAAGTATACTGCTAAGACTATTCCAAACCAATGAATAAATATTTCTTATTTTAATGCTTTCTCTAAGGTTATTAACCTTTCTAAGATAAAATTTCGGTTACTCTCAATTTTATTTTGGTACTAACGTTGAAATAAAAAATGTTATTTATTGGATATGTTTTTTTTTCGTATGTCGTCAAAACAGTTTTAAGCATTTAACTTCAGTATAATCTGATTGAATAAAAAATTGTATATATAATTAATTTTTAAGTTCGAGTTTTCTCGTTAAGTTTCTACTCCTTTTTTTGATGAATAAAAACAATCTCAAAATCTGAACCATTATCAATCTTATTTAGGTTATGTATTTTTCGCTCCCATTAAGGCATCATCACAAGTACTTTTGGAAAAATGTTAATAAATACAAGCTTGAATTCACACCATCTTTGGAACTAAGAACGGGTCTGATAATGCTTGGTACAACTTAAACACTGTGTTCCTTAAAATAGACCTTGATGCCACCTCAAGTTTCTTTGTTAAGAATGTAATGTTTTTTTCTATACGTTTAACTTTTGCGAATATTTGCCTGTTCATCTTGGTAAGTGAAAAATTCTTTTATTTTCAAACGATTTTTCCAAGAGAACCATTATTATAGGCCTAATGATGCCCTCATGAATCTATGGATTTAGTTAAATTAAGTGTTTAAACTCTCACTCTGTGGAAACTATCCATAGTAAATGTGAAAAGATAAATTATACTTGTTTTTATTTATAATTTTTTAAATTCATAAGAAGAATTTCTTATTTCTCTTTTTTATGGTCTAAGAACCCATTTCAGTATATGAAAGTTCCTCAAATTTCCCACATTCGTTACTATATAATTGCGCGAGAGATGCACTTTAGTGAAAATAAAACCAAATACATACGAGTACTACAAAATATTTAATTGATTAATATATTTATAATATTATTTGTATTTTTTAGAAATGGCGTTCGGTTAAGCAGCGCGAGGGCTTATGTGAGACCGCAAAGATTTAACCCAAATTTTCATGTTATGTTAAATTCCACAGCTACGAAAATAAATCTGAAGATGATGGGTAATCAAAAGGTGGTAGATTCTGTAGAGTTCTCTTACCGGAATAAAATGTATACTGTAAAAGTTAGAAAGGAAGTTGTATTAGCAGCAGGAGCACTCAATTCGCCACAAATACTCTTGCTTTCAGGAATTGGTCCCAAAGAAGAACTCCGCAGGGTAAGTAAATTAAATTTATTATTTTTAAACTTCCCATATATTCTAACTATCTATTTATTTCGGTAAAAAATATTTCACCTTTTATTAGAGTCTTCAAATTTTTCCTGATAAATTCAACTTAAGAGTATATATTTGACGTTTTTCATATATTAATTGATCTCTTATTGAACTGGGATACATCTTTCGTTTCTATATTTGCGTCATATTCTATTTCACGAATACAATCTACTTTATTCGCTTTTTCTGTTTGCCATCAAATATAAAATTGAAAAATTGGATGTAGGAAAAATCTACTCTTTCATTTTATTTTAAAAATCCTTTGCCAGACTTTCCTGGAACATAAGAAATGAACATAAAGTCATATTTGATATGGAATGAAAACTAAATTCTATAAATACTGAATGATATAATACACCATACTATGTTTATTATCTAAATACACGCCTTTTGTTTTCTTAGGTTGGAATTAAACAAGTTCATGAATTGCCAGGCGTTGGAAAAAATCTTAAGAACCACGTTGCTTTTTATATCACATATTCATTAATGAAAGAAAAAAATTATATAGATTTAGATTGGGCAACAGCCTTGAATTACCTCATCAACAGAAAAGGTCCCATGACATCCACAGGTAAGATTATTGTTGAATTAATTTTACATGTGGGAATATAATTTTAGTCAAAAAGCTTAATTACTCTTTAAATCTTATTTGTGCAGTGAGCTACCATTACTGTACTTAACATACAGTATAACACAGTCGGAATATATTTTTTAATCAACCTAATAAGCATTAAAATAAAGCTGTCCTATTTTTGCAGGAATGTCTCAATTAACTGCCCGGATAAATTCAAGATACGCAGATCCAAATGGCACCAACCCCGACTTGCAAATTTTCTTCGCTGGCTATTTAGCCAAATGTGCCAAAACTGGAGAAGTCAAAGCTTTGGAAAATCCAGAAAACCCGGAAGAACCAAAATCTCTAACCATCTCTCCAGTTACTCTCCATCCAAAAAGCTCTGGTTATGTAACTCTAAGATCTAAAGATCCCTTCGAACCACCAATCATGGTTGCCAATTATTTAACAGAACCTTATGACTTAGCAGTTTTAGTAGATGGTGTCAGGGTTATTCAAAGACTCATGAACACTACTATTATGAGGGAGAAATATGGAGCAGAGCTACTGAATGAAGATTACGGGGATTGTGGAAGCTTACCGTAAGTTTAAAATATACTTATTAAAGGTCTATTAAGTATAGTTTAAGACATAAACAATTTTCTTTAGCTATAATTTTGATATACTATTTTCCAGTTATGATTCAGATGAGTTCTGGGGTTGTGCAATTAAATACTACACTGGACCTGAAAACCATCAGGCTTGTTCTCTAAAAATGGGTCCTCCTTCTGACTCGATGGCTGTGATAGACAACAAACTAATGGTTCACGGAATCGATGGTATAAGAGTTATGGATGCATCTGCAATGCCAAAATTGGTATCTGGAAACACCCATGCAACCATCGTCATGATGGCAGAAAGAGGAGTTCAGTTTATTAAAGACAGATGGAAGCCACCTACGATTGGTAATAGGTTTAAAGAAAACCAAGGACCATTATCACATCTACATCCTAGTTTAAATAATGAAGGTTCCCATATTCAGGGACAATGGTATACAAAATCTCATACGCATAAAATAGAAGTTACAATAAAAGAAAATCCGTAAAAAGTACAAATTTTTTAAGTATGTGTCGTTATAGATTAAGAATAAGTTCCTTATATTAAATAAATAGTTTTACTGAGTTGTTTTAATTTAAATATAAACTAAAACATAAAATAACACTTCCACCCCTGCACATCTTATTCAAGATAATACCAAATTTCTCTGGAAATGCAGCTCCCAAAAACAGTTAAGAGGAAAGTTATTTTTTATAAAGATTTGAAACATGATCAGGCCACTATATATATTCATGAACAATCACGCTAAATTAATTGTTTGATTTCTGATTGAAATAAAAGTAATTTTGATTTCATTTCATTAAGTTTCTGTTGATTTGGATTAAGCCAACACTCCGTTGTTCAAAGTGATAAATCGTAGCATTATCTTTACTATAATAAAGTTCAAAAAGATCTTTGGTGCAGATTGCAAATAGAATTGGCCCAAGAATAGACTTCTGTGATACACCATGTTCCAAACGATATAAGCTGGAATCTACTATCAAAAGATGTATGTCAAGATACGATTTAAAAAACTCTAACTCTGTAATACTCTATGTTTATGTAATTTATATTTATAAGCCTTAAAATCCTAAATGAGGTTACCTAACAAATGTTGAATATCTTTTATTTAAAAAACTGTGATGCATTTTAAGCGTAAATGAATATCTGCACTAGATCTATTTTCCTATGAGGAATATTTGGGAATATGTTTGTTTCATAAACTAAATTCCTTTTTTACGTAGTTTTCGAAGACAATTTCGTATTCTGAGTCAGCTTGTTTAAATAATTACAGGACGTGTTTGATTCAACTTCTAAGGCTCTCCATAATATCTATTTCATTGGAATATTTAAAATATTCGTATAAACTTATTTGAATAGTACAAAACTTGATAAAAAAATATTCACACATTGCTGATTGATAATTCAGTATAAATAAACAGCAAAATATTCCATTGACTATTACATTATGTACGATATTTAAAATAGGTTTTAACTGAAAAACTTTTAATGAGCTATGTTTGTGTTACGCAGACACTTAAAAAAAGAAAAAATCCGGTCATTGACATAGTGACTTGCATTAAAAATGTAGAAATGCAGTAATTAATTTTCTGTTTATTTTCCACGGTATAAAATCTTTCGGAAAATAGTGAAGTTGAAAGATAAAACCAAAAATTCTCATTTATGATTTTAGACAAAATGAAACTATGATAAACCGGGCATTTTTCATTTTTAATTCCCTCTGCAGCACAAGCAGCAAATATTTTCATGAACTTCTGTAAATATTTGTTTCTTCGTAAAATAAGTATATAATGATTTACGGTTTACTTGCCAGCCTTATGAATTTATATTGCACTCTGAATATTTTATGATAGAGGAACTGCAATATTTTATAGAAAAATATAACTGAAACTTTCATACAGAGAAAGATTCCAGCAAATGTTATAAATGATTTCCAACTCAATTCAATGTGACTGTAACAGGGCTCTTCAAAGAACTAAAGAAATAATATGTGGACTACGGGAACTATGTATATATCAGTGACCAAAAGGACATGATAATAGATACAGGCTTTCATTCACTCTGTTCTATAAAAACTACACCAGTGAGATACAGAATAACTATTTAATAAAAAAAAAGAATTGTATAGAGAATTAGGTATCTGTAACTATCTATACATGTACAATCAATCTAACATGCTTTTTTGCTGGCCGGGATTCTCCCATCCCAGCGAATTCAGAAACTGTTGGGATAAAACCCTTTAAGTTTTATTTTTGTTTTTAAATCATCTTGAAATACAAATGGAGAACAAAAAACCAACCGCAGCCGTGTCAAAATAGATTGGCTTCGAGCTCGGAACTGTTCATTCCAGAAGTGTAATTTATGGAAAGGGATAGGAATGGCAGAAGCGATTCCCCCGTCATATTATTTGTCGTTGGTCACTGAGGGATTTCCAGTTTACAGTCGAGTTGATTTTGGGTCACCGGGGAACCATTTGAGTTATGCAAAAATACTAGTCGGTAAAAGGAAAGCCAAATTAGGTGCGGTCCAGACTTTTTGCCTAATTGGAACTGAAAAAAGGTTTGTGGTGTAAAATCGCAGCATTTTTAAATATGTTTCTATTAAGGATTTACAATAAACCGTAGCCTATAGAATGGCCCAAAATTTTATCTATTCCTGGTATTTTCGTTTTAATAATTTTATTTTAATTACAGTAATTAAAAAAACTTCATAATAAAGGCTGAACTTACGTGAGGCATGAGATAAAGATTAATAACCATAGTTAAACCTATAGTAATTTTATGAGAAAAAGGAACAAATGCATTTCATCCAGCAAAATTATCGATTGAAAAATTTTTAGATTTTTAATCTAGCTATTTTTCAACTAAATAAATTATTTACAACAAAACCATACTAGTGTTTAAATATCATTTATTTGTGCCAAAATCATTTACTACTTGCAATCAGTAAAAAAATAGATATAAACAGTATAATAGTAAAATGAATATAGAAAAGCGTTCATTTTATTTAGTAACTAAACTAAGGAGAGACTTGCTTAAAATAGATAACACTATTCACATAAATTTTAATAACATTTTATAATTTATACATTTACTATTTATTTAATATTAGGAAGTCAGGTTTGGGAATTTGATAGATAGCTCCTGCGATTTAATGCTTTAGTAATTGAAAGGTGTAAGTTGTCCTGATATTTTATATTAGATGTTTTCTCTAGATAAATAAATTGTTAATGTTTTTCTTGAGCCTCATATATTCCAATAACCAAGTTACATGATGGGTAAACCAACCGAAAAAATGTATTAGAATTGTTTATGTATTTATTAAAAAAAATAACCCAATGTGGAACAAAATCAACCAAAAATATTTTTCTGTTTGTTGATTAAATTAGTACTACCAATGATCCGAGTTGTTCTGAAATAAACTATCGAGTTGAACCTAGCCGAGACCTTCACGAACGCTCACGAGCATTCATGCACGTGCACAAATTACGATGTCGAAATTATATAAACGCGATTATTTATATATTTTATAAATTATTCAAAAATTCTGATTTATTTACATCTTTTATAAACTTTACAGACAAAATATTGTAAATTTACTGTTGACTAATTCATGAAACCCATATTAAACTAAATTTCTACTATTGGACAAACCGCTTACGATGTTGCCACTGTTGCATTGAAGTTTATATTGTCATTTACATAGTTAGGATAGATATAATATTTTAAGTGTCAGTGAGATTTTACAAGCAGTAAAAAATAATACTGAAGTTTTAAAATCACCCAAAAAGAAACCGTTCATTCAATTACTAATACACAAACACTGGACACCAGTGCAATTCGAAATTTATAACGTGCACGAAATAAGTCAGTATATTGCTAAATTGATTTGTTGAAGTTATATTGTTTGTGTACATATTAATGTAGATAAATATTTACTGGTAGTATAATATATTACTTTGGCATCTTTAAAATGAACATTAAATGAAAAGTAAATATTCAGTGGCTGTAGTACTTTATTGTGGAAATTATTAAGAAAGGAAAAACATTTGGGCTGTGACAATGAAACATAACCTTACATTACTACTATTCTCGTAAAGTTCTGTATTTTTGTATCGATTAGGCAACGCTGTATGATTTTGACGTAGAAAATTTAATCACAATGGTACTTTTTTTTTATAGGATTAGAACTTATCGATATCTTCTTGTAGTATTAGGAGAAAATTTATGCTAGGCTTGGTTTGTTTTGACGGGTCGTTCTTTAGAAATGACGGCCTTTGCAGTCGTTCTCCGCAGAGGAGACGTTGTTGCATGCCAGACCAACGTAATTAGAAAATTGCTGATAGTAAATTGGAATTTAATTAGAATTCCTACAGGAGATGCCGAGTGACACATGGCGTTGAGCCTGTTTATCAAAGTAGTTAACGAGCTCAAAAGCGCAACATTTGGCGAGTTCTTTGCCTGTAATGAGCTTTACGTAAGGTTAAAACGATGCTTCTAAGTTCTTCGTCTTAAATAGGTCAGATGAGTTAGGAAACGTTCGTTTTAATTGTCTGCAATTGTGTGTTATTGTTTGGAAAAGTAGCTTTAAAGCATTAATTAGGGTCGAGCATAAAATGGAAAAATGCATTTTTCTGCTAATGTTCTTAAAATGCCAAGGAGTAATCATGGAATATAAATTCTTATTTTCTTTCTCTATCTTTGTCAAAATAAAATAAGCCAGTAATATTTGTGAGAAACTTGAGTAATTTTATAATACCAATTAACCAAATTAATATTACTTCTCTATTATTATTGTGGCAATTACTAAAGGTTCCTCTTTCTAAATATCCGCATATTACTTCTTGGAAAATAGAAACAATTTAACGAATAAAATCAGTTCAATGAGGCATTCTATCTTTTGACATACAAATTAAAATAACGCTTTTCATAAGCCTATTGTCTTCTAAACAATGCTTTGTTGCAGGAAGGAACGAAGAAATATATTAAATGAGAAATATGTGGATTGAATACAATATGTTCTTGTCAACAAGAGATTTTCCAAATCCAAGACTCGGAATAAATGAAGAAATTATTTGGAGGGTTAAGCGTTTCCTATTTGATACGTTCTGTAACAATTTAGGAAACATTCGAAAAATGTTATCTATTATAAAGAAATGCGTAGTTTGTATATTCCCTGATTTTTTTTGTAATTATCAAGATATGACCATATTTCTTTAAAAAATCAAGATGATCATGATAAGTCTGTGGACAATATTTTTTTGGTTGATTTATATTTTTTCTGGAGACAGTCTTCATTTTGTGCGATATATGCAGTTTATCGATATTTGACAGCGTTTACGCCAGTCAATTTAATATAAAAATATTCCTTTACAGCGAAAATTCTATTCAATAAAATATTACTCCTAGCGATTTTATTTTAGTTTGGAAATCACTGTAGGTCCAATCAATTTAAGAATTTTTTGTGTGTTTCGATTCCTCCATAGTTGATTGCACAGATGATTCTGTAGAAATAATTTTTCTAATTATAATAATGCAGACTTCGCATTCATATTTTCCTCCAATCTGATAGTTCTTGAAAATATTTGTTACCTTTCTAAGTATCAAGAACCTAAAGATAAGGTTAATAGGGATAATTGACGCTATAAGTCTATACTATATAGTTATTTTTGTGAAACCCTTAAAACACTAAAAATATTAGTTTTTGGAAGCTGACTTTCATCCAACCAACTTCACCGATTAAGAAATAATAACAATAATACGTTACTAGAAGTAAGTACTTACGATTACGGAGATTCTGCAGTAAGTTCTTACCTGGAACTAAAAAATATTATAATTAATTTCAGTTTACATTATTGCTAATTGATTGGAGGTCATAAATGGAAATATAATTAATTACAACATACAAGAAAAAAATTTAACTATTTGTTACAAATATTGTGGTATCAATTTTAGCCGAGCAAAACTTTCTCAAATATTTTTGCACATTTCAATTAAACCTAACAAAGTTCATAAAGATAAGAATTAATCCACCTCTTTATTAATATCAAGGAAGAAGCTAGTCCTTCGGAGAACAAAGTCTTTTGTTCGCTTTAACTGTCTCCTGTCGACCCGGTCCTGTTGTTGACTCGAACCTTTTTTCGTTATCTTTTCCTCTTTTAATTGGCCACATTCTTGTAGTGAAACTAGCAATTTAAAGACGGAAAAAGGCTGCATTTTCGCAGTAAGGCAAACAAAATGTCTCCTTTTGAAGTGATAGCCATGTCGCGCGGTGAATTTCGAATAACGCTTTTCTTTGTGACATTCTTCATCATCAAAAAAAACTTACCACAATAACGACGAATGCTTAAAGAAAACTTTGTAGTAAAACTGAAAAATAAAAAATAAACCTACGACGTTCGCTTTGTGAAAATACTGAAGTAGGGATACAACATTTAAAAATAAGTATCCCTAAAGCCGTCTTAAAATTATTTTTATGGTTCTTGAATTAGTTTTTTATAAAATAGCTTCAATTATCGATACGAATTTAGCTATCAAAAGCTTTAACTGTACTTTTGTTGCAGTCGTACTGAAAAATGTAAAAAATAAGCGCACTTTCCACAGTTCCGCTATCTCTTTTGTTTCTTAAACATGAGAGCCATAAATTTTTAGCATTTGCTCGTTATTTTGCTTTTCAGGAGAAGATCGTAAACTTTAAGAAATGGTTCATAAGTCAAATGAGTATGATTTAATTAAACGTACAAAGAAAGAAAAATTACTTTATGCCTCTGCTTTTCTTTTGTTTATTTAAGTAACAAAGAAAAAATAGCGGCAATTCATTTCTTTTTTAATCATAGACCAAACTAAATTGAAACAATTTATTTCCAAATACACAAGTGTTAAGTAATGGAAGCTAGTTATAAATAAAGGGTAAATATTATTGAATAAAATTAATAACACAAAATCTAGTCAATCATTTTATCATCGATTAAGGCAAATTTTATTTTGGCCAATCTATAGATTATAATCGGGATATTTGATGAGTGTTTTATACATTACCGTCTACATCTCTAAGTCGCGTGGTCCAAACCGTACATTTGAAATACCTCAAGAAAATAAATATTCTCCGAAGATGGCAAAGACAGTTCTATCAACCGAAAATGTCATAGCAAACGATTTTTTGAGATCCCAAGAGAATAATCCTCATAGACCTTTTGCAGAGAAGAAGAACGATCACAGGATAGTACTAGGGTGAATTATTGTACCATTGCACTAACTGCTCTGCGAATTGTTGACACACCCATCGTACTCGCCCTGCTTAGTTCTCTGCGCCTTTTTCCTGTTCCCCAATATGAAAATATCGCTAGACGGAAAAAAATTAACTCAAACGAAGAGGTTATCGCCGAGCTAGTAGTATATTCTGAATAGTTTGATAAATCATATTTTTTGGAGGAGTTAAAAAAGTTGCAGAGACTTTTAAAAAAGTGTATCAACCTAAAAGCACATCTTTGCTTTTTTATTCCTAGTATGATTACTTAATAATGAACCCTCGTAAGTGATTCGATATTTCCTTCTGTATGAAAATTGATGAATTAAAAATTAAAATAAAAATAACAAAATATTAAACGGGTTTACCTTATCAGTACACACTTTAAATGCAGCTTCGAAAACACCTGGTTCGATAGATGTTTAATATTCGAATCGACTGTATAAAAGGCGCTACTTAATACAGACATGTTGAAAACATGATAAACAGTCACCGTGTGTTGACGGAGTGTATATAAAGAAGGCAACAAAGAGATAAATTTATGGATAAAGGGAGAATTCGAAAAGGAATTTTCATTCGTCTCCACGAAATTATGGCCTGTTGAACACGGTGGAAGACATGAGAATGCCGGTACGCTATTTTCTGCTGAATTTAGCGCAGCCGTGTTCCATGACAGATGTTTTAATTTGAATATTTCAAATAGATAATATACAGGAGAATATTGCAATTTAGTTCGAATATCTTCAAAAGAATCATTTTCAGATGGTTGGCTGTTGTATTTCTCTTTTAGTAACTACATATAAGGAAATTCTCTTCCAATGACTTCCAATTATACCAATATTACACATGGTGTTTGTAATATATGTCTTATGTCGTAGAAATTAGAAGGTGGTAAATGAAACTCCCTGTATTTTCTAACATTTTAGAATTCAATAAATTATTCAAATACCATTTCATGTTCTACTTTTTCTGCCTAGATTAAACAGTTTTATTAATCTTTTATAATCTTTTATCATTTTTGAACACAAGCATCAACAAACGCAACAATTATAGTAATAAGGTAACCAATTTTGGAAGTTGAATTTATTAAGATACTTGTGGAATTACATAATTAAATAATATTGTTTCATAATTTAAATATTCAGAAACTTCTAAAAGTTTACCTTCGTGTTATTGTCTAGAGGTTAATCAAGACGTTTTCGATTCTTTTTAGTACATTTTCTGGGATGATTCTAGTGGGTTATTCAGGTTTCAAAAATTAGAAAACTAGTCTTTTCTCGTTGTTATTGGAGCAGCATACTGTGTTTTTAAGAACTAGATACAAAAAGAAATGTAATACCATACGAAGATGATTAAAACAATTAACAAGGACAATTAAAAAATAGGAAGACCAGATTTAGGTCAAGAGAAAGAAATAGAATATGTTCACTAAACTCGATTGGATACCAGATATTGGGACTAGGTTCATTAAATTACCAGAGAATTAAATTATTATCAGAACTCCTTGACTATGAAAGAAAGATGGAACCAGTATCTTCTAGGTCAGGTTCCATCTCGATTGTAAAAATATTATTTTAGAACAGGTTGTTTTTTTTTTCTAATTTGCTCTTGTGTTTTTATCTGATAATTTGCTCAATGAAATGAACCTTTATTTTTTTGTGCTTTGTGCTTTCAAATAATGGAATCTGGTACTACCCCATAATTTATTGAATATTCACACATACGCCAAAAGTAAATTTTGTTCTAATTGGTAATGTTTTCATATCTGTAATTTATATTCTTGATATTTAGTTCTCCTTGGCTAGAGACTTTCAGCGTCCAAGAATATACCTATTTGCATATAATATTTTATTATTTGTCCTTTAAACTGACGGATTACTATTTTATTTCAGTTTACTGTTTTATTAAACATATTTGTTTCCTATAGCAATATTTTCCCGAATTACGTTTTATTTTCTCCTTTGGATCTCTCGATTCTTTTTATAACCAATTTGTAACTGCGCGGAAAAATATTACTCTTAAAGATAAAAATATTGGATATCCCTGCCTGTCTTTCTACAAAGAGTTGCTATTGTCATGATGTCATTGTTAATATTTTAATCATATATATCGTATTACATCTCCATTCACCCACTTCTGATAGGGGTTGATAGACTCGTTTTGTATCCTTTTGCCATGAAATAATCAAGATGATAGTCATGCAAGCGGAACTTCAACGTAAAGTCCCATCGCGCCTTTGTATTGTCACTGATAAATTTCATGATTATCAGTTCAGTGTTTCTTTGGTATAAATAATGGCTTAATTGGCGAAACAAAATTCCGACATATCATTATCAAGTGTATAATACATTTTAGACGCGTACAGCGATTTTTAATGAATATGTTCGAATGGAGAGTTTCTAGTGGTGATGATGGACCAGTACAGGAATTGCAGAAAATAGGTTAGACAGGTAATATTTTTTAAAAATCCGTTGAGGGTGATTACAGTAAAAGTTTTTTGTTCTGAACATTTCTTTTTTATAAACACTAATGGCCACCATTCAATATTATACTGATGACAATATATTATACGAGCTATGATAAATTATGCAGTGCATAAAATAATCTGTGGTCTATTGTGGCTCATCGATATAAGCAAGTTAGAGACCCTTGTACTAATTCATAATTCTAATTAAACCTATGATCTTTTTCAGGATCAACTATTCTAAACTGGTTTCAGGTTTCAGGTAGATAATTTTAACATAGAAAAGGGTCTATTTTATTTATTATTTTTATGAGGTTATGATTTGGAGTTTTTTTAATTTTTAGGCAGTTTATCTTTCTAGTACCTTACAAAGGTATTGTACAAATTCTTCTTAGGCCTTAGTGTTTTGGTTTATACTCGTACTTTTATGTGGGTCTAAAACCGATAGCCTTCTGACCATATTTAGTCCATTCATAGCTTTGCAAAGTTTTGCTCTTAAGAGCGTGCTTTAGCTGTAAAGATTTCGAGAGATGCATAATCCGGTAGGTACCTCCTCTAAAAAGCGTACATATAATCAAAGGACGTAAGTTTCGACTGTTTATTTGCAACTTTATCTGATCGGGTTTAACGGTTCTTTATTTACTAATAGAACGTAGAATGTAGGTCGTTCCCGAATCTGTTGTTTTCAAGCCGGTATATATCAAAGAATATGTATTTTAGAAAAGGGTACGATAGATTCGTATACTAGCTTGATTAAGTATATTCCATCTTAATTCGGAGGCTTACCCATATTCCTTAAAGAATAAATATTAGGATTTTTTTATATTCATTCTTTGGTAAAAGTAAATAATTATAGCAAAAATATTATACTGAGTGAGTCGGACAATGACTTTTCTGATTGATTGACACTTAAAGTAAATATTGAATAGTATTTTTTTTTGTTAATATGCAGGTTAATTTTTGACATTTGCTGAAAATGTCTTTAGGGTTCAATTTATAACCGTAGTAAACAAATATCTAATTGGTTACTTGGTTATTAATTTTCAAAAATTAAAGCGACAATTAACATTTATAAAACCCAGGATTATCTTAAAACACTTTTATTTTTACAGTTTTATTTTTAACGAATCTAGCTTTTTCTTCATATTTAAAATTTGTAATTGATCAAAATTTCATAAATATCGTCCGTTTCGTTTTAAAGATAGTTACTTGGTTCCATACTTAATCCCAACCCCGTATAAGGTCTGCGAAATAGCTAGAATGAATAGCAGCAATATCTCGAATAAAATACTTTTCATTTTCGGAATACTTGTATACAGCAGATTCATTGGCCTTAACTTCGTATATTGTAGTAGATACTTAATTTTTCTTGATTAAATATTTAGCTATACAAAATAATGGCATTATCAGGCACAATGTTGGATGAAATCTATATACTGATTGAAATTTTCATTACAGTTGTATATCTCGCAAAGTAACAAATGTATCTGTTCACAAAGAAAATACTTAATTAATGTTTTTATAACGAGTGTACAGAAAGCAACACAATAGCAAAGAATATGGGAAATAATGAAAAGAGAAAGGGGTTTCATTATTTAGAAACTCACGTTCATAATTTGCACCGCTGTCGAGTGTAGTTCCATTACAATCCCGCTATTATTTTACACTTCATCTCGAAAGGAAACGTGTTACATCTATCGGGTTATAAATTTTCCACTTCATCAAAAGCTGCATTATACGCTTTACGTATTTGAAACTGCTACTCACCCTTTTGTTCCACGCAACAGATCTCTCCCTGCAGATGAATCATGATGCCATCGGACTATACTGCTTGAAATATATGACACTAATCCCGATGTATTGCTATTGTTATTTGTGATATAACAAACGGAATGTTCGTAGAGGATCAGCTACAAAGTTAATGGCACCCTAAAAAGCGTACCGTCCCTGTAAAACGGGATAATTTATTACGCGCCCGTCAAGGTTCCCTTGTCAGAAAAATCGCTTGGATTGGTATTTATTGTAACCATTACACAAAGCCATAACAATTACCTAAGTCATATGATGCAAAAATTACCAACCGATATTTGCCTAGATACGAAATACAGCCCAAATTTTAAACCCTATAAATCCTCTTGTCGGAAAAATATTGAATTTCTCTACATTTAATTTCACAAATAACTACCACTTTTACGCCTGAAATTTTATTTTATATTATGTGTCTGTAAGCAAGTTAAAACTCAAAAAATATAAGCAATGACTCCAAAATTTTTTCAAAATTATTGATTCCAGGAATCGATATAAAACTAGTCGTTTGAAACGTATTAACTAGACCTAAATGATAGTTTTTTTCTGTTTCGAACGATAATTTTAAAAGAAATTTAACATAAAAAATTAAGCACATTAGTTAAAACTGTGGTTACGAAATAGCTCTACTGACAGCTATAGATTAAATCCAGTGCTAACAAAATAGACAAAATCACACTGGTGCGCTTTGTCATTGTCATCGATTTTAAATACATTTTTTCTTCTTTCAGTATGTGAAATCAATGTATTTCTTAATAGGGTTATTTCACGCATTATTTCCACAAAAGCAAATTTAATTTCAAGCACTGGTAAAAATAAATAGATACATAAATGGGCATGGGCAGAATCTAATACTTGAATGAAAATGACACTTTGTAATTAGAATGTAGAATAGCCCAATATGTATAGATATTTTTATTTGATACGATTCGTTTACAATCAAACATTTTTAGAAAGAATCAGACTCAAATGCGACGGTTCGGGATCGGACGAGTTAAAATACGAAAATCTCTAGTCGAAAACTTTGCTACTTAGACTCAATGACATCCAATACTTCTCGATTCTTAGTATTCATTATATTAATAGTATTAAACATTTGTTGATGATAACAATAAAAGGTCTACATCTAATGTTGTCATTGCAAACAAGTATCTGGCATAAAATTATAAAAAATATCAATATCGGTATAGACTGTTACAATAAATAACTCTTATTATAATTTCTGTTTAAAATTGTAAGTATTATTTCCCTGTCGTAAAGATTTTCATTTTAAATTCCTAAACCCGAAAGAATTGAAGTATTCCGGAGCGATTTTTAAGAAAATATATAGGGTATGGTTAGTTTAACGTTAAATTCTTCCGTTAGCTATAGAGTGATTTTTAAAACAGAGTTTACGATTAAATAGTGTGATAAAGTTCAGTACCTTCTATGTTGTTTTAGATGTAAAAAAATATTGTAGAAAGCTTTAAGCTTCACGTTTTATAATTTATTAGAAATGTATAGGGTCTTTTATAAAGTCGTGCAAGATAAAAACTGTTTTTTAAATGGAATACATTGTATTTAGTTTACGATTTGTATTCCCTTTTCTGTTCTTATTACAACAATACTAAGTTGTTTGATATTTTTAAAACTTGCGACCAGTTTTCAATAAATTCAACTCCCTGAAATGTAAAAATCGATTAATAAAAAAATATCGTCTTCTAATATCGATTTTATGTATAGTCACTACATTTTGAGAACCTTTTATAGTTGAATTTTTCTTAAAAAAAATTTTAATTTTCTTTCAGGTCGAGTCCTTTTAAAGGTAATTTCTACCCAATTTAAAAATTTAAGTAACAGTTTATAAGATTAAGATATAATAGTAAGTAACAGCCTTATAAGAAAAGAACTTTACGATTATTACATAAAATATACGAAGAATTATTTAAAAATTTGAGACAATATTTGTGAAATTTGTGATATACAGAGTGCTTCAAATAATATAGTTTTGAAATAAATGCTGATCTTATTACTTACTATAAAATAAATAATTTATGAAATGTGTTCAATGAACTTTTTGTATTTTCGAAAATTTGGTATAATAACTATGGCAAAGTTCTTATACTGTATTTTGATAATTAGAAGGTAACAATTATCCTAATAAATAAATAAAATACTAAACAACTATTTGTTTGTTAATAATAGCTTTATGCTTGCCTGTTTATTACGCTTGTTCAAAAACCCTTTCATAAATATAGCAATATTCATAGAAATTTACATAAGTACATACCATATATGTATAATTGAAAACCGTATTAAAATTATTATACAGCATTAAGCAAACGAATCTACTTAATTGAGTTTACTTGTATTTCAAAATTGTGAAATTCAAAATTCCTGTAATAAACACCTCATTTACTATTAGACTTGAAAAATATTTATAAGCGTAGATTATTGCACTAATTTAACAAATATTTAACTTTAAAAGCATTATTCTCTATATTATTTTTAATAAAAAAAAAATACAATCTAGTTAATATGAGCACAAAAATTGTTTTAGTTGTTTACAAGTTGCTGCAAAGTTAAATAAATTTAATTTGATTATTTCCGAAATACTTAAAACAATAAAGATATATAGGTCGGAATAAAAAAATAATTTTCATCTAAAAAATGCAATATTTTATGCAATCTGAGAGACTATTATCATCTATGCAGATATTTCCAGATTGAGAAAAAATCCTTGTGCAGAAAAAATGCACTTTAAAGTAGAAGATTTTTTGAGAAGCTAATAGGAAAATTCCTTTAAGGGATACAGAGAAAAGGAAAAGAAGTAAGAGAAAAAGACCAAAACAAAGATAAGTAAAAGCCTCGAAAATCGACTTAACGTCCTTAACATTAACGGCAGAAATGTCTAGTACTAAATAAGTAACATTTTGTGTGCTTTCTTTAACCCTTTTATTAATATTAGATATTCTGAAATATTTTTAAAAACATATATTTATTTGTCTCGTACTCACTTATATTAAATTAGTAATAAAAACAGTGATTTTTAAAATCTTTTAGAAACTCATATTTACTATCAGAAATAAAACCAAGACCTTCAATCACAAATGATTGTCGGGTTTATCAAACAATAGGAGAAAATCTACACCGTGATAACCAAACACACTCTTTTCTACTCCATTCTGCTTAGCACGACTTTGCAAGACAAAAAAAAACGTCCTCACAAAAATATGTAAATTGCAAGCAGAAATATCCCACGGGTTTTGCTCGCTTCTCCGTCTTGCATTCCTTGTTATTCACCACAGAGTCACACTGGGAAAATTTTAGTGGTCTAATCAGAATGAAAAATAGGTGGGATGTAGCAGGATTAAAAAATAGAGGCAGACGTGACCGGTTGAAATGAAATGTGTTGAACGAACCGATATATTTTACAATTTTCTGAAAAATACTTCTGAACAAAAAAATATCATTTTAGGTAACTCTTATTGATAAATCTCGTTTTGAGTTTATTAAATCATTTGGCAATAAATAATAGTCTGCTGCCCTTTTTCGATATAACATTTTGGTGAAATTTTCTTTGGTTACTCATATCTTAATTTGCATTCTGTTTCTTTCGTCTTTTAGATAAATTTTTATCTTATTGTCAATTATTTCCCCTCTTTATATTTTTATTTTTCACATAAGATTCGACAACATCTCTACCTTGAGATCCGGTACTCCAACTTTGGTTTAGAGAGGATTCTCATATTTAGAGGAAGCAAAGAACTGTGCTTCCATCTACTTAGTAGATGAATTCCATGCATAAAATAAAAATACACAGCCTGTATTTATACATTATTGTAGTGAAGTATGTAGTTATTTATTATGAACTCAATTAAATAAAATTTCCTGCTCACAAAAATGTGACGAAACTTTGCACAATCGTAGGAATATTTAATCCAATCTGGATAATTTATTTACACACTACAATTTATGTATATTATTTAAATAATAAATATAATTAAATACATAAATTATTCCAAATTTTACTTCAGTTCGCTAGTAATAAATTCTATAATTTCATAGCAATAAATACAACATTCCTGTAGCAATAATTATCATCATACCTGAGGTACATACTAGAATGTTGCAATTTTTATTGTAATTACTGAAACAGCTTCAATGAATATATATAAAATAATTTCATATATAATCTTTTATAAGAAACATAATCTAAATCAATAAAAATTTAATAAAAAATTAGTAAAAAAAACAAATTATCTTCAAACGTTTGTTAAACCACTAAAAAATCGAATCGTATTTCAAATATTCCTAATAGGAATTCACATATTCTATTTGGCCAAGAAATGCGAGAAAGTACCAGAATTTTTATAATTATTGTTATTGAAAACCAATATTATACTTATTCAGTTGTTTTACAATAAGTTAAAAATGTTTAAATATCGACAAAAAATTTAAAAAATACGGATCTGTACTGTTTTTTCAGACTCAAATACAAATCATTCTTGTCAAGGCAGTGTTAAAGAATTGACGATTATAAGAGATTTTTACATTTTTAACACTCAGTCCTCATGATTAAATAACTTGAGAATATTTTCAATGTTCTGTGACGCTCTCAAATCATATGGATTTCTAGTTTGATTATAATATGGAAAACCAAAAAACGTTTTCTAGTATTAACATTTTTTTATTAAAATGGATATTATTGTGTAAAATAATCACTACAAAATATTACTGTGTATATTGTAGTAATAGTAACGAATCTGTGAAGGAATATTTAAATTATAAAAATTAAACACATTTTGGTCAGAAAATATATTTTGTTATTCTTCATAATTTGCAATATATACTAACGGAAAGTTTTATGGCTCAACAAGGATAAATTGAATTTGGTATCATTTAATTGGGATGGATAGAAAATGTTATTAAATGCCTGGTTTTTATTTATTACTAGATTAAATTAAGTTATGAAAAAGCTGAAAACGTAAAACTTATTTTACAGGAATAGAATTTTAGGTCTAATAAATGGAATTCTAAGTGTGTTTATGAGAATGTACCTTTTGAAATTGATAGCAGGAATTTTAATATTACATTTTTTATAATACTACAATTCTAGGGACATTTACGGAATGTTGTTTGATTGGAAAATTACTTTCTGAGAATTTTATATGTGAATATTAAATTTTTCATGTTTATTTCCATTTTATGTTTTAATTTAATCATTCTCATTTTTACAACTTATTAAGTTTGGACTGCAAATACCAAACATTATTAAATTTATTTGATAAAAGTTTGAAGTGGATATTTTCTGTAATTTTAAAAATTGATCGCATTTAGTCACGAAATATGTTTTGTAAGTAAAGTTTTCTCGTTTCAGTGTATTTTTGCAAAAGTAGAGATAATATTTCCTCAATTAATTTCGAAAATTACATAAACGTTAATTAAGAAAATATTTTAGTAAATACAGTATTAAAATGCTCTCCTGAACAAATCTCTGGTAACCAAATATTCAGAATATGAGACTGTGGTTTTTAGGAATTAGAGTAAACAAGTAAGCAAACCAACTTCATATATGCTGGGCTAATATTACACAGGTCAAAAAGTAAACAAAAACATTTTACTTCTACTTAGTAAAAGAGGAAAATGGCAAAAATATGGTTGTCAGAGTATATAATACAGAATATTCTCCATTTCAAAATGAAGAGAATACACATATTTTTCCGATAAGTAAATCTTTTTTTTTTTCATATAGGTACCTGTCAGTTTCTCATTATCTAACATATATTCTATGCATTTAACTTCTTAGCTTATTTTTGATTTTACCTTTAAATACCTATTTTGGGAAAAGGTTTTTCTATGCATAAATGTTGTTGTTTTTGGCAGAGGTAAAGGAAATTTTCTCTGTTTGACTTTTCTTTTTTAATTTTTTATTATATAATATAATAAGTATCTGTTAATATAATTTTTCCAATGAATATGCATATATAAACACGGTACGATAAATTTATCTAAAAAAAAAAAATTTTTGATTAAAAAATGTAAATGCTTTTTAATTTTCGAAAGAGTTCCCTGTAAAATACAGCATTGCGCTCAAATTTATTTCCTTTCAATTACAAAATTGAAAACATACATCAAGCGAAAATTAAACGTAAAATACACATTTTCTTTCACTTAATATTTGCTTGACGTGCTGATATTTGAATTTTCAGTTTATGAGAAGATTGCTGATTCTAGTCAGGAAAAACACGGTAATTTCAATGAATTTTATTGCTTTACAACGATATCGTGCAGTTCAGCTAAGAATTTCTCCTGTAATAAACAGTCTAAATTTTTATATGTTGTTCTATCAGGTTGTTATACATTGTTACTTTATGTTCTAAAAAATATAATGGTTGTTAACTAGATTAACTAGATTTATGAAAAACGTTAGTACATATAATGTAACCAACAACACTAACTATACATACAGGGTGGTTTAAATTAACACTTCAAACATGATCTTGCATCCATCGGACATTTATTGAAAAATTAAACATAGTATGATTAGTTTCGTCACAAATTCTTCAATTTTAGTGCTATAGGGTAACTTTGAAAATTGTTCATAATCTAGGTTTTATTACTTACTAATCAGCTCTTTATTTTAAATGTTTTATATGCAGGCTCAATTTTTGAATATCTACTGAATGTTCTCAAGAGATGAAAAAATAGATTTCAAATCAATTGAATAGATATAAATCCATCTCTAAGCCTTTTTGTTAAATCAATCGAAATAAAATTTCTCTATCAAAGAAGCTGAACTACTAAATACCCTACTAATGTTTTTTATGAAATTTTATAATTTTTAACACTTGTTACTTTTTAAGCAAATTATGAAAATAAAGTAACTATCATGTAAATTCTAATTAAATGTTTATTAAATGTTAAATGTTTCAAACTTTAAGATACGCAAAAAGTATTTATTGACAGTGGAAGACATTTTTATGCCGCCCCGAATTTTTATTATCAGGTTTGAAAGGCTTCATTCATCTCTATGTAGATATTTATAAAAGATTTGAATCTTAATAAATACGGTGTGATGATAAAGTTTGGAGCCAAGCTTTTAACTCAATTATACAACGTGTTTAAGAAAATTTCTTGGACAGGTCAATTTTATTTTTTTAAAAGACACTATCGACAAACAAAATTTAAGTTGTAACGCCTTTAGTTTTTGCAGGGTGACATTATAGTTAATTTTTTCAATAGCAACCCCAAACTTTTTCTCTGTTTTTTGATGTATGACGTCACCCCGCAAAAATTAAAGACGCTACAACTTAAATTCTGCTTGTCAATAGTGTAATTTAAAAAAAACCAAATTGACTAGTCCGAGGAATTTTCTTAAACACGTTGCATAATTGGGTTAAAAGCTTGGTTCCAAACTTTAGTATCACACTGTATAAACAGAAATTTAAACTCAAAAGTGGCCTGTAAGGTTTCCAAACTTACCAGATTTCACGTTGCTGAATTTGTGCGAAATTATCAAAAAATATACAATTTTAACTTAGAAGACACTGCATACCCTCCGACGTGGAAAAATTGTTGTGCGGAAAAGTGCGTGGAAATGGGTCAGCGAAGCAACTGATGAAGAAGACAAGATGGGAGAAATTAACGTGAAACTTTGGAGTGAAGAGATAGCTGAGGCGATGGAAATAAAGATGACAACAAGTGAGAGCGAGAGTGAGTGGAAAAAGCCAGCACCAAATAAAAAAGTTAAAAAACCAAAGACCCGTGTCAACTTTGAGTTAAAAACCAAAAATAAATTTGAGACATTGGATGAGTCTAAAGAAAAAGTAGATGAGCTAGTTGATAAGTCGGAGGAGGAGAAAGGAGAGAGAAAATAAAAACACTATCAGTAGTAGTGGATGGCACACCCAAAATCATCATCAAAAGACAGGTAGATGTTATTAAAACTGACAAATTTACAATCCAATTTAACAGAGAACATATAAAAATATTTACCGAGACCAAGAGTTAAGAGAAATCTTAATAAATTATTTAAAAATGACAAAATTAAATTATTATACATTTACCCACAAATTAGACAAATTTAAAAATGCCACAATTGTCAAGGGGATCACACGGCAAATTTTAAAATGTGTCTATATAGTTTATATAAAGTATGTTGAAAGGATTGAAGAGTTAAAAAATAAGAACAACAGGAGAGAGAACAGAAATTAATGACCAAAGGAATTTTATAAGCAATAATGTTAGACAAGGCATATCTTACAGTCAAGTCATGCAAGCTAACACCAATATTAAGCCACAAAATCAAACGATTAATCAAAATTAAAGAAGGTCAGGAATTAACAAATGAAATAAACCAGATAATTTATTTAGATAAGATTACAAAATTAATGAAACTTATGAAAGAAGAAGAAACTTGCTCAAAATTTTCTGGACACAGTAACAATATTTCTCAAATATGACGAACTATACAACCAAAATTATAAAAGTTATATAAAACAGAAAAGTACAAAAATTGATCTTTAGATCAAATAACTAATCAAATAATTAATGCAAACCCGACTTAAACCGAAAGAAAAGCGGGTAAGAAAATAAAATAATCAAGAAATTAATAAATATCAAACTAATTGGAAATAAAATAATATGGTGGATGCCGGAATATATAATAAGAACAAAATTATAAATGAGTTAATCGAGAAAATAAATTATAAAGAGGGAAAGCCCATTATTATTATACTTAGAAGACGACAAGCGCTAGCTGTAATTTCTTATATTGAGGCGATCAAAATGTTTTCCAATATCAGAGATACAAGCAAGCCACGAAACTGTAGTACCTGTTAGCTCTTTTAATAATGGGTTTAAAGTGAAAGGCGAAACATCCAGAAAATTTAAACTACCAATAGGTGGATAGAAATAAGAGGTCCTCTAAAATAGAGTTGTAAAAATTTAAAACTTCAAGGCAATTTATTTGAAACGATTTCGTAGAAACATTTTTTAACAACATAACATTGAAATTACGAAAATTACTATAATTTTAATGTATTTTGAAGGTGTTTATCACATTTATAAGCGACATTAAAATATATTTGAACCGGTTCCACATTAATTATTTTTATTTAATGTTACAAACAGATGTATTAGATACTTGTTCTTGATACTAACTCGACAATAGTAACTGGTGATTAAATATAGATTAATAGGATATATGTAAATCCTACAAAATGTAGACCATTAGAAAATAATTTGAAGTTATTAGGTATCAAGTAATAATACGTAGATGATCTTTCGATTTCAGTTTAATAATAGCTTTACTTATTTAGCAACGCAGTATATTTATTATATAGCATGGATATTTATAGCGAATGATGAAATTATAATTACACAAAAAAAAACATTTAATCAACAGAAAAAAATGTGCATTTCTAAATGAGAAGATAATAAGAATTATTGAAACACATTTTATTATCATAATTATTCTCTGTGTGATCGAAGAGATACATATAGTTAAAATATCAATTTTAGCTGATGCCGACCTCTGAATAATTTATCAAGTACCTTATTATACTGCGTAGGAAAACTTCGAATGTCCTTTCAAGTATTCATAATATTCTGTCTTCATCAAGAATAAAATATCATTTAAAGTTCCAAAAGTGCCTTCATAATATAGTTCATAAAGGACGTCTATTAAAATTCTAATTATAATGAACGTACATATTTTTTTCAGTCATCGTAAATTTTTATTGTTGTAAAATGGCCGTGGAAATAAAAATATAACAGGTAATTATTGAAATAATGTAAAAACATTTGGAGGGTTATAGTACTCCTAAAATTGTAAAAAAAGTTCCTATAAGTATGGGTCATTAAATGCATATTAAGGAAGTTAGGGGAATTAAAAGGGTGAATCCAAAAATCGGTTTTAATTTTTTTGAAATTGTAAGCTTAAGAAATGAGATAAAACAAAAAATTCCACGCTGGCATAAAATTTGCCCCTAAATCAAATGGTTATTTATTTGTTTAATCGGAAAGGGTACTTTTGCAAGAGTAGGGTGTTGATTTATAAATAACTTTTTGGGGTTACAGTATTACAACGTGGGTTCATTTTTTAAAAATTACGTACTTTTCCCCATAAAAAAGGTACTTTTGTTTTAAGTCGCTTAGAACAATGATTTTCGAGAAGATTGAAGGCAAAAGGTTTGTTGAACCCCTTTTTTTCTTTCAATAAATTTAGATCATACTTTTACTTGGTTTTTGCGAGAAAATAAACTACAACAGTGTGTAAAATTAATGTTCGCTTCTTTTAAAACTAAGAATATTCTCTTTCTATATCTTTTGCTTCCTTTGTCATTATTTTTATCTCTTTGTATGCTTGTCTTTTCTTCTTTGCCTCTCTCTTTTTACGCAACTATATTTGAATCTGGTATTATTCTTGTATCTCGCATTCTCTTTTTATTTTTGTCTTTATTCCTCTCACCGTGCGATCCCTTTCTCTATCTCTCTACCTCTTCATTCTGTCTCCCCTTTCGGTGCCTCACTATATCTTTCTAATCACTATAAAAGTAAGAGCCTGTTTTTGTATTGAAATTATATTAAAAATAGATTAGTTGCTAAAATTAATAACTTAATTTTAAACATGCTGCTATATATCATAAATCGTCGTTTTACTTTTCCAGCAGATACATTCTAAGTAACGTAAAATACCATTTTATACTCATCGCCGTAAAAAAAATTCATCACCATTATCGCTTGTTCTCAGGACTCTTTTTCCTTTATTCGCATTTAAATATGTCGTCTTCAGCAATGAGAACTTGTCTTTTTTATAGCCAGTGTTAAGCGAATCAGAAGGAACGGCATTTTGCTGTAGGTAGATTTAGATAATAGGCCCCTTGTGAATAATATTCTATTTTTGTTCGAATGAGATTTTATGTGTTATGGCGGCGGCGTGTCTAAAATTTTTCAAACATTTTACTGAAAATATGACTAGTTATTTAGTAGCGGAGATACAAAATACAAAAAATATATTAGTAAATACTTCAACAATTTTAAGTGTGAGTTATCACTAGATCATCATTAAAGTTATTATTAGAAATATTGCATGTAGAAGTAACTTCTTAATTTTATGGGGGTCATTATTACCCCAATCAAAACTAGTCTAATAAACTTTAAGGAAAAAAAAAACCTAACCTTAAAATCACTAATTTGGATGAGATTTGAATACAATGGAAGGAAGAGGGGAAATACTGGGCGAGGTTCTACTGAAACCAAAACTGACTCTAAGTCTACGAATATCGTAAATTGTTTTCCTAAAACTTATATACAGGTCTGTTACAAAGTTCATTATGGAGATTACAAATACAACTGGAGCCATGTCTAAATCTAGTTTGAGACTCTGATAGGACATTGTATCAGGAGTTTTTCCGCTGTTCCGGTTAAAAATTGAAATATCAAAAATGGTCCAAAAAGATATCTTAACTAAAAACCAAGAAGAGTCGGTATATGGAATCCAAGATCGAGAGCAACGAAGTAGCAGATAAATCTATTAGAAAAGTAGTTAACACCTTTTATTAGACCAGAACTCTTCTATGTGACAGTAAAAATATCTCTCACAATTTATAACATGTATAGAACTATATTGGAACATTTATTTATACCGGATCAAAAAGATTCTATGTTTCTATTCAACAAGGCGAACTCTTTTTAGTTATATATCGCCTTGTCTACAAATTTCCGTAAAAATATGAGTAGCGGAAATATTTTCGCTTCCCGTATAGACGTATTCTTCGATTGGACGTGAATATGTAAAACTCTGTGAAAAATTGTAGAATTTTATCTGAGCTTCTTATTTGCGCCAAAATATTCAACGTGATGTTTACGGCATAATTTTTTACGAAATTAAAGTCACGTACGAGAAATAAAGATTCTCGATTTAGCAATCGATATGTTGGCGCGTTGTATAACTTTTTGGATGAAAATCTTCAAATGTATTACTTTATTCGAGAGAAAATATTGTGAAATAGTATAGTGCGATGTGTTAGGTGTTCGTGCCTAGATGCCGACAAAATATTAAAGAAGTAACTTTAAGATATCCCAAATATATGGAGTTTTAAAATAAAATATCGTTTACTCCGAAAGCGATAAAACTTTTTTTATATTTGTAAATTTTATAGTAGGCAATAGTTTAATCAAAAATGTAAAGTTTATTTATATGAAACAGTATTTAGTATTTATTGATGATATGAAGAATAAGTCTTTGGTGGTTAAAAATTCTGTTCCTGTATGTCACTCTTACAAGCAAAATGAACATATAAGGTCAAAATACCTACAAATCAAGAAAGAAAAGAAACTGAAAAAGAAGAATTTAATAATGTATTCTTCATTTCAAAAGCGTCAACTTCAAATCCATCATGTTCCATCTCTGAGATGAGAAATTTAAATTATTTGGTCAGACAGCTTTGTTTAATAATTGCAATGAAAGTAATGATTGGTTCATTGATTTCTGGCCTATAACTATTGTTAAATATAACAATGATTGTCCAAAATTTTTTTTGGAATGCCAGAATAATAAAAAGTATACACTTTTCTGGTTCCTGTAATCAGGTCAGATGGCAGTAAACGTAAGATTACTCCACTTTATGCTAACCACCAGTGCTAACTAGCGGTCATAAGAAGATAAATAATAAAAAGATAGATAAAACACAAAGCCAGAGATGCAATATTTTTATCATATATGATTTGAGCAGTTGATAATGAATATGTAATATATCTAGGAATGTTGCAGAAAAATATCTTTTGGTATTCAGGTCTTGGTTGATTAGTGCGTACAATTGTTTTATTATTTCGTATTTGTTACGAGAACCAAATTGATTAGTTACTGGAATTATTTTTTTTATTGCAATTTTCATCATAAGTTTCTTGTCATATGTTTCTTAAAGAGTCTAGAAAGCGTTACCAGCAGGCTTACGGGGTTCAAGGAAAAAAATATTAGTTTAGTATCATGAAGACTATTGCAACTTCCGATATACTAGGGAACATTTTTCAGATAGTTCTTGTAATAATTTACTAGAAATTAGATCAAATTCTGGAACCTTTTTTAAATTTATTGTTTTCGCTGATGTAACTTGGGTTAAATTTTATAATAAATTGAAATAGCTAGACTGGAATAATATTAAAAAACTGTTACTCAGAAGAATTTTAACGCCCTATGTTTCAGTAGGCCTTTCTTATATAATTATTTGTGATTCTTGAAATTACAACTAAAATCCCGTTTGAAAAATTAGATTATGAAGATTCAAAGTATTTCTTGAATCATGTCACAAACTTACTGTTATCTCTACTTCCTTAGGAAATTTTATGCAAGTAATATTTAAATTTATTGTCTTTTGCCTTGCTTTCCTTAAATATATAAATTAAATTATGAGTTGTGAAAGTAATGTTGATTAATGTTTTGTCGAACAAAGGAACTAAAGGAACTAAATGAAATATGTATGAGTAAAATGTTCTGATTGGGTACAAAAGCGCATTGCAGCACAGCATCAAGTGTCAAATAAAACCTGGAAGCGGTTTCGACAGTAATCATTAATTGTGGCAGATAGATAATTTATAGAAGTCGTGACACATTCCAATTTCAGTTAGTGCTCGGATAACATTCTGAAGAAATTTAAAATTCATTGATCAAACTACAGTATCCCTTCAAGACGTCGCAGGGACAAATTATTCTAAGTTCTGACCCTTTCTGTCGCTTCGCACGTTCTTCTCCATCTTGTCTTGACGGGCGTTAAATTTTCACGTTGATCTGCGGCGGCGAATTTATTAATCACCCGCTATCTGATCCGGGGCGGTAGCGGCGACTAGACGGCCACGTTCTCGCCTTTATTCTCTTAGAGATCGAAGATACCATTGAAATGCTGTTAAGTGTCCCCGTTCTTGGGCGCATAATCCCTTAAGAGTATTATAAGGGTTGGTACCGTTGGCGTACATATGCGGAAGTCAACTTTAGGGTATTATATTTTGGGATTAGGAATCATCATTACGAATTTGTTGCATTTATGAATGCCATTTCGATGAATCGATTCTATCATCCAGATGTTTTTGAGGTAATATTGGAAAATTTCAGTAAAATGTACACTCGATCGCAAAATTAACCAGATATTTGAAATTTTGGTATAGTTTTTTCTTTCAAAACTGACAAATGGATTTGAAGAATAGAAATTGAAATTTATTATAAACTAATATGAGTTGGTTTGAGAAAATTTGACAATGAAACAAGAAAAACTGTTCAAGCAGTTGCTATACATAATGATGGTGATAGGGTTTAATATATCCCAATGGTTTTTGGTATCCCCCGTAGTGCATAATATCTGATGCAATACAGAAATTTAGAGGAACTGGTTGTAACTTAAGAACCAACATCATCACGTGACATTTTCTGATTCAAAACACTTGCCCCCTTACGTCTCCAAAAATTATATATACCTACAAACACACTACTTATAAACACGTCTTATTTCTTTTCATTTGATTTCATAAAACAATGAGAAAGACGAATACGATCTTAACTAACACTACTTTAGCAACATTGCTTTTGTGATATACACATAGGCTAGAACACTGCACAGACTCGTTTCTAATAGAGAGCATATTTTTATTCGCACATACGAATGGATGGAGAAACGTGTAGTATAAAATAATGTATTTGCGGCGTGCTAAATTTATGGCGAAGTGGTGCATTGGAAATTATTTAAGGAAAAAGTCTACAATAATGGATCAATTATCATGATGCTAAAGGTAATAAAAATTAAAAAGATAAAACAAATGCATGCCAGCTTTTTCCAGTCAAATTTCAATTAACAACAAAAACATTTTCAGAAAAATGCACGAACCTCTACCTTTTATGTATTTACTTCCGAAAAAATCAGTAGGTTTTTGAATTCGCAAATATATTGATATTTTTTAGACAAATTTTCAGTTATTGAGTAGGACAGATGTATCACACTTCATGTCTAAAATTACTCTGTATCAAATATTTTTTAATGCTATAGCATAGAACTTGAAAAGTTGGGATAGAGACAGGAAAGCTGTTTTTATACAAAATATACAGGGGATTCCATTAAAAAAAACAAAACTTTGATATTCTGTAACCCTGTATATTACGAAATAATTTTAAAATGCGAAGCTTGACTCTATCTATAACTTTTACCCTATATAAGAGTGTATAAAAGATTTGAGCTCCCATTTCCTCAAGCATATGTATAGTTAAGTTATGGATAATTGGTGATGTTCTCTTCATAAATAAGTCCCATTTGACAAGATATTCACCTGATGGTCGTCAAAAAATTTAAAGAAGAACATATCGTTCCCTACGTGCCATTTATAGTAGATAATTTACTCCTAACGTAGGATAAGCCTCGACCACATAAAGCCCAGTACTGAAGTAATTTTGCTATTCAGATTATTAATGTGTGCAACAATTTAGAAAGGAGATTTAGGCGAAATTATTTTGGTTAAAAAGATGCTTGAATAAGCGTTGCTCATCGAGTGGTATTCAATGGCGTAAAATAAATGCGTCCTTTGATCCAAAGGATTTAGGAAAAATTCAGTCTCTAGAAAGAAGCACTCGTTACTAAGACAACTTTTGTACTATTTCGTTATTTTCTTTACTAAAACCAGTTGATGATATATGTTTTTTTTTATTTTGTGTACTGTAACACAACTACTTAACGAAGTCAGAGAAAAAAACACATTTGAAGTGGAAGTTAATTGTGGTTGTCGTTCCTATTTTACCTCTTGAAGAAGTCGCTTATGACAAACGGCGAAACGTTGAATAATATTTAAAAAATGTTGCATTAAAAATTGCGATACGAGTAAATTTGCAATGAAAATGATAAAATTTTGGGGTGTGTGCTGAGCTACACAGCAATTTGGTTCATTTTGCATCTTCCGGTAATTGGAAGCTTGCTTTCGTCTTGTTAATGGATAGTATGTAAATACTACTACTTTATGCACTTTACCAAATACATCAGAGCTAAAGCATCACAAACTACGGCAATTGCAATCTCTGATACCGAGCCGCAGCGACTATCGACCAAACTACCACAAAACTTAACCTAATACTGTGCTAAATTCCGTTTAGGAGGAGAAACGATCAGCCTTATTGTATTCGGCTGAAAGGCACATTCGCCCGGAATATCCGTTGGCGAAAAAGATCCATTTAATTCAGAAAAGTGCGCTTAAAATCGACCACACCGATAGGTTGCTCATTTATATTTTCACACTGCGAAAGTACGAAACTGAAGAGTTAATTATTTTCAATAAACAATATAAGGTGAGGGAGGTTAATTACGAGAAAAATGATAATTGTGTTTCAATCTAGGAAAAATTGGCAAACTTGAATGATTACAAAACACTTTCATTTATTTGCATAATTGCAATAAATAAGAGGAGGATGACTTCCATGGAAAGTCATACTTATTTAACTCGAATAACGAAATTTGCTTATGGCGATTAAAAAGGATTTTCTTTTAAATTCTGAGAAAATAAAAAATAATTTTCTTTTTGAGAAAAAAAAAGACAAAAATGTGATAAAATCTGACTTTTCTAACAAAATCTACAATTTTCCAGATTTAAAAAAACAGTAGAGAAGTAAAAAATCCTTAATTCTATGGAACAACACTGTAGAATTATCTAAAAATCAACAGTTTAATTTAAAACACAGAAAAATAATTTCATGCAATTTCAAAAAAGTATGATTTTGATGCAATAGTAGTAGTAGCCTAATTCTGAGAAAATCAAGGCGACATCTTTTTTAGGTATTTCCTGAAAAATCCCTTAATTGCAAGAAAAATAGACGGGAAACGGTTGATATAAAAAAAGGTCCAAATTCCATTCATTCCGAGTGGAAATTGTGATTCCTTTTGCTGAATGAGTTTTGTGCTGTTTTTGTAATACGAGCAGGATTTGTATTGTTAAAACACAAATGTTTATCTTAAATAATAACCAATGGTGTTTATAAAATGTAAAAAAATAATGACTATGTCTGCAGGAGATATAGTTATTCGAATTATTTTATAATAGTCCTAATGTCTTTCCATTGAAGTAGTTACACGGAAAAGCGCTTAGATTTTTACCCGCGCTAATTAAAATCGCAAGAATTTATGCTTGTTGTCGGTTCTACAAGAGAAATAAAAGTGAGAAGTGGTTTAATGAAGTAATTAAGAATCACGTAAGCAAATGCTTCGAGAACAGATAAAGCATACTGGTTGAGAATAAAGCGAAGCGCTAACTAAATCTCTTGGAGAATTCAGAGAAGAAGTGCAATTAGCCCCAGCACCGAACGTGATCAGAATAGTTACCAGCCATTTCGCAAGTCCCAAACTTTAACTTTCGGAATCCTGATGGCAAACAACTGGATAAAGATAGACGTTTCTTCTAATTTTTCGTGATTTTTTTTCTCTTACAAACATCCGTCGCGATGAAACTCTTGAAGGGTTTTATTTACGTAGCAATTTAAATGAAAATGTAACCTTTTTACTAATATACACTTTTAAAATAATGTGTCTTATTTGCCAGATAAAAATAGTTATCTGAGGTGAATTCAATGCTTGATATTTTAATATTGAGGATAGATAACCATGTTGAACCATTTAATTTTTTTTTGTCTTGACAAAAGTTAAAATTAAACAATGTCTAGTCTCTCATAGTAGATGGTTTTATTTTGCAAAAATCTAAAACAATTGTGAAAGTTAAACTCAATTTTTATTTATTGCCGGTGGGAATTATGAAATAAAATACAGTACAGGGCGGTTTTTCTTTTTATTTCCAATTTCTATTTTTATAATGTCTGATAGATAAAATTGTGGTCATCTGATTTTTATTTCCAAAGAGCAGAATAAAATGGTAGATCTTACTTGATTGTCACGTTATTAACTTTGCATTACATTTTTCTTAAAAACGAACACTTACATTTGTTTAAATAGTTTGACAGTCCGATCTAAGGTAAAATTATGAACTACGCCTCTGACTCAAAGACTTGACGGTCTTCAAAGGCGAGCGATCATTCATATTAACATCAAAGAGTCCAATGTCAAACTTTACTTATAATGTCGTGACATGAGCCTTGGAGTGCGGTAGAGTTGGCAAAGTTTCCGCCTGTCGGATATATCTATCTCCTTTCGGCTTGTGCAAAATTAATTTAATCAATTCGAAGTTGTTCCTAACAAAAGATTCCACTTATGAAAACATGCATCTGACCTGGAAATTCATACGAAGTTTTCATAATAAATTGGATGACTGAGTTTCAATTTCTGTCTTCGGTAGTAATTGCTTCAATATTACGATTTATTGTAGAACAATATTTTATCAAATGATATGTCTTTTACGTGTAATTCGGTATGCTGTTCCTTATTTTGTAGATTCTAATAGGATTATATGGGGTTTTACGTCCTTTCAACTTTACTTAATAATTGTTTCGTTTCTCCCAATTCGAACTTGTATATGTAATTTGCCTAGTGTTATTCTGGATCTCATTTAATGTTTTTGTGAGAAGCGATTCAATATTATATTTGTAAGAATACAAGATATAGGAAATGACGGGTATTTTATATACAGTATGATTTCATATTATAAAATTTTCTAACCAATATTCTTCATGTTCTAAAAAATTTAGTTAATATTATATATTTCGTTTATAAGATAATGTAAAATAATTAAACTTCCCATATTTAATTGTTCATTCAGTACTATATTGAAGATATCGTAGATGTTTCTTTATTTCAAATTCTTTTTGCTTGTTGTTCTTTTATATTTAGAAAAGTTATTTATTACAGGTGAAGTGTTTAAATAAAAAAACACATTTAGTTGATTTTGACATTTGGCTTTTCTTTAATATTCTTGTTACTGCAAGAGGATTCGTATTAAAGAGAATCTGAATGTAGCGGTATGTACCTTATACTCTATATAGAAAGTTTCTTTCTGTAAGTTTGGGCTGAAACTGAATTTAGAAACTGTTACATTTTGGTAAATTAAATTCCAACACACATCCCAAACAACAAAACGGTTTCGGGAACGGTAGAATTTGGAAACAAAGCTGACGAGGAGTGCCACACTCGGTCCTGAAAATAGTTGGAAGTCAAAGGGTACGAGATTGGGCAATAAAGTTAATTTCCGATGCAAAACGGGACCCGGACTGTAAACCGGAAACTGTTAACGCTCGAAATCAGCTGGCAAATTCAAATTTGCCATAACAATGACAAATCCAGCAATCAGACATACGGATATATCTGATTCCTCGCCATGCCATGCTCCAACTACTCTTGGAAATATCTAATAGCTTGGTATTAGTTTCTGAACTATTGTTCATGTTTGAGTCTGATTTTCTTGGAATTAGTTATGACTTCACTTTATACAATTGTCATTTGAGATTCGCAAAACTTCTAATACTGTGGATTATTGTTGAAAATACTTGATTTCTATTATTTTACAGCTATAATTAGGTATGTATATCTAACTGTGTTATAATATTTTATTAAATTTTCACACATTTCTGATAACGAAAAGAAAAGTTAGAGAGAAGAAAAATATTTTTCCACACTCTTTTTATAGTTACTTCTTCCATGGAAATATCAGTTCAGATGTAAAAAATTCGATTTAGTAAGCGTTCCGAAAGAAAGGATAGTCATAAAATAAAAAAATATGGTATATAATAGTGTCCGCAACTTTTTTAGTGCCATTAAATGAAACCAAAATTGAAATATCGCCAGTAGGTATTTAGAGTATCATTCGAGAAAGTCGATTTTCTCATAATGATAGGTCTCGCAACGTTTCACGGCTGATTAGATTTATCCCATCGATAGTGCAGATTGTATTAGTTACAAGCCATTGATGCTATTCAGTCACACATTTCATGTGTTATTTGCTTGATAACATGGCGCAGTCGAAGCGGATTTTAATATCGATGCGTTTGTTCCTTTGAAATTTATCACTTGCTTCTGTTGATGTTCACCAGCGTAATTTAGCATCTCTGCTCATTGTTCTTGAGTACGAGCGTACATTTATCTAATGCGCCCGTTTTGAACTTGATTAAATTCTGTTCTGTATGCGTTTGATCAGTCGGCGTGTGTGCCGTTCTGTTTGTTTTCATGAGGTTAATTAGAATAATAGCAGTTATCTGTTTGAAAGGTATATTCTCTTAAAGAGTTATTTTAATAAATAACGTCATAGTTAACCGTTCCATATATCACTTATACGGTTATTTTCATAAAAAAAAATAAGAAAACAGTAAAAGTATCACAAACGATACAATTAATTGAAACCATATTAAAGGAGTAACCGATTTTTCGTTAGTACTACAAGAATTGCACAGGTTAGTTAGGTCGTACTGGTAAAATACTGTATTTATTATTTTATTCCTTGTAGGTGTGACAATATCTTTACTACCAAAACTAGTTAATATTTAATTTTTAATAAAATTTACGATATTAAAATGGTTTTGATTACTATTTAAGGAAGATACTGTCTAGAATGTGAATAGGAAATAAAATGAGGATGCATAGGTGTAGTAGAAAAAAACAATGCAATATTAACGTAAATGGAGCATATTTTGAACGCAACTATTTAAGAAGAATTTAAAAATATGAATATGTTTTAGGTGTGATAATTAAAAAAAGTCATTAAGCTGTTACAATTTTTGGAACACTCTTTATCAGGCTAGTACGAATTTGTGTATGGGGGTTACAATAATAATGAAGGGTTTAATGCAAATAATTTGATGAGCTTCTGTTGTGAACACAACTGTATATGCACTGAGAGTAATGTAATGTGCAAAGCTAAATTTCTCTACTGGCTTTCCGTACAACCTTTACGGTTACCGCATATTATTCTGAGCCGACCTTTCTGCAGTTAGAGCTTAAAACTACAAGTAACCGCAATTCATCGGTTTAAAGTCCGAACAGAACTAATGAACTAATACTTGAACAAAGCCGCAAACTAAACACAATACAGATCTGCTTATCCCACAAGAAACATTCATTATCCGAAAATCAATGGGCCACTAGATTAGTCCGAGGTGCCGTCTTGGAACTCAATGGACCAATTAAGAGACCGATTACGGTTTTGTTCCACGCCGAATTACTTGATACAACTGTCCTGAGAGAGGCTCGTTAAGACTGTATTGTTTTGAGAAAATGCCGTCGTGAACTTAGGGTAGTTACCATAACGTCTTAGGAAATTACAAGGGATGCCACTTCGAGTGGGTTAAATACTATGGCGCCACAGTCGCGTTGTGGTATGTGGAGTATCTATTTAAACCGTTTACGTTTGAATACGGCCCCTCAAACTGTACATAAATTTTCTAAGCGACTGCGGCTTAAGCGACAAACACTTGTTCCAGTTTATTGAATATTACACGGATTATTTTCTTAATAACTTTATCATCGTTACAATCAAATTTTTATATGAGGTTGGATGAATAATTTCCAGAGGCATATTTCATAAAATAATCGTAAGAACTTTGGTAGTTACTGCTGTAAGTTACCGTAGTAATATTTGGCACAAATTCAAGCGTTTCAAAAATCAATAATGTTACTGAAGTAAAAAGGAGAAAAATACCACAGTAAATTACGATAATAATTGTGTAATAAAATATATTTACTCTAGTAGAATGTAGAAGAATAATTGTAGTAGCTACAACAGTAAATACTATGCTACAACTGTTTAATTATTGATCCTATAGTAGAAACTAAATATCATGAAATCTTCCTACTATGTTATCATCATCTTCTAGCCAACTCACAACTTCGTTCAGAAGTAGGTTATTTGTCAACTGTACAATATTATGTAAGCATATTAAAACTAGAAATGCCATGCATATCCTCAATGACATGAATCTGAGAAGCTGTACCTAACCAGTGAAGTATTATTTGTAATTTTTCAGTAGGTGTTAAAGCCTTTTTGTTGAAGCTTGACTTACTGTCATCCAAAAGTTTCGAGCAGAAATTGAAAGTTCTACATGTTTATTCGAAATCTCTTATTATATTCAAAACAAGACACAAAGTCGTAATTACCTTGGGACCTGAAAATTTTGGGTCGTGATCCGAGTCACTTATTTTAGAACATTAAGATTTAATAGGAAAAACAACAATAAAACTGAAATACAAGCTTAACTTAGACTTTACTCGATAACCAAGCTTAGATCATAGGTAATATGAATAACAAATTTACTACAACTGCAACACATAATTCTTATTTTTGAAATGAAAACCTAATGTACTAGTTTTTTTTTATTAACATAATAAAAAATTATTTATTAATCTGAACTATCGTATTTCTTAAACTATTGTGGTAAACACTAAATTTAGTACACTTTTCTTGAAACTATTTTCCTAACGTTTGTTTATTGTTTTATTTAAAGTCATATGTCAGTTTTGGTATAAATCTACTGATTTGAAGTCGAAAATAGTTTCAAATATTGATTGTGGCGTCTGTATTTTAAGATGCAAAAGTGATTATTTTTATCGTCCACTACTCACCAGATTTGGCCCTTTCGGACTTCACTTTATTTCCAGACTTCGATTTAGAAGTTACTGACAACACAAACGACAATTTTGAAAAACTGGACGAATTCTCCTAGAGAAGCGAAATAAAAATCTTCGAATTTTGTTTCCGTATGTTGTTTTTTTTTATTTGTCTCTTGGACTGAGAATTTTTCACCCCATTCTCATAGAATCAAACTTACTAACCTATCTATGGATAATTATTTTAAATATGTCTTTATTTGATTTTCTTTATTTATTTTTAGTTAATCTACTGTCTGCTCATTTTTATATGGGCTACGAGCTACCACACTCTAGTTGTAATCCATCCATAATTACTGTAGACTGACAGGCTGTACCGAATCGAAAAGTCATATTTTCTTAAGACATTTTTTAACACCCACTTATTTTTATTGAACTTTTAGAACTATTACGTCCTATTATACATTTTTTATTTATTATATATTACCTAATGAAAAATTGCTGCGATCTTGGAATGTCTCAATTTTTATTAATTTTCCTGGTATTTTGATCGACTTTATAAGCTTAGATATAATTTAGAAACTTACATAATTACATAATATTTTCACCGTAGGGATTTAGCTCGATATATTTTTGTCAAATTGATAAAAATAAAATGAGACATTCTATAGACAAATTTACATAAACTAGAATGTATGACAACAACTGTACATTTATTGGCCTTTGTTCCTTGGATTAGATTTTTTTTGTTAAATTACGAAATGGTGGGAGCCTTACCAAAATACTGAAAAAAAAAGAAAAAGTTTAAATTTCCAGCGCCAAATTGGGCAAATCGTTATTATTTTATAAGTACTGTAATAGATAGAGCTGTAAATAAATTTATCGATTTAACTTGAAAAATTTGTTAAACTTTTAAGCGCCCATATTTAGGCAGCACTTAGTGCTAGGTTCTATGTAGGTCTTCAGGTTAGTTGTTATTCAAGATTCAAATGAATTTTAAATTTTTATCACTCCATAACATTTGATAACATTTGTTATTAATAATTAATATTGGCAATATCACTAGTCCTAAGTACTAAATTTATATTTTATTAAAAGCATTTGAGAACAGTGTGAAGATCTTAGTGAAAAATTCCGTTGTACAGCTGGAAATAAAACAAACAAATCTCTATCTCAGTTTTCTATTAAACCATCTCTTTTTTAAAACGCACATGAGTAGGACGTGTATTTATAATGTACTAAAACGCAATAATTTGAAAGTGACCTCTTAAAGTGTCAAATGCAAACAGTCACGTAGCCCAATTTTTTAAAGTGTCAAATGCAAACAGTCACGTAGCCCAATTTTAAACCCTTGAGAAACGTTAACTCAAAGACACTCATTCTATCTTCAGCATTGAACCGTAAAACATACTCAACCATTAACTCTTAATCGAAAGACATCTCGTAAAATTGCTTAATCTAGTCAGTTTTTAACCTGAATATATTAAAAACATATGTTCTAAACTTTTTAAAAGTAGTAACAATATTAATAAATAACTTGTTAAGTAGTAGTTTTTATTATTAGAGAACTGAATCTTTTCGAAAATATGTATTCGGAGCAATATACAAAGATATCATCATTGCGAAAGTAACTTATCTACATTTAACTCGTAAAACGAGATTGGATTTGTACACATTTAATATATCTATACCAAAATTGTGTTGAGTTTGGCCGCGCATATGGAATAAAAGGCTTCTTGTAAAAAGAAACCAGTAAATATCAGTTTATTGACCAACGAACCACTTACTCATGAAGCCATTACGAACCGGTTCATTTATTAACAATTAATAAATAAAAATCATCTATTAATATCAACAATAGCCTTCCTGTACAAAAAGTATAGGTTTATTGTGGTTGTTTTATTATCTTAAGTGTATTTCTTGTTTTTTTAGTTTTGGGCAACGTACAAATTTCTATCTAAAAAATGAAGTAAGAGAAACAAAGCTGTAAACTCGGAAAGCGGGCTTAGGGCACTCGAACTGAAATCTACGGACTTAATAGAAGCAGCAGCGCTATAAATCTTGAACATTTCGACAAAATTGTTTAATCGTTTGCCGCACTCACAAACTTCTCTCGGAATCTGGCAAAGTTTGATTTGACCATCAATTAGCTTGGGATACGCCAAATCAACTTACCCTTGTCTAATCCCCTTCAGACTGATTTACACCGCCGCTTTTGCGTCAAATTAAAACTACATTCAAACTCGAATGCCTACCACTTGAAGCGGCTTTGCTGGTTTTACCCAAACGAGATGCAATCATTGATTTAAATTAGTTTGATCTCCATTACTTCTTTGTAGATAATGACACTCAAAAACTGAACTGAATAGAAACGGCACTTAACCGGAGAAAGTAGGGCGCGATTCACAGAATATAATGAAAAGGGAACGGGCTCGGGGTGTGCCACTCATTCTGATTCCGAGGTTTGGTTAGAGATAGAAGCGTGAAAAGAATTGTATTAGAACAGGTCTGGAAACCATATAGGATTAAATAAAACACGTCTCTCTAGAATTAATTCTTACAAATAAGCAACGTTGGCCCATTGTTTTAAAGTATATGTTTGCATAGATTTATTTTTGACAAATTTCCATTTCCAAAAACAGTCCATACAGTCCAATTTTAATATCCTAGAAATTTAATATTATAATATTTTTTTAATTTATTAATCAAATTATCATGATTTGCAATCACAATTTTTTCCAATTACCCTAAATGAAAGGGAAGCCTGCGGAACCCCCATCCATTTTCATTTATTTTATTTATTTAATCAGTTCGGCCAATGGAACTAAGGTGAAAGCGGGTCCACACTTGTATAAAGAATAGAGCCGAAAGGGAAACAATATTGACGGACCGTGGCAAAAGGAATTGCCGATAATGACCACCGTATGGGTTATTTGGAGGAAATCTAATGCGCAAAAATAACTGGTACAATGCTTTTAGTGTTATGCTACCGTATAGCACAAATTGTTTGATATCTGATAATAATTTGTTGACCTCCATTTTTCGTTTGGGTTATTGCAAGAAAATTGCAAGATAAAATTCATATACTAAGAATACTAACTTGGATTTCAACTGAAAATATGAATTATGAGTTTAGAATCGTACGTAATATTTTGAATAATAAAATAATTCAAAAAAAAGTGGTAATGTAAGAAAAAATTAGTAATGAACTAAAAGAAAGTTTTAAAGATTATCCAGGAAGAATGTAAAATATATCAAACATTATTTTAAAAGGGGAACAGAAATTTGGAGATAAATAGAAATAAAGAAAAATCGGAAACCTTGGTAAGAAAGCGTTAGAATTAGAAAAAAGAATAAACTTAGCTAACGTCAAATAAATGTGTCGACTCACCTGAAAAAAAGTTTACTATCGACCAAATCAGAATTAACAAAATTTCCACTTTATAAAAAAAATCAGCTAAATTACATTATAATGGTAACAGTTGTTTACTTTATTCATAGAAATTTTCTTACCAAACATATTCGAGATAAGAGTTTTTTATTGTTTTATTTAATTCAAAAAGTATACAATAAATATAAAGTTGAAGAAAAATGAGGGTTTTCCAAAATTCTTTGATAAAAGACTGGTTTGTTAATAGTTTTTAATATTATTAAAATTAATAAAAAATACCCATGACTTGTAGGCTAATTCACTTTGGGTTTATCAAAAATTAAACGTTCAAAACGATAAGCGAATTATAATTACAGTTTTAAAGATAAATCCATTTAACACCCTATGAAAATCGTCATAGCACAGAGAACTTCAGTTAATTAAATTTCACTATTCCATGGCTTTTTCACTTAAACTTCTTATTTTTAATTTATAATGATAATTATTAGTTTTGTTGCTATTCTCGTAATTCCACTACTAATATAATTTGTAATCATTACAAGTTATTGACGGGGGAGATTTTGTTTCATTTTGAGTGTTGGTCAATCAAGTTTATTTTATTTAGTTATGACGTGGAAATTGTTGGAAATTGATCAATAAATGAAATAATTAGAAATTTTGCCGTTGTCTTTAATATATATATTGAAATAATATTAAAGAATTTGAAAAATTGATTGTAAAAAAATTATCATATAGTTATCGGGAACAAATTATAGGAAATAGAATTCAACACTAAGAATATATTTTAATTCAAACATACCAAATACTACGAAACAAATTTAAATAAAAAAATTTGAGGAATAATCAAAACGATGATTTTAAAAAAAAATTCAGAGTGGGGATAGAGAAAAACAAATATTGGAAACTTGTAATGTAATCATTATATATTAAGCATAAGTTAATGTTTTACCTAGATCTCAAATATAAAAAAATTTACACAATGAATTATAACATAATGTTATTTGGTTAGTTCATATAAAAGTATATTAACATTATTTTAAAATGTTAAAAAACAATTCATATTATTATGGGTGATTGAATTTTGCAACAAATTATAAACAAAATTAAAAATATTTATGTGTGGAAATATAAAAAAACCTATTATAGAACTATACAGAAATTTTAATATATTGTATAAAAAAAATATCGTTAGTATTAAAAGGAAAGAATAAACTTTAAAATCTATAATTAGTTTTATGTCAAGTATTATGTACGTAAATATATCATTAGTTAAAATGTAGGAATATTGTAAAGTGTTAGACAAATTGTGATCTAAAAAACCTATAAATAGACTGTGAAAACTTGACAATTTTTAATTATTAAAAATAAAAATTAAAATATTTTCAAGTTCAGAAGAAGAATCTCGTTGCTCTGTAGTTTATTAAAGCTCCATATTTTACCGTTTGGCGCGAACCGTATATAAAAAACAAACAATTATATCTCCTTTCCTCATAACGACTTCATTCATTTGGTCTCCTAATTCTCCTCCATAAATTGCAACCACCACCCCCAGCAACAAAGAAAGTGATTCCCTGTCTTGTTGGTGGAGTAAGGGCGGACTAAGTGGCATCGTAAACAGCAAATTGCTCAGGATATATCTGAGTAGGATGCCTCCCGTATAGAGATATTGCAGGCAATTCGTTGGCAAGCCGACAACACACACCGGGTCATATAAACTTGCCAGGCCGCGGTCTTCGCATCTTCTCTAATACTGTGAGTCGGTCTGGAATGATGGCAACGACTTCTGGCGATTTTTTTCCCTCTTAATTAATACAGTCGTCAAGTTCGCTCAACGATAAGAAGAAATATTATTTGGCAAAATATCTTTTTAAAAATCTTTACCTTAAAATGTTTTGTAAACATATTAGCACACAATAAATAGGATTCGGCAAATATGTACAAGCATTCACACTTCATGAGAAATATGGGAAGCTGTTATTATGTGATTAGATCAAATATCCTTTTGAACTTTTTCATTGATTTTTTACAGTTCTTCCAGTCAGTCATTGAATGTGCGTCATAAATAAAAGCATACGAAAGGAGTGAAAACAGTGACGTCAATGATCGAGAAAAGACGATATTGCTACTGAACCGACCATCATATAAATAGTGAGTGTAAAACTAATTTTTTTATACCTAAAATAGAATAAATAGCAGTTCACAAAAAATAAGTGTTTTTTTTAATATTAGTGTGAATAACGGCTATTATGTTATAAACAAGCTTTAAATCAAACATTCAAATTATGTTTTTGTTGAAGCTTGAGAATTAATTATTGTAACAATATAGTAACTTTTATTTTCACAATGTCAGTAAATAGACAGTGCCTTGTTAAAAACCTTTATTTGAATACAAAACAGCTAAATTTACATATAATATAACTATATTAAAAATGATATTTCATCACTTTCGAAATCACAGCTCTCGCCTGTATTGATGACATCGATATTACATAGATACTCTTCTCGTTCAAACCATTTTTTAATGTCTATATCAGTATGTTCCACACATTTCGCCCAGGCTTCTGCATTATATTTCTATAAAGCTTCATTCTTCATACCTAATCTATTCTTATGAGTATATCCATCTCTGCCAATGTATTTGTTGTAAGATGTTTTACAGTTAACCCGAATGAACTGATTTGCTTTAAAATCCGGATGATAAGGTTAACTTAATATCACGTGACCATGTTCTCTTACCAATTCGTGTATGACATACATATTGTCTTTTCTATTTCTCTTAATCTATGGCTGTAATTCACCTCTTGAATTGATGGTAATCCAATTCAAAATAATCGCATAAATGTAAAACTAATTGGTAAGTCGGTGAAAAATAAGTAACATGTGTTTTAAAAATTATTTTTCAACTTTGTATTTGTTTAATGTTTTTAATTTAATCCTTTTTTCCTTTTACACTCAAATTTTTGTTGTCTAAATATCCCGGTTATAAGGAATTTTAGACACAACAATTTATATACTGATTGAAATGTCAGTGAGAGGTTAGGAATATTTTATAAATTTCAACTAAATACTACAAAATTAGAAAAAAAGCGAACATAAAAATAAACAATGATGATATCTCAAATACTATACTGTCAAAAATATTGAGCGAATTAAAAAGTGTGCGTCAACAAGGCTAGTACCGCTTGTAGTACTGCAGGTATAAATGATCGTCAAAACAACATACTTCTATCATTATAGAACAAATTTTAAATATTTGGTATTCACTTTTCACAGTTTATCAAAAGAGATGTTGCATAAATAGTATATCATTTAATATCATTTAAATGACGTATGTTCAATGATTTAGTGGAAGAACTGTATATTTTGTATATTTTTTTTATGTTTTACTTCTAGAAAGTAAATAATTGTTTAATTTTAGAAGTTTAAGAGATGAAAGAGAAGAATTTATCAAGTAAACATTGGTCAACAGTAATGAACTATCGAAAATAAATTGTGCAAAATGCTTTTGGAATGCTTAAAAAGTCGAAAACTCCATCGCTAACTACATATGAAACTGAACGTGACATATAATACAAAACTAGATCAAACAGAGTTTAAGAAAAATGTTCGGTTCAGAAATTCAAAGATATCTCATGAAAAATGCATGGATGATAGTTTAATACTGACTATATCTGCTCTAGTATTATAATTTTAAATTTAATAAGCCAGGGATATTACTAGAAATTTAATATAAATGCAGACGAATTTGATCTAAATAAGAAAACATTCGTATAGTTGGAAATGACATTCTCATAGGAGGAGAAAATTTACATAAAGCGCTTTGCTTGAACTTAAATAGTTTCTCAACACAGTGGCCTACAAGCTCCATATATTTTATATTTATGTTTACAACATACTAGTTATATATTAAGTATTAATAAAATCTATTATATATAAATATATTTATATTAATTAATTTTACGCAAATGTAAATGATCAATTTCTTATTTTTAATTGGAATAATTAAATCTTTATAATTATTATAAATACTGTGATTATTGTATAGATTTGTTACGGATTTAAAAATATTAGAATATTTTTAATGGTTAAAAATGATTAGTTTTAAATATTTTTAGGTTAGTTGAGAAGGAGCTATATCGATATAGGAAACTGACCTTTTTTTCGGAAAGATTGCAGACAAAATTAAATTTTCTCCATCACATTTAAGCTTAAAATTTATGTTTCGGTCAGACCCTATTCCTTATTTAGCTAGATTTTGGAATTTGATCAATTCCCAGGTAACTCTATTCCATAAGCCAAAGTATGTTATTTTATGAAAATTATTTATAAAATACACGGGTCAATATATTTTTATAGTTATTCTCATAAGCTTAAATATTAACTAAACAACAATTAAAGATTCGAGGAAGAAGATATATAAAAACAATACCAAAATTTTAGATACGATTTATCACAAGTTCTTACATTAAATGAAATATTGCAAAGCAAATAAACTACCAAACAAATTATCATTTCAAATGTGTTTTACTTGAATAATGACAATTTTTATAACTAATTTAGAATATTTTTTAAAATGCCAATTGTTTTCAAAAGAACTCTAAGCTAAGTCCAGATAAATGAAATTAAAAGTAATTTGTTTGTAAATCCTAATAAATAAGGCTTATTACATTTACATTGAGAAAAGTTAAATTAATTAATTTGTATAAACATAATGTTAATTCAATTATAATTTACAGCAAAAAAAATTAATGACAACTTCAACAAAAGTTACGAAAGATGTCTCCCAAAAATTCAAAAAATCTTAATTATTGCACTTTATGAATGAAAATTGTATATTTTAGATGAAATCATTAAGTTTAGGGTTTTATCTTATTAAATTATCGAATGTGAAAACATGTTTTGTAAATAATTCCAGCGAATTTAAAAATTATTTTTGTATGAAAATTGAGTGCAAGAAATATCAAATTATCAAAGGCTGGCTTAGATTTTCAAAATTTTGAAAAACATTAAAAAGGTAAACATACGTATAGGTTTTAGTCAAAGATGAAGGAATAAAACTCAATTAGCTAAAGTGTACCTACATAAATTTAAAAAATAAAAAAATTGTAGGATCTCTACTCTGGACATCAATAAAGTAATACCATACTTAATTCAAAATATTATGGCAGCTTCACAATAACGCAGAAACGTTTCAACTGCTGGATAACCAACATCATGTTTCAATAATGAATAGATTCAATTCATTTAACACTGTATATTGCGAGTAAGTCAGGTACGCAGAAAAATGTGAAAAAGAACATTAGTCGATTGACTTTACTAAGCTAGTATTTAGTTTAGAGGTTTTTACCGGAATAAATGCAATTAAAAATACCTTCAGAAGAATAAACAATTTAAAAAAAAAGAACAGAGCAAAACAAAAAATTCAAGGAAATTTGACAAGAATATACTGATTTTTAGAAAATAAGGACGACAATTAAAATGTCGATTATAACAAACTGTTTTATCCCAGAAGACTTTGGGCAAGAAACAGCAAACAAAAAGCTGATATGTTCGCTAATGGTTTAGTAAACCTATGATTCTCTACTCATTACTTTTCCACACACGCCGGCTATGCGGTTCTTGCTTAATATTCACTCGTGTGAAATATATTACTTTTCACACTACCAAATAATACAAATCCAAGCGAAGCATAAAAGTCATATCAGATGGAATTAGACCTGACATACCAGCAGAAGAAGGGGTGAAGCTAGAAATTAAATTCAAAGAAAGATTTTATTTAATTAGAAGGGAGCTGCCAAAATACCATAAAATGTGCAATACAAGATGTAGCTTACGTATGTGGAAAAGTTTGTAACGAGGAACAACAAAATAACAAAAGACCTATAATTTGTAGACATCAAATCGAGATCTTTTTTAAATGAAATAAAAAAAACTGCTAATTTTTATGTAGTAACATAATATTGCTTAAAACTTGTATCCACTAATATATTGAATCGATTTAACTGTAAATATTTGTTTATTTCGCTAATTACGAAATACGGGTTTCCAAGTTAATCCGTCGAAAATTCGTGTAGTGGTACTTTAGAAAACTTGGGTATAATAACCGTTACCCTGAATAAAAAACGAATTCATATTAAACCTTAAAAAAGCATCCACCACTTTATCACGAAAACACTTCTCCCAGAAACACTTTAGCCACGAATGTAATCGTCTCATCAATCCACCTTTCCTTCCAGCTGACATTTCGGTAACGCACAAGTTATGTACCTGCAAAAATTTTACGCCTATTTTTTCTGCCAGAACACCATATAAATAAGCTTAACTTATTTATTTGAAACACTCCTGAGTAAAACGTCCCGTTTTCTCACGCATTTGTTGATCCACCTTACGTTAAATATTTATTTAAGGGATTCCGGATCCACACCTCCCTGATATTTACTCTTTGCCGAAAAGGAGTAAAAATACAAGGAAAAGTTGGTTAAAGCTTTTGATTTAAACTCTCCAACATCAAAGCTGCGTGTCGAATTATTTATCTGGGATATATGTATTTATGTTTATAGCAAAATATGTCCAATAATATTGAGAGTGAACTATATAGAACCACAATCTTGGATGTGTACTTAATATGTCCTATTTGTCACTGGTTTAAAGCTACTATTTAAAGATTTATAAAATTATGAATGTTTAATATAAAAAATAACACAAATACGAAAATGTATAGTGATATTATTATATTATAATAATAATATATTAACTACTAACAATAACGCTGTTAATAGTATAAATAGAAAATTAACAGATTAAATAATTCTATAATCGACTTACTTAGATCCATTTTCCTTCTTTCTCTTTAAAAGATTTCTAGCCGGGTTAAAGCGCCATTTCTTTGATTCCCGGATATTTGTTTAAGAACAAGCTTTATGCCTTTGTGATGGGGTTTTTGTTCAATCGAAAATTATTCAGTGTTTTATGGAAACTCACAAATTGGGTTTCGTCGAATTTTTTGCTCCATGTTTCTCTCGGAAAAGTAATTGCCAAAAGAAGTCATGCGGGCGTGAATTGGACAAAAATGTTCTTTGAGGAATCTTTGATTCGGTAGTTAAATGTGATGTACTTTATTTGTCTAGTGTATCGTAAAAAAGCTTGTGTAACTAATGTTATTTTGTTCACAACGATTAACTCGGTTTCTTTTACTATCTATGTGCATTTGTTTACCCACTTTTTTATATGCAACTTTAGTTTGCATTAACAATCATTTACTTGTGTGATTTAAGACCTAACAACATTTGGAATGCGATCTTGATCTCTTAGTCATGTGGTTAAAGTTTTTGTGTTATGGTTACATGTTATACAGATGATAATTGAAGCATGTCAGTGAGGAAACCTATAATTTCAGGCTTCTTGGAACTGCTATGCCTTATAAAAATTAAGTATCTACTATTCTCTATGATGGTTCCTTACCCATATTTAGATGATTCATTTCAAGCAAATTATCATTGTCAAAAATGCCAGATTAGCCAGTGATCATTGACTGCAAATCCTGACTACCTGTCTTTATTGCCCTGACTTCCTCTACTAAAATAATTGTAATAATAATAATAATAGTAATAATAGTAATAACGGTTTGCCCTTACTTACCTTATTTTCTTGAACAAAAGTTCTTATTGACTGCTTATTTTTCAGTCTGTTCCGGAATCCACCAGACTATTATAATTTTCTCTTGTAGTTTTTTAAATATTTTATTTCCTACTTGCTATTCTTATCGGTATTAGCCAGGATTTAATATTATTTTAGTATTAGAGTTCTCTTAAGAATCTATCAATTATACGTGGACTTTTACTTTTAAAATTAAATTCTTCTAGTGTTAAGTAGTTTCCTACGTTACTTGTTAATATTGAATTTTTAATTCATCTTTATAAAAATTTTCTTTGCATCTTCCATGGCAAGTCTACATTGAATAAACTCGATGATCAGTAGAAACACCTATCAAAGAAAAACTTACCTTTTAATACATTCCGCAATTGCCAGCATCAAATGAGCCACCAGGTTCTATTAGACAACATAGTATTACTAGCGAAATAGTATGTATAGAAAAATATCCGAACAATAAAAACAGGGAAGATGGATTTTATATTTGACCCATTTCACCGGCCAGTCTATCATCAGGAAATACCCTCGCTCCCGACCTCTCACGATCCAGTGACTACATCACCATATAAATTCATCCCCACTTATATTCCAATTCAGAGTGTTTTGCCAAGATTGAGTAGTTGAGTTACTGTGTACATCTCATCTCCTAAAGAAGCCGCTTATAATAGATACTAATTGGTTAGCTCCCTAAGTTGTGTTACTCTTAACACATTGCAGAATGGTTGCTTGATAGAGGTAACAAATAAATATATAGTGTATACTTATTAATCTTTTGAAGTTTTAGAATATACTTATATTTTATTTAAATAATATGCATTCTTAAACGTATATTCGTTGTTTCTACATTTTTTCTTTTTTCTTTGCGACTCTTACTGATAGAATACGGACAGAAATTAAATAAAAAAAAACAATAAAGTAAATAAATGTTATTCAAAGAAATGTCTGATATAAAACGTGATCTATCCCGTGCGTCGCAATACCTAGAAAATTCGATGGTACGAAACAAGCAGCAGAAAATCGGTTAACAAAAATATATTGTCTCCTTTATCATTGCCATTAGACCAAAACGAAATGATTCTTTCGATTTATTTAGGTTCATTTGTTTCAGATCTACTTTACAGTAAATTACGTTATTGATTGTAGTTGGCCCAGGTTAGTGGGACATTCTTCTTCTCTTTCGGCACAACGCAGTGAGGTTTACTTCAGGGCGTGAAGAATCACATTCGACTATGGGCGATATATACTTTCGTTCGTTAACATTTTTCAACACATCTTTAAATCAAAGTTTTATTGATTTTTTTTAGATATAATTACAAATAAGACAAGTTAATTATTGTTTTCTTATTTTTATAAAGAGACATAGTTGCGTAACTATCTTAGTTGAAAAATTAAATGACAACTAAGAGAAAAAATAAATTGCTACTAAAAGAATATTAATGTTAAAGATTGGATAACTTCTATATAGAAATCAGAAATCGACAACAAAATCGATTTGGTGTTTCTTTCATGTTCAGTGGATAACTTAAAATGGTGACTCCAATTGATTTTTGTCCAATTTAAGAAGAATAAGAAACTGCTATTGAAGTAAAAATTTTAAAAACTGTGACTTCAAAAGTTGGAGGAAAATCTATATGTATTGGAAGGTGTCACATGATACTCTGAACACACAACAAATAACAGATCCAGACTTTATAACAATAACAAATAACAATAAGAATACGAAGCAAACTGAACCAGATCTACCAAAACTAGCTGTAAGACTGGATCATAACATTTATTGGGAATCTTTTAATGTGGATTAAGAGACATATAGATAAGATGTACCAAACGATGGTAAATACATGAATGAATCTGAAGAGTATGAATTGCATGCGGGATAGAGAAAAAAGCTGATCTCGTTAAAAGAACAAATAAATTTGCAACTAACCAAAAGTTTTAGACTGATTAGCATTGCGTTCTTTTCGACTATCTCTTCTACTACCGCTGTTCAAGTCACGTGAAGAACCGCGTAAGGAAATTGCCGTGAATGAAAATTTGCGGCTGAGAGTCTCAAGTGGAAAATGGTTTCATCAGGTGTAGATCGCTTTCAGGGGAATGCCAATGTTTGGGGAAAATCTGGTTATAAGGGTTAAAGTAACGTGTATGTATAAAGGAAATATCGAGCTAATACTTTTGGGAGATCAAATGGACAATTTGGAGGATCTCCAAATAGGACTACAGGCTAAATTATTTAAGAAGATATGTAGAAGACTATAAAGAAATTCATATAAGATGTGAAATTCGTTTATAAAATTGTTTGTTCCAAATATGGATAGTTTTACTTTAAAGAATAAGGTTACAAGAAAAAACACCCTAGTTTTAAATTACTCATGTAGCAGGTTTTTAATATGTTAGGAATAAAACATTTTATCAGAGAATTCTTGAAAATGGTAATAATTCACTTCTAAATTTCCCAACTAATTTTTATCATTCAAAAGATATACATCAAATAATTTTTATTATAAGTTTAAAGTAGAAGTGACGTGAAACGTATTCGCTACCTGCATTGGGTTCAAAAGTTTTGTTCCATCGGAGTAGGCGCCCATGGTGAGCGATCCGGGAACTATTGGGAGAAAAAATGTACACAGTAGCATTGAACTTTCGCTAAAAAATGGCCCATGCAAATTGTTGCGTGTTGAAATGTAAAAATACTGGGTACAACAGTAAGTTCCATTTCTACAGATTTCCTAAAGTAGCGCATAAAATTCTCCAGAGACAAAAATGGATTGATGCGATGAAGAAACACAAGTGAGAACAACATAACCCTACTCGAAAATGTCGTTCAAGGGGACATTTTCTAAAATTATTTTTTCAGAGCCTGTGAATTATTCTGTATTAAATTACTTTAAGAGAATTTCCGGAGAATTTTTAAAATCAGAAAATTCTCGTCTACCAAAATCAACTTCGAAATAATTCCAGAATGGCTTGATTCTCTAAATTTGCTGGGTCAAAGGAATTAACTGAAAAAATTAAGGAAAAAACAATAATGTACGAATATTTTCTAGTTAGAGCATTTTAAATTTTTAAATAAAAAATTAAAACAACTCTTTTATCCCCAATTTGACCCAATGCAATAAGATGTTCTTGGAATATAAAAAATGTTTTAACTTAAGACAAATTTAGGTGAATTCATCGAAAAATTGATCATTGAAATTCAAGAAAAAGCAAGATATCAAAATATATATTTCATAAAAAAGTATCGTCTTGAACACTTATATAGTTTATTTTTATGAAAAATAAAAAATTGATAAAAGAAAGAAGATTTTATTTACAAAATTCTCTTAAAAAGGTTTTCAGTATTCAAAAATACATTCCTTAATCCATGTTTCCACGTCAACAAGAATATCACTCAATCTTGTTCGCATCTCATCTAAAGTACAATCTAGTTCACAACCATTAATACTAATTTGAGTTAAATTATCCCCATCTTTACTCCAAATATTCACGTACGGTCCATTCTGTCCACCTCTTAACTCCATCTGGAAATCACATATTCAATGTTAGATTTAAAACATTTAAAATTTGGCTTCAACTACCGGCTTTTCACCGGATTGAGAAATTCATGGGTTCTTAGTAGAAAGGAAACGTTTCAAAGGAAAAATTTTCACTCAGGATGAGACAAAAATAATAAGTTATTTGGTAATGCAAAAACTGCAGTGAGAATTGCAATGTACCGATTGTTTACAAGTCTATGTAACCTCACATTTGTGACTTTTAATATTCAAATTACTCTTATAATTGATAATAGTACTTACCAATCTTTGGGTCCAAATATCGGGCTTTATTAATTTAACAATAGATTTGAGTTGAGAATGATTTTTATTTCCTGTTATTTTAATGATTCGTGTTTTTCTTGCTGGCCCAAGGTATTTGGCATTTGCAATTTCCACCAATGGTTATGGTTTCACAACACTAGAGGTCGCGTCATGTAACGCAGGTAGCGAATTACCTACGTAATAAGTAGAAGCCACAATTAAAAAGCCGAGCAACCATAAAATGAAAGCAGTTTCTGTATATCCAGCGCGTTCGGAGTCGTAGGTTTGTTATGAAACTTCTGCCCTAAATACAGAGCAAACAGAAAAGAGAATTCGACTTGCAAAACCGCAGCGGAAAAGTTAAGTAATATACGTCAAGAAGATAGAAAATCCAAGATATTAGAAACTGGGTCAGACAAGTATTAGTAATTAGTTCTGTTATTATAAAGCAAGTATATACCTAAATAGACTTTATACAGGACCATTTCTAAAAAGAAGAAAATTATACAAAAACAGACGTATTTTTTATTACGTCTTATTGAGAATTCAATCAAAACTGGAAGATGATTGCTTCCGGAAGACAAAGTTATTTTGGAGATATTACTGTATGTACATAAGCGGCTTCTTCAGGAGGTGAGATGTGCATCGTAACACTACTACTAAACGTAGTCATAGGCCAAATATATCTTAAGCGGTAGATTAATAGGGAGGAATCTATATCAAAGTCTCATCACATGATGGAAATCCAGGGAAAAATTAGTTGGACATATAAATGACACTGGTGAAGAAAACACCTCGGCCTTCTTCTTAAGTTAAAAAAGAATAAGCAAAAAGAGCTCTTCAGGACATAGAAATAGAAAGATGAAGTAGCCCTCCGGTAATCCCTAGTAGAAAGAAGGGATAAAACGGTTCTGCCTTCATTTAACTAATAAATTAATTTAAACATCTCTTAAATAAACTATGCTTATATAATATGTCAAATTTAATTAAGTACATTTTATTTAAGTTAAATTTAGTATTAAAGTTTCGTATTGTTCTTCTAAAATTTATCTTAATTACTAAGAAGGATATATTCGTATAGCTTCATTAAGAGTCGATTCTTTAATGTAGTGCAAAATAATTTAACTCATAATTTAAGCGTTGTATAGGTGTGAATCAACAAGAAACTATATTTTTTTATGTATCTATATTTCCACAACATATGAGAAACTAAGGAGGAGATTATTCAAAAACAAGTGCTACTCTTCGAGGGAACATTTTGATATAATTTGCCAATGTCCGAGATTGCCCCAAATTTAGTTTACCATTTATGATTTACAATAGTTAAAGAATCATGGAACTGATGAATAATAGTTTTTTCATTTTGTAACAGTTTGTTGTTCAATAAAGTTTTTTTTATGTTATGTTGAAAAACTGTTCATCCAACGTCACAACTTATATCAGCCAGGAAAATCGTCAGAACTAGCGCTGATTGACTTCAATAGGCTAATATCGAAGTCAACAGAGAATAAATAAATAGTCATAGTAACATTCGTAAACATTGAGAGAGCATTTAACTATGTATTTACAAAAGACAAGCCAAAAAAAAAAGTGTCATATCATCCTTTTTAGGCGAAACCTCACTCTAAGCATGATGAGGCTGCCCGTCAAGAAAAGGTGCTATCACCGCTTCTAAGAGCAGTACTTGAAGACAACCTGCTAAATATGATAGATATTGAAGACTTTCATTGTCTAGAGTATGGTGATGATTTATGAATTGTCGTTACTGGAAAATTATCCAATATAAACTCGGAACGACTCAAAGAGCACTCAACATCGTCAATAATTGGTATAGTAAAGACAAACTCACGGTAAACCCTCAAAAAACCAAAATTGTCAATTTCACAAGGATAAGAGTACTGACAAGAATGAAATCCTAGTGTTAAATGGAACAGGAATTATCTTCAGCCAAGAGGCAAAATACTTGGGAATGATTATTCACCACAAGCTAACATGGACGCAACACCTACAAAAGGACACAAAAAAGCATAATTACATTAAATAGGTGAAGCAGGATGTATGGAAAAATCTGAGGGCAACAACCTAAAATGATCTTATGGCTATATACAAATGTTATAAGACTTGTGATAACTTACGGATCTATGGTTGGTGACTAAAAACTTAACAGGCTGTGGTTGTAAAACTGCTCAATGCCATTGGCAGGATAGCCTGTCTGAATGCCACAGGAGCGATTAGAACAATTCAAATAGGAGACTTAGAAGTTTTGCTAAACCTTCTACCATTTTTATAAAAGGTGGAACTTGAGCTGTCAGACTACATAGAAGACCATCTTCCATAAACAGTTGGTACACATTTTTTCTTCTTGGTGCACATATTCAAGTTTGGTGTATGTATTGTTTATATTTTGCACGGCCGAGCAGTCCAGTTTCAGACTTTGAAATTGTAGATGAATTACTCAGGGAAAAATTTTTTTAAAAGTAAATTCGGTGAAAATATTATTTTCCAGCAGTATTTTCAGTTATTACAGTAACGGAACTGTGATTTTAAAATCTTCAGTTATTCTACACTAAGCAGTATTTTTGTCATTTTAAATATAAAATGTCCTTTCTAAATATTTTATATAATATTTATTGATGCTTATTCGGCATTTTTTATATCAGTGAACGTCTTCGGCTATTTTAACTAAATCACTCTGTGTTTATATTTTTGTGATACAGCTCTTAGTAACCGATTATCAACTAAACAAATGAATATTTGTTATTTATATTTGTCATCTCTACTGACAAATACGTTTATTCGTTTAGTTCTATTTAAAATTTGTTAAGTGATATTATTAAAAAAAACTAGAGTATCATGATCAGAGAAGCATCCTCAATAGTGGGAAGAATATTATTTCAAAAGTTTTTTTACTCTCTACTTCGTGCGACACCATTCATTAGATATCTGCACGTTATACATTTTGCCAGTGACTCACTATTCAATATAGGATTATGTTATTTGTTTCAAGAAATGACTCGTCGCTACATAAGACCAAGACGTAGAAGAAATGGTATACCATACGCTGTAGCGAATGGAACTAATAACAACGAAAATGGTGCCACTCATGGAACCAACCCCCTTTATCAGTCTCACACGGATACTACATCAAAAGAACCGCAATCCGATCCAAGTAACACTTCTTGCGATTTGGACAAGGTGGAGAAATTAACGAACGGGACATGTGAAAGTTTGAAGAGGAAATGTCAGTCTGTTCCAAATAATGAAAAACCATCAACCTCAAAAAATAGTAAAGATACTAGAAGTAAGAAAGCAACTCGTCGTAGACACTCTGTTTGATTACTCTATTTGATACTTTAATATTTTAGATGTTTACAATATTTTACATTTGTGCAATATTTTATATTTCTATAATTTTATATTTTTATAATATTTTAAAATATATTTTTAATAACCAAATGTTATTTTTTATGCATGATTTTTAATTATATTTTTATATTTTTGTAGAAAAACCTTAAAAACTATATATTTAGAGAAAAACCTCCCCCCCTCCAAAAAAGAAACAGGAGGAGTGTTTAACTAATGAGGGGGAGTCCAAGTATGTAGCAAAAAATTATATTATAATTTTTATGATGGAAACGTTATGTAAACTTCATATTTGTCCTACTCGAATTAAGTGTGTCCATGGATCAATTTGCCCAACCTTAATATTTGTTATGTTTTGGCACCAAAATGCTAATTTACATTATAAATCTCTTTTGAGCTATTAAAACATCCAGAGATCATCTTTAAAAAAGAAAAAGTATTTAAGAATTCATTCTGAATTTGGTTACCGAAATATAGAACAGCCAAACAACACATTTGAGAGAGAATTTGATTCCAATGCGACGATTCGAAATCCGTTGCGTTAAAATACGAAAAGGTATGTGAACATTCGTCAGACTCGAATACTTATCGGTTCTTCTTAGTATTCCAATTTCCTATGACAGCTATTTAAACTTTTAAACTAGTGTTGATTTTTGATTCATACTAGTAATCTAATTTTGAAACTTTAACCGAAGTATCGGATAATAATTTTAAAATTAGTTGATTCATTCTCTATGTAAAATATTGAAATTGAAAACAATATTTTATTATTTATATTTTAAAAAAATTAACTGTACTTCCTTACGTTAGTCATTTAAATCTAACTAGTTTGCTTTTGGATTCTTGATTCAATCCAATAGCCTAATTTTGAAGTTGTAGACAAAATATAAATCTTTTACTTACTTATATTTAATATAATAATATAAAGTATAAAAAAGGAGAAACGAAAAACATAGAAGGAGCAGACAAATTCACAAGGGTAACGAAAATGATAATGGGAAGATTACAAGTAGAAATTTTAAGTCTTTTTAATAAAAAAAAGTGCAATATCAAATTTCTCTAAAATTGTACTAAAATATTTTATAAAGAAAAGAACACCTTTAAAATTATATCACCTTGATCGCACAAGAGACAAAAACTGGGGAGCTTCGGAATATCCTTCTTTATATTATATGATTGCGAAAAATATAACAATTCAAAACTAGATTTAAGATTCATTAAGATCACGGGAAGGGATAGATATCGCTTAGAACTAGAAACCTGAGAAAGTAATCGAGCCATAATTAATAAATATGACCCAACTGATCCATTTAGGTGAGCCGCTAGTTTTTTAAAATTTTAAAATAATTTTAATATACTTTGATGTGAATTAACCACATAACATCATGTTATAATTCATTGTGTGAAATTTTTTATTTTTTATTTCTATTTAAAACAGTGTTTCATGCTTAATATTAAATGATTATATTAGAAGTTCCCAATATTGGCTTTTTCTATCCTCATTCAGAAAAAAATTGTTTATTCCTTCAATTAAGCTTAGAATTCTCTATTTAATTTAGTTTCATGTTATTTAGTATGTTTAATTAATATTTATTCTTATCGTTGAATTCTATTTACTATAATTTATTCCAAGCCATTATATTCCTTTATTTTGAATTATAATAAGCATATGAATCAAACCAGCACATCATTTTTTCAAATTCTTTAAAAATAAAAATCATATTACAATATATCGCCTTAGATTCACTTTGGCAATAGTCATTATAAAACTTTGCATAAATATTTAAATGTATCATGTCTAATCTAATAATAACCTGTGGCACAAAGTACTTGTCTATAGATTTTTGGCTTGACGTTTTTGTAAGACAATACAATATTTGAGTATATTCATTTCTGTACTTCTGGACGCCTCTGGTCAATAAATCCTTCCCAAAGGACGTGTTATATGAAGTGCCCACCTATTGAGAACTTGACAGCAAGAACAACACCGTTATTTATCTCTTTTCTGGGGAAATTTAGTAGTACATTCCACAATAATATCCGATTTATTTTTCAGACACCGGCAATAATCGTTTTCGAGTTTAACAAAAAAAAAATAATGAATCTCTGAACAATGACCCGTCGTCCTCTTTTCTAGAGAGGACAATTTATAAACCCATTTTTATTTTTCAAGTCCGTATCCGCACAATGGATTTAATGATGAAAGGCTCATATTTCACGACAATGTTTATTGTATATCACCAGAACCAAATGAAACGGAAATTAATAAAGGACAAATTTCCTAATGACTTTCTGGAAATCCATGTTTGAGTAATTCATTAACAAAATTGAACATAAAAATAATACTTAATAAACAACTGCATAAGATACTTAATGGTATTCAATTATTTTGACAAAATTAAAGAAATATTTTGAGAAAAGTAAAAAAACCCTGAAAAAATATGAAAAACATTTTACGATACACCCAATACCTGAAATGGAAAAATATCAAAATATAAACTAATCAAAGAAAGAAAATAATATTGCTACTATTTACTTTTCGGATTCTATAGTCATCTGTATCTAATAAAGCACTAATATAGTGTTGGGTAGAAAAAACCAATACGCAACTAAAGAACAAAGTTTAGTAAATATTAAAATTCCAAACCTCAATAACTTTCTACTAAAAACTAACCGAAAGCAATTGAAATTAAAAGCTCGAATAATTAGCTACTATAAGCATAAACAAGATCAATAATTAAAAGATTTTAAGACAGAGATAGAACTAATAACCTCATTGTTGTTTTATTAAGCTATAACAAAGGCAAATGGAAACAGGAAAAATTATATATTTAAAAAATATAAGGTACCAATCAATTAACGTTTATTATGAAGCAAAATCAGAAAAAATCCTCGTCTTAACCTAGATATAATAAATTATTAGGAAGCAATAAATAAAACAAGCAACATAACATTACATTAAACTCGATTCCAGAAGAAATACGAGGTGTGGATATAAAATAACGAAAGTGACGCTGTAAAACATTTTATTTTGATTTCATACATATTTGCTTATTATCATCTTCAATATACACTCCTTCTCTATCTCTACAACGCTCCATGCGAATCTTCCATTTCTCAAAACAGTACTGGAAATAGCTTCTTCAGGACGCGTGCAGCTTTCTTTTTCACAGCTTCAACGGACTCAAATCTTGGGATGCTGTACTTGGCTAGAAACACCTTGACAGATAAAGCAGAATGAGTTGGCGCATTGTGTTGCTGGAGAAACCTTCCACAGTTCCGATCGTTTTTTCCTTATTTTTCACAAAGTTCAACAAGATCGTGTAAGTAGTAATCTTGATTAATAGTTTAACCTTCAGGAACCAAGTAAAAGTGCACAATCCCATGAATATTGAAAATACAATCATCATTACTCTGAATTTTGATTTGCTCATTCGAACTTGTTTTGCTCTCGGTGAAGATGGGCTCTTCCAGTGCCCTTTATTTCAGGATCATAAGCAAAAAAACCACGATTCCTCACATGTTATTATCCTTTCCAATAAGTTTGGATCATTTTCAATGGTATTTAAAGTGTCAGTACAAAAATTGTTGCGAGCTTCTTGTTGTTCAAACGTGAGAATAGTTTTAGGTGTACGTGTTTTTATTTTTTTGGTTTGTAGTGAGAATGCAATCATATTTTTCGCAATAATAAAAACACAAAAATAAACCAAACATTGCACGTGTTTACTTATTGCAATAAAATTTTATGCAAATATTAGTTCATGTTTACTAAATATTTACATAAAGTTTGCTAACACTCTGTAGTTATTATATTTACATTTCTGTATTTCTAAATCTATTTTGGGCAATGTTTATACTTAATATCCCGCCCTTGGAGCTCCCACCGCCCCTAAATAAAAAGTATTTCCGCTAACAGCTATTTTAGTATCTTCATCAACATAACAGGCGAAAGTAGTAAATTTTCACTTAATTAAATGCTTCGAAACTCAGCAACCGCACTACTGAATCAAGATGCAAAATCAAAAAGAAATATTGTGCAGTTCCACGTGATGCCAGGACTTAATTACTTCTTTGTATTTCAGCGGACGAGCTGTACATCTTTTAAACCCTTATTTATGGTTGAGAAAAACGCCTAATTGTAGATTAACGATGTTTGCTTTGGAACACGATATTCTAAGGTTAAAATTCGTTGGTTCTTTTCCTTGGAATAAGGAATAAATTAGCCATTTAAGAATATACAGATTTTCTATTTTTACAGGCAGCACAGTGTCTTCAAAAAAAATATTTGATGTAATTTTTAGTATTAAAACGAAAATGAAAATATCTTCCTTGTCTTTTTAATTAAGTTACAAATAAAGATTTCGTGGGGCATGTCATATCTATGTCATATCTATCGAAATTTCTGATAAGAAACTGCTTTAATTTTAATATTTTAACGTATCGTTTTTATAGAGAGAGTTTCGAGTGTAAAACACTTTGTCGAAGTGGGAGTTATGTATAAGGACAAGAAAGCTTTTATCTTAAGAACTCATTAAAGGTGTTGCTTTTGGAATATTCATTTAGACTTGGTTAATTTTTGGTAAATTTAGAATCCAAGAGACAGTAATGATGCTCGTTTGTGTAAGGTTTATGTTAGAAAGAATGTGAGCCTAAAACCAAATTAAAATACTCTGCTAGACGCGCGTTTCGCTAACTATGTTAGAATAATCAGTATATTATTAAAACTACGAAGTTAAGTATTTTATTATTCCTATGTTTGATGAAGTATTAAAAATCACTTATCCATGCATTAACATTTCAATAGACTGTAAGAGATAAATTCAAAGTCCAGTGAATTTTAAATTGGAAAATTATTATCATTTTATCTCTTTCATACAACAAAGCACCTTTGTCACATTTAATATTCCTTATATGAGTATAATGATTTCTGGAGCCTTTGATTGAACAAAAAACATACTTACGCCATCATTAATCGCCAAACGGGAATTTCGTTTACAAAGTAATATTTCTTTCAAAAATATTAAAATAGCAACAAATCAATTAACAAACATCATCAAATAGTAAAAAATCAATGTATACAACATACAACATTCATTTGATTTATAACGCCACTATGCACAGGATGTTGCAAGGTGTCAATTTCTATACTTTCGTGTATGGCTATCAGTCTCTACCAATAATATTGTTACTTTAGTATGTACAGGTTTTAGGTAAATATCGCTCTATACATAGAATTTATTTTTTATTTAATTGGATAATAAATCAATATTTTTATTAGAGTCATCAAAATTATTAAGCATTGGCATTTTATTGGTTTGAAAATAAAAAGAGATTGGGAGGTCAAGATTGTGATCTCAAGAGATAGAGACGTGATAGTGCATACCTCTTCGATAAATTGTTATTTATTTAGGGAAGTAAGCTTCTTTGATATTTTATATTACTTGTTTTCTCTAGATAAATAAATTGTAATTGTTTTTCCTCAGTTTCTGTAACCAAATTACGTAGTGGGTTGAAAGTAGTATTTAGATTTTTTCATATATTTATCAAAAAATAACACACTAAATGAAAATATTTATAGTCTATATTTATATTATGACCGTTGTTAAGCAACAAAGAATTTTTCAGTTTTATCATATTTTGAAATACCAAAATTGTTTTTTAAAACCTGATTTAATCAAATTATCAATTCTTTCGTAGTAGTTACTATATTCTAGTATAACTATCGTATTTCCTTTATCAGCGTTAAGATAGTACATTCTAGAACTAAATAACATCTAGCTCAATAAAGATTCATAGAACTGAAAAATCTCTTAACAACGGTCATGGGATAATTCTGAATAATAAGTTAATTAAAACTAGCAATAATAGATAAAGATTTTTAGATGCAAACGAAAATGTAAAAATTTACAGATCTAAGAATAGTCTAAATTACGACAAAGAAACTATCCATTACAGTCCACTGTACTTGGTCAAGAATGACTGATTTTTCATGCTTCACCAAATAAAGGAATTGTAACTGTGTAGGTTAAGATTAGTTTAATGATTTCTTGATATTGTTAACATTGTTAGCGAGACGCGTCTCGAGTATAGTATTTTGATTTGGTGTTTGAGTGGTTCTAGACTCAGGCAACCAAAGATGAATTTAATTAGATTCGCAGCGAAGACTTTCAACACGATTTGAGCGAAACGCTCCTAAAGTCACGAAGTGCAGCATTTTGTACATTGTTTTAGGTAGATTTTGTGCATAAACTAATCTTAGAAATGTTTGTCTCCCAATTTACTTATTAAACTCCATTTGAACACGAACACACGAACTATTTTCTTCTGGAAAAGTCGGGTATCTAATTGTCCTGGTTTGACAAATAAACTTTATGTGACACTTTTTACGAGATCTACTACTGCTTTGTGCACTTTTTATGATGCTTGTACACTGTATTAAAAATTCAACCCCATAAATCTATTTCGTCACGATGCTTACTGAAAATGTTTACAATGCATCAGATAGTACAAAATGAACTCGACAACAATATAATTCTGGAACAGGGGCGGAACTAAGCTGTAAAATCAATTATAAATATGGAAGCGTGGCAAAAAAATAGGTTGCTAAAAATGACAGAGAAATATTATACAAAATTTAACTTCTTCTGTATGTTATTTTTTAATATATGATTTTGCAGTCCTTATCTTTGCACAAGTTAAACATAATTTTTTTGGTTTAGCATTATGTTTTTACCTGTTATTATTAATTTATTTTAGTTCTGTTTCCATTCATATTTGGTCTGTATGTCTTTATATTTCTACTGTTTGAAATACTTAATTTTATCATATTACAAATAGGTAGTTACTAAATTAAAAGAAATTCTATTGTAGTATAGTTACAGAGATTTTTTTTGAAATCACAAACGGATAAAGCAGCTCTGTTTTTTAATGAAACGCTGTATGTTCAAAATATAAATTAATTTTAGACATAAAAATTTATTTCATCAAATTCCTGTCCAAAAATATTGGCAACACTAATCCTAATGACAAAATTTACAATTTGTTAAAAGGAAATTATTGTTTTTAAAGGAAATTTCCACTTTACAGCAAAAATTAAACATGTATATATCTCACTCCTTTTTCTATCTTTCCTTCTTTTTAAAATGCATACGTGCATCATATTCCTAAAACGCAATAACTTAAAGTCACCATTTAAAATATATTGAATGATAAAAGTAAAATAGATAATATTTTAAACCTTCAAGACATTAACGTAGGGAACAGAAAATCATCTCGTAAAATATTTCATTAGCTCGCCAATAGTTAACCAAAACATATATAAATATATTCTGTTGTGAACGTTTTCAATTAGCAACAAAGTAACCAACATAATAATGTAAGAGTATGTTTAAAAATTGTTACTGAAAAAGTTAAATGTTCATTGTGCTTTTGTCTGTTTGATAACGATATTTTCTAAACTTGTGAGAACATCACGTCAAAGAGAGTAAGTATATTCTACTTTTATGGAGCTGTTATTAACTTTAATTTCTTAAATGTTTTATTGTAATTAAATTTTCCAAATCCTGGTGTTCATTCTCCATCAAAATTGAACAACCATTTTTTGTACACTATATAATATCTTTGATTTTAATGAAAACAAAAATACATATATTGTTTACTGTTTACAAAAATTAGAACTTTCCTTTCATATATACTATATTAATATTTGACTAATATAATTGGTTTCATATGTTTCTAAAATAAGCTAAAATCTAGTATTGTCATTTAGAAGTTTTATAGTATTACAAAAATATTACAATGATCTAGTAATGTATATTTAATATTTTATTTATTGATAAAGAAACTTAAAAGTGTTATTTTATGGATTATCTTTCAACCTTTCATTAAAACGTGGTATGCTACTACGTAAGGTAGGTACAAACAAACTCTACATAATTTAATAAACCAGTAGTGACTGTAAGTCGGAACTTGAAATCGCGTGATAGGTAACAAATCAAAACTAATCAAATGTTAACCTCAGACGAGTATTAGGACATGATCTTAATAGTTTTATGCTTTCCCTTCCAATGGGATAACATGTAAAAACACCCGACACGCGTCCGTTTCCGCAGACATGCAATATTGTATCAACATTGCACGAAAGGGTAACAGACAACCGGAAACACTGAATTTTTGTTCCTCTAGGGAATTGTCAAATAGGCTAGCATATTTTTCTAGATTTTCTTATGGTTGAGCACAGAAATTTAAAAACCTTGTATAATTAATATACAGAGAATATCAGTTTTACTGATTTATTATTTTAGGCTTTAATATCAACGTAGAATATTTATCGTATTAAATATATTTTAGCATCCTCTTTTTAAACAACATAAGCAATGAGATGAGCGTATTGAAAAGTGTTCTTCCTATTTTTGAAATGGCGGTAAATAAAGAAAGTCAAAGAGATGTTGTTCATTTTTTAGTAGCTGAAGATACTGGAATATGGGAATTCATCGTCGCATAGCTGCTGAGATGGCGAACACTATATGTCATTGACAAGTATCCACTAGAGATTCAGAGAAAGACCACATCACTTCAAGATCCTGATTTTCTTTATTTTCGATTATAGAGATTATAGATTATAGATTATAGAGATTTGGCTGGAAAATTCTTCAACATCCTCCGTACAGACCAAATCTTTCCCCATGTAATTGCACACTTTTGGCGATCTGAAAGAAAAGATTCGTAGACGCTGGTTTTATTAGGATGAAGAAATGCAAGAGTGAGTGTGGTTGCGGATCTATGAGCAACCTAAATCTTTCTACAAGACTGAAATTGATCGTATCGTCTCCTAGTTGGATAAATGTATCAACACTTTTGGCAATTACCTTTGAATAAAAAGCATCCCATTGTCACTTTTTTGAGTGTGTTTCATTTTCATTTGATTGACCCTCATATGTTAAATCACAGTATAATATGATGTTCTTATTATGGGCATAAATAAATGTCTCACACGTATAAATACAATATACAGGGTGGCCAAACGAAATAAATGATCAAAGGGCGACACTTTTCTCGAATATTTCCGACTTAATTTTTTATAGTATCATGCCTGATTTTTTAAATTTGAAGACTATTATAAAGAGAATTGAAGGGCTTTAAAATGATACCTTACTCGATCCCTAATGCCCTTTAAGTATTTTGGGGCGATTGTTACTCTCGCTTGGAGGTGTAAGCAGCGAAGTCGAAAATACCGAAGAAAAGTGTCGCCCTTTGATCAAATATCGACGGGTCTCTGTATTTTTCTAAAATGTTGACGAAGTTCCTGATAATGGCTCTGTTTCGTTTTCATTTGGCCACCTTGTATATTACCTCTATAAAGCGTATGATTTTAACCCTTTCGAGAAAACGGCATCTTTGAGAAGGTAATGCGACGCGACGTCGTAGTACAATGATATATGAATATTCTACTGTGATGATCATACTCGATTCACATGAACTGAAAAGCTATTCAACTCATGCATTAATCAAAAGATTGAAACGTAAGAGGCAATTGAAATTTGCGGTAGATTTTTTTATTGTTAAAAGCAGAGCATAGTGAATGTGCCACTCGTTCAAATCATATTACGTAATGGTAGTTTTCGAAATCTGTTTGGCAAAATAAACTGATTTACGTCTTAGTTTGCATTAATTTCAGGCAGTTAGGAATGGGAAATAAAAGCCACAACTTTTACCTCAGTGTTGATGTAATATATAGCTACACTGTTTAAAAGTTCAAAATTCTTACAAATTCACTTATAAATTTTGTTATAATTGGTAAATGTAACAGTTTGTTAAACAGATAGTGATTTTCGCTTTGAACCACTTAATATGCTTATAATTTGTGATTTACAAGTGTGCTATTGTTGGTAGTGTTGCTATTTTAATACTTTTTAAGTCATTTTATACAAAATTAGTAAGAAATTGTTTCGTTGAAAATTTTGTTATTTAAAAAATTTTGAAAGCAACTACAGGTTATGGAGCTCAGATATGGCGTATCTGTATTCGCTAATGAAAAAGAAGAACTAAAATTATGCCTGCATGCTTGAATATAAGAGAAATGGATGCAGGATATGTTTAGTGATTCTTTTAATAACGTATGGCAAATGTTGGTTAAAAAAATAATTCTAATTTATAAAACGAATAATCCGGAATAAATAAAAAACTACAGACCATTCACTATTCCTTGCATTTTCTCAAAAATATTTGAATGTGCATTTCTTAAATAATTTCTTTTGTATTTAAATAAAAATTAATATTACTGAATATCATCACAGATATTCTGTTCTAATAAACCAATTTCCACGGAAATGATTTCCTTTTAGAATTGAATAATTGTATGGTTTGAAGCAACTGAGTATTCTGAGAGCAGCAGGACATTCGACTGTGTCAGTTATAATATTTTGTTACCAGTTTTACAAAATTATATAATGCGAGATGTGGCAATGAACTGGATATCAGTGACCGTAAACACTACGTCTCTTTAACTCATAGAGAATGCCATTTAGTAAGAACTATCAATTTTAACTTTCGGAACGTAAATATTGGTGTCCCTTAAGGATCCATATTGGGCTCTATTTTATTTATATTGTATACCAACAACAGAAATGCGTGTGTAGAACATAACATATGCAGATGATATTTGTGTTATAGTTTCAGGTAAAAACTTTGGGTGTGAAAAGTGTTGCACTGATTAAAAATATTTCTAATTATTTTAATAATCTTGTTTTGTATTTTAATCCTAACAAAACGAATTGGATCAGATTTTTCACTAAAGTGATAGTTCCAAACATTTTCATCAATATAGACACTAAAAATATTACTGTTAAAGTTTTAAGGAATTTTCATCGATAAAAATGTTTACCAGAAACCTTATTGTAATCATAAAGTTTCTAAAATTAATTCACAATTTTTTTTTTGTAAATCTGCTGTCAATTCTATAAGTTCATAAACTGGTCATGAGTTTTGCCGACTCCAAATTTTGGTATGCTTAAATTTTGTGGGAAAATTCCACCAATATATCACAAGTTTTTATTATGTAGAAAAAATTCTGGGATATAGAATTTCTCAAAGAGAGTAGTGTAAATTATTTAAAAACTGCGTCATTTTACCTTTTACTTAACTAGTTACAGTTGAATTGTACATATAAAGTTTAATGTCAAAAAACCCGTTATTTCTGCTAAAAATATTCATAACAGGGCGATGAATTTCATATTCTAATTTGCTATTTAAAAGTTACTTCTAATGTTCCAACTATCTGAGCTTGAAATTATTTCATTGGAAATTGCTTTTACTCGTTAAAGGAATTCTTGAATATTTTAATTGTAATTCTGAGTGATTGTTTTAGTTTTCTTTTTTACTGTTGTATAATTGACGAATTGTAATTATCTAATAAAAAAAAATACGATTAAATTGATTGTTTCAACCCCCCTTCCTTTGTGTTATTTATCTAAATATAAAAAAGATAAATTATATTTATCTTGAATTTCCATTAATCATTAAGCAATATGTATTGAATGAACAATTACCTGGGAAGTTCAATTATTTTAGATTACCTTTTGGACTAAACGCTTATATAATATTAACATTTTTTTTAGGAAAAGAAGAATATTATAGCAAAAAATAATACTGTACATATTTCTGGATATTGAGTGGATGAAACATGAATTCAAGTACGCTTATAAGAAATCTGTCATTCTTTGATAATGGAATTTAAGCGAAAACTGGTGAAAGAAATATCTTTAAAAATAGATTTCTAGTACTGTGGAAACTCAAGATAAGTATAATTGATCTTTTTTATATTTAAAAAAAATATTATTATTATTATTATTATTATTATTATTAAGGCATACAGGTAAGTCTGTAACTAAGAGAGAAGTGAAATAAAGACTTTCTTTTCTTTTTAGGCGTGAAATGAACGTTTTTTCTGAGAAATTTATATTAATATATATACAGAGTGGGCCACACAAAACAGTCCACCCCGATATTTGGCAGCATTCATTAGATTTTAAGGAAATGCTGAAACACGTCCATTTTTGTTCTAAGGGGGACTCATTTTTACGATACAGACATCTGCCATTTGTCAACTCCCTTCCACTTCCCCAATCCTTTAATTTTAAATAGGGAATAGACCATGTGTGGCCCGTCATTATAAAGACATTTACATGGAGTATTCAGGCATATGACCATCCACGATTTTTTTCGATATTTAGATCGTTTTTGCAAAAAAAGGTCTTAAATAATTTAAAGTGCAACACTTCTTAAAAATGAAACCCAACGCCTATGTTTTACTTATCTTTTAATTGTTTCTTTCACATCAAAAATTAAAACAAATTTTGCAAAAAGAATATCATACATAAAACAGTTTACTCAAATTAATAATAAATTAATGAATTAGATGTTTAAAATGGTGTCCATCGGCTTCCATACAAATGTAGAGTCGCTGTTCGAAATTACGTAAAACTTTTTGAAGCATTTCAGGGGTTATTAGATTTTATTCATGTACTATTCGTTGTCTTAGTTCTTCCAACGATGCGGATTCGGTTTTATAAATTTTGCTCTTTAAAATCGACGTGTTTCAGCATTTCCTTAAAATCTAATGAATACTGCCAAATATCGGGGTGGACTGTTTTCTGTGGCCACTCTGTATATATTAACTAAATAGTTAAATGTGATTTTCTTCAATAATGGTCATTTTTCTGTTTAAAATACATCGAATACTGAACATGACTAACTATGTTTTAAGCAATGAAAAACGATTTTCATGCCATACATTCAACTTGATCTGAAAAACAAAAGGAGAGAAAATGACTGAGAAAATCACAGATCAGGTGTTATCTCATCTCACTCTGTCTCCATATATTATTTTGCAGCCGTTTGCCGGCATAACTTATTTCATACTTTTCCGTACATTTTCCGCAAAGTTATTTCGCTGTATTACGATGTGGAATCTTGCTATCGAAGAAGTGTAAAAGTTTGGACGACACAGATAAAACGGATTGGATGAATTGTGTACTTTGTGCACTTCTTCATCGCTTTTTTTTTATAAATCCATTTTCAATGAATAGAGAGTCTGGAACTTAATATTTATAAAACACCGGTTGTTCAGGTTCATCGTTAAGTACCAGATAATCAATAACAAAAGTGTGTGCAACTGACGGGATGATTAACATAATAGTAAATAAAATCTTGATAACTTTGAAATTATTTTGAATGACTTAAATGTGAAAATTTTTAGCATTGGACATATATCCAGACATTGTTAAGATTTTGGTTCTCTTCGACATTTATTCTTGCTTTTATAATTTAAATTTTATGAAAAAAATATTTATTGAATAATCTAGTCGATATTATAACGACCATAATAAAAAATATACGGCAGGAATAAATCTAGTCATTTTCTAATACACACTTGAAATTACCATAATAAAACTTTAAAACTTTTTTCGATTACCGCTAACGACAATTCCACTCAGTGATCAATAAATCCTCTTTTCTTGAAACCTCCCTAACATAAATCCAGGTGAGAAAATGAATTCCCAGTAATTTGGCTTTCATTAGTTCCACTACAGTCTAAGTTTCTCGTACGTTTCTTTATTTTTCCCGTCACGCTTCTCCACTTAGTGTTAAGTTATTCCGTGCTAGCTGCATTTTAAACCCAACACGGCCAACGCTGGACTAGTTCATAGTTACACTAGCCAAGTCGTTAGAGAAATTTACAGTTGACCATAAATAAGAAAGTAACAATTTAATACCGAAATTCCAAAATTAAGAATAAAATGCCGCTGTAGATAAAGAAATATCAAAATAGAACTTATGTGTTGAAGTAGCAAAACTTTAAACAAAATATTAAAAATGTTTCACGTATTATTGAAATTTCATTTGATCCACTTGTTTCTATAGAAAAGGGAAATTCGGCGGATTTGACTTTCCACATTCTTGGTTGTACTTTTCGAACAAGTTTTATGTACTCTAAAGAATTTATTTCCCGAAGACCCCTATTTGGGTAATCTTTCGGGATCTCTCCAACAAATCACCAAACATATTAGGTTGCAAATGAATTACTCGTCTCGTTGCTAAATTCTATTAATGAAATTGAGTAATGCAATAAATTCAGTTTCGCTGTAGAGTTGGCGGGTAATGCTGTGAGTCACTGAAACACGTACACTTATCTTATGATGTTGGAGATATTGCCTGCTGGCTGTGCGGAATTACCGGGAACTAAGTCAATCCCGTTACGAATTTAGGAGAAGTTTATGTACAGGATGGTCCTATTTAATTAATGGTTTATGTCTGATGGAGCCAAAGTTCTTGCAGAACCTGTACTGTGGCTTCTAGCTTTCGTGCCGCTTAAACCTCTGCTTTTAATGAATATATCTATTGTTAACGGTATATCTTTCCGCTTGTTCTCCGCATTGAAGCAATATTTATAAAGACACAAGTTATAAGTACTATTTTAATAATTCTTTTAAATCTCCGATTACTGATATAGTTTCTACAACGACCATTAAGTTAAACATTTTAGATCCGAGAGTTACTTATGGAATAGTTGCTAAATTTCCTTAACCAGTAAGTTTTATGACAATAAAAAAATGTAAGTACATTGTAAGTGATCACATTATTGTTACCTTAAAGCGCAGTAGTCCGTTTGTTTATAATTTTGGGAAATCGAAAAATTAGTTCATCCTTTTAATACTAGATAAACTATTAATACATTTTTGATAATCCTGGGGTGTAATTCTCTTCTTAGGTAGGTCTAATAGATTCGTTTTCTTGTTTTGAAATCGGCAATTACTGATACTATGTTAAGCACAGTTTCAATTCAATGAATAAGCTGTAGAGTAACAATAACTCTTCCTTAAACAACACAATCAAAGAATATTTTTCAAATACTAGAAACGAGACATTGGAAGAAGTATATATAACAAGATAACTAGGAAGTTTAATAGAGAATAATGGAAGAATAGATTTAGAAGTAGCCATTAAAAGGAAACTTGAACAGTGTAACAAAAACATAAAACAGAACTAATATCAACAGAGATGAAATATTTAAGAAAAATAGCAAGGAAAACCCTGATGAACAGAATAAGAAAAGATAAAATTAGAGGAAAATTAAAACAGGAATCAATAATACAACGAATATAAAGAGGACAGATGAAGTGCTACATGAATGCATATATAGGGATTAAACAAAAATAGATTACCAAAAAGAATAATAGAAATGAAGCCAACAGGAAAAAGAAAAAGAGGACCTAGGAGCTCATGGATGAGAAGCATTGTAAAGTTAGGAAAAAATCAATCCAAAATGTGAATAGAATGGCACTAAACAGGACAGCTTTGAGAAAATGGGTTAAAGAGGTACAACTATCAATAATTCACACCTGTGATGAAAAAAAGATGACAGAAAGAGTTGTTCAATATCGGAATCTACTATTATTTTTCGTTCAATGGGTTAGTCAGTTTAAAATTTACAGCGGTCTTTTTGACGTTCACTGTTTTCAAATTCTAACTAGTCGCTGAAAAATGTATTCTCTCGATAAGGACTAGAATAGCAAAACCAAAATGTCATAATCAACAGAAATGGACATAGCAGTGCTTTAAGGTATAGTTATTCTTTAAAAAATATTATTACACATAACAAGTTTCGTTAACGATACGCTACGTACGATACAGGCTTAGAAAGTATTTAAAAAGATATAGGCGAAATCGTAAAGAGTAAAATAGTACGAAATAATCGAGAGATATCAGAATAATGTGTCCCCTCTCGACCGAAGTTGAGATACGACCGCGACTGCCGGTACGTTATTATTACCTCGAGATATCCCTACTTCGAGATATTTATAATATGTTCTCTCTCTTTCATAACGCGTTCTTTATTACTCGTATGGATTCGTGTATGCCCTTATATATTTAGGCCCAATGTGTATACTCGAGTGTCTTTAATGAGCTGTACATAACACGTTCAATTATTTTACATTAATTAATGTAAAGTAACACAACGAGAATGTTATAATAGTAAACAATGACAAAACCCAGTGAACCAGTGTATATATTAGTAATCCACTGCTTCTCTAATTAGTAATAATACACAGGTTGTGTCAACTAATTATACAAACTTTAGGGGTTTACGTTGACCGACATCTCAGATCGGATGAACAGATGGTAGATGGGGAATACGTGATCGGGAAATTAGCACCTACATATTATCAGGTAAAAAAAATATAAATATAGAGTGTGATTCAAAAAATTATACGATAATTATAATAATGTTTTTTTAATTTGTAACACAGAAGATTTTAATTTAATAGTTTGGATAATTTAAGGCAATGAAAATTGTAGATTTTCGATTTTAAACCCATGTCACGTGAGAAATAGTGGAAAGAGGAAAACAATTTCCTTTGTTTATAGTAGAGATGGAGGGCCATATCCATTATTTTTATAAAGGGCATAAAATCAACAAGATTGAAATAATTATTTTAAGTTCTGTTTAAATTTTGAGTACCGTGTTTGTTGTTATTCAAACATTACTCAGAGTTTTTATTTAACCTAGTTCCAGGGAAGGCCGGTAAATGTGTATTCTTTCACCACGTATTTAAAGAATCCTAGAAGCTAATATTTCCTATTTACATACAAACCATAAACATAATGTTATTATCTAGAAACTTTTAAAAATGTTGTATAGATACTAAAATAATAATAAAAACTTGAGAAAAGTTTTTTTTACTGTTTGAATCCAATATAATTTTACTGTTTGGTATCCACAAACAAATAACTTCTTTCACATCAATTTTTGATGATGAAAAAGAGAATACAAGTGCTGAATGCGCAGTAATCGGAATACCAAACCGCAGTCATATGTGGACTAAATAAATTAGGAAAAGCGTGCTAAGCGCGCTTTTACTCCCATCATCTATACCAAGCCTAAACGGCAACTACACAAACGACGACCGTAATGTTGAACACTTCTAATATTGCTCACGATTACAGGGGTTTCGCTTAAACAGATGTAGAAATATAAATTTGGGCCATCTCTCCTTTATAGCTGCTGCTTTAATTTCAGGATATAACTCCACTGTAGTTATCTGATATTTGGTGCATAAGAATTTATAATATTCGACATTTGTTATAAGTCAAAATGACAAAAGTTGAATATAGTGAGTCGTTTAAATATAAAGAAGAGAATCAAAAACAAATTATACGTGTAAATCGTGAGAATTTTCCAGCAATGATTTTGTTTTATTTTCGATTAAAGAAAAGTAATGAAGATTGTATTGATCTAAAAACTGCTGTTAGCGATAAAGCACAACTCTTTTTTTTGTGGTATCAAGAATTTAAATTTGGTCAAAGCAGTCCTGATGACGAATTTCGTGAAGGTCGACCAACAACCTCGGAAACAACAGAAAACATGATGTAAGAGAAATGATAAAAATTAGTTAATCGTGATGTGACATATAGGGAAATTCTGTCTTGATTACGTGTTGGTATGAAGCAAATTAATTAAATTTTGCTTGATCGCTTAAGTGTAAGCAAAATGTGTTGGATATGAATATCGTATAACTTAACACAAACTCAAAAACCGACTTGAGTCAAATGGTACAAAGAAACATTCAAACGATTCAACTTTGTGATCTACGACATCGTTAATGGTGATGAAAGATGGATATATTCTTATGAACCGGAAATAAAACTAAGCAAATCCAACAAAAGTTACTCGAAGTCATACAGTTTCGAAGCAAATTTGGTGTTGCAAACTAAGCATGTTACTACTATTCGTTTTGAAAATCGTGAATGCTGAGTGATATACAACTATTTGTTTACCGGAAGTGTTCTCTGAAATGAGAAAAATCAATAGAAGACGTCTCATCATTGTACATCAGGACAATAAAAACCCACACATAACGCAACGAACTATTTATTATTTAACCACACAAAAGTATATAGATATATTATACCTGTTTTTTATATACATCATATAACTTTTTATTTAACGCCTAAAAACTGTAATGGATGGATAATGTACCATATCCTAAACACTGTTAATGAAAGTAATTTTCTCATAATAGGAAAACAATGGCAATACAATTTATCATTGTCTCTAACTTCTTTCCCAAGAAAAAATAACGTTTTACACAGCTCATTTACTGGTGTACATAATATGCTAAAGTTCGTTCAGAAACCAAAAAAGAAATACTAAAATAAAAAACAGAATCGATCGTTCTCCAAACATTCAAGAGCAATTATTCATCTCAAAACACGCAATAATAATTTAGCATAGGCGTACTCTAATGTTTAATGAAAATATTATGAATACGTTTTGTAAGAGAAATGGAAAATGTAAACAATAATTACTGTGAAATAATTTTTTGAGATAACTCAGTTTAATATATACTTTTTTATTAATATTATGGCATTTTAACCAGACTGTTTTTAACATTATTATTTATAAATAAGCGGACAATATTTGGTGAACCCAAAACATTGACAACGCTGATGAACACTCCCGGAATCCTTTGAATAACACCTGTGGAAACTTAAAACCCAACATATACAGGGTGTGTGACTCTCAACGGGGCGGAGCCTTGTGGAATGGAGCTTAGAGATAAAACCAAAATATTGGATACGTAGGCTCGTGACAACTACAATTTAAAATACACAGAACGTCCAAAATTAGTACAACATTATTATATTTCTATATTTTTTAATAGAACGCCCTGTGTTTTAATATAATTTTAAAGTCTACTGAAAAAACTAATGAGTTTATTTAGGATTAACAACTTGGATGAACTCCGGGAATCCATGGATTTCATTTGAATAGCTGGATGACTGAATAGGTAAAAAAAATAAGTCTAATTTAAATGAAGGTATGTGATTGCATAGGACGGCTGTTAAGAGAGATTAAGAAAAGAATAGAGAAAATAAATAACTGTGTTTTTTGGAAAGAAATTTTGAAACGGGTTGTCAGAGAACATTTTAAGATTTTGAGAATTCCATATAAGATGTACAATTGTAAAGACAGAGGTTAAAAAACAAGTGGAATTGTAAAAAATCTCCACGACCATTAGTAAAATATATTTATTAGAAAATAATTTTTAATAACAGAATGTAAACATTTTCATTCTTGAATTAGAATATTTGCCTCTTATGTGTTTTGCATGTATTTTTAATCCATAACAAGTGATGGAAAGAATATTCCGTAATTGTTCTAAGCAATATCGATAGCCAAGGATATCAAAACTGTTAATGTCATGGCGGCGCCGTAATAACAAATTTTAAGTTAAATAAAATGATGAGTGAAAAATCGAGTAAATTTGTAGTTGTGGAGAAAATATAGTCTGTTACTCGGTTAGAATAACAAAATGCGATTTTTTTCATTCTAACCTTGTTAGAACATATATGCAAAACAGATAAAAAACAAGTGTTTCAGAATAAACATTCTCTCTCAAGAGTGGGAATGTTTACATTCTATGACAGCCGCGAGACTTGAATAACTGGGTCAATTTAAATGCTTATAATAAACAGTAGTTTTTTAAATGTTCTAAAAATAAGTTTTTTTTTAGTGTAACCAGATATTTAGAATGGTCGATTGCAGAGGATGTCAAAGATTCAAAAATGTACCCTCAGCAATTATTACCGATCCGAACGATTTCTTCTAAAGTGAATTTTTGTGTAACAAATGATATTAGAAAAAAAAATTAGTAGAATATTTTTTTGCAAATGACACGTTACACATACCAATTAAAAATATTCATTATTTTCGCGGACAACCTGTATATAATGATTTTCGCTTTTCGCTTTTGCTACTGTTTCACTACAAGTGAACCTTCTCTTGTAGAATTTATACTCTTGTGCAATCCCATATTTCCCTGCACTTTCCTAATATTTTGTAGATTCGTTTAACTATTATATTATTACTGATTCTTTGCAACTGTTCCACACTAAATTAGTTGCATCTCCTGTGTAAATTCTAAAACTAATTCAGCTTTTAGGTCGTCTGCAATACCTTGGTTTCCCATGTGGTCTATTTTAGTAATGCTTTTAATTTTTATCTGAAATTTTTTCCAGTTGCCTGAATTTTACTGTTTGTAAAGTTACACTGCAATGTGTAATAATATGGTATGATCTTTTTTATATTTTCTAGTTTTTTCTCTCCAATTATTACACTCAAATATTCTATTTTAACCCTATTATTTTTTTAATATTTACATTTTATTTTTCCTCATTTAATTATCTTAATTCTATAATAATTTAGTGTCCCATTTTTTATGTCGATATATCTTTCTCTGTATTTGTAATTACAAATCTAAAATGCGAATGTGCATTTATAATTTGCATTTGTTTTTCCTTTGTTTTCTCAATTCTTCAAGAGTTAATATTCTTAAATGATGGCAATTCAGATTTACAAAAAGATACTGGTGTGAGCACAGATACCAAACATAAATATTTTTCGTATAATTGGGTAAGTAGGGCAAGTTAGTAACAGTAACGGAAAAAGAATGACAAGAAAATTGTGTAGGGCTCGCAGAACTCCCGACTTTTGTAATAATTTTTTACTTCTTGGAGTTCTTAATCAAGCTGGCAAATTACTTTTTCCACTTTCCATACAAATATTCCCCTTTACATACAGAGCCGAAATTGACAATTTTAGTCACAATTAATAGATATCATTATTAAAATTAAATGAACAAAAGTATCGATTTCACAAATGTGGTATCAAAAAATATCCCCATGTAATTTTTCCATGGGCTAACACAAATGAAATAAACCAAAATATGTATTTTCTAATATGTCAGGACTTTTATTTAATATTTAATTGAAAATCATATGTTTCAGGCATTTATTAGAGAATGAACTTGAGTAACTAATAGTGATACATTGTTATTTATATTACTAAGTGACATATCATCGGCAAAAACAACTACGTTGCATTGATCCATCATATGATAACATAAGTCATTTATATAAATAATGAACAGAAGAGGCCCTAGGACTGATCCTTGAGGTACACCGTGAGTATTAAGTTTTTAGTTAGAAATATCATTATTTAACTGAACATATTGTTGCCGTCCCTCCAAATAAGATTTTAGTAAATCTAGTGGTTTACCACCATAATAATTAAGTTTCTCCAATAAAAGTTTGTAAGAAATACAATCAAAGGCCTTTGACAGATCACACATCGTCACAAATGAATGTTAGTGTCCCTGAAAACTATGCTTTCCACAATTTCCATGAGTGCCTTTACTGTAGATTTATTTCTTCTGAAACCAAACTGTGAAGCATGCAAAATATTAAATGTTTCTAAATATTTCAAAAGATTTTAGAAAATATTGCAGTTATTGACATTGGCCTATAATTGTCTATCTCATCCAAATCGCCTTTTTTATATAGAGGTAAAACTTTAGTAATTTTAATTCGATCAAAACTTCCATCGAGTTCTTTAAAATTTTGTTATTTAAATCAAATGCATCAGTTGTAGAACTTTGTTTTAACTTATTTATTACGTCATTTACTTCAGAAGCAGTTACCTTCGTTAGATAAAAATTGCAATATTCAGAAGGAATTACTTTTAAAAAGTCGGGGCTTTTAGTAGACATTTGCTGAATATTAATAATTATATTGCATGCTACTGAACTAAAACAATCATTGAAGTCATTGGATGTTAAAAATTAGCTTATTTTAGGAATGTATTTCATGTTACATTCAACGTTTACTAATTTCCAACTAGATTTATTGATATTTTTGGAATTTGATAGAAAAGAATCATATGCCGGTGTTTTTTTATTGCAATAGATTTTTTATAATCCTTCATTAAAATCTTATAGAGTCACTAGTTTAACGGTTGCCTATTGACATCATCAAGAGCAGTTAAAAATTTCTTTCATCAATTAATTATTTTTAGAACCACTTTAGAAGTGGATTGGTGTTTTTGCAATTTCTTAAAGGAAAACAATTTATTACTAGTTTATTTATAAGTGGAAAGAATCCAATTTGCCATATCATTGACATTGTTTCCGAAATTAAAAAATTCAGTCCAATTTTGATTTCCAGTGAATTATTTAAATTTTTGAGGAGAACTGTCATTTACGATTCTTTTTCGGGTAAATGTTTTTTGGTCAATTTTTTCCTTTAGTACCAAATATTGACCTCTATACATCTGTAATAATGTTATGAATACACGTAGCCGAATTTTGAGTTACACGTATGTAATCTTAGAAATAGTGGGAGTTAAACCGAAGGACTTGCAAATATTCAATAAATTTAAAGTCAATATTAAGATACCCTACAAGTATTATTTTAAATTTTGTCATGATAGATCAGCAAGAACAAATTTCAAATTCTCTAAGAATATTTAAAAGTCGCCAAAGCTAGATCTGTAAACTATAATAACAATTTTTTGTTTAGAAATTTTTATTGCGCAAAATTCTGAATAAATAATGTCATTACTTATGAATTATTGACTATTTTATGATATTTATAGAAAATAGACACTTTTAATGCTCTTCAATAAAAAACGCATATATTTATTTGTACGAATAAAAATAATTACTAATAAGAAATTTTCAAATTTTAGAAGGTCCTTACTACTATCCTGCACACCACGTTCCTTCTCAAATATTTACTGGCTGAAAACGTAAGTATACAAAAACTTTGCTAATTTACAACTTCTCATTTCTTTTCCACTCGTATTAAAATTTATTTTGTTCTCCTATTTTCTTCCCGTCTTTTTAGGATTAATTGAATATAATGTAATTTTGTGTTTAGTTGACGTTGGAAAAATTTAACGCTGAGGATTTTGACACAGACTTTAAGACGGTTAACGAATGAACACATTGCTCGTGTACATTAAAAGTACAAAGGAAGAGTTCAGTGACAAACAAGAAACATAATCAATAAAACCTTGATGATTTTAATAAAATTGTACTGAGTGTGGACAAATCAGAAGAGAACAGACGGGAGCTCATTTTCTATCTGTATGTTGCAGCGTGCATTTCGTAAAGTACACTCTGAGAGAGAATTTTATTGAACTACATTTTATTTAATTTCTAATATTAATTTCAACGTTTTAGTCTGAGAAACTCTGTGTGCCAAAAAAATGATAGTGTGTATATAAAAAAATTTTGCAAGGTTAATTAATTTCTATGTTTAATTGGTACAATATAAAATGTGGATCATTTTTATATTGGTTTTACTCAATTGCCTGAGAAATAAAATTTCTCCTAATAAGACCGATCTCAAATCGATTAGAGTACGTATTAAAGTCATAAAACAACCCTATTCAGAAAACCAAATATTTTATTTAACTTGCATATAGAAATAAATAAATTCTATTTAGAAAATTTTATTGGTGATTATAAAAATATTATAAATATTCCTATTTAAATTTTCTGACACTCTTAATCCAGTGTTAGCGACGAAGTAACCTATACCTTTTGAATTAATTTTAATACCTTTTAGAAAGTGGTTAAGAATTTTTTTTGAAAAGTTTCTGTTGACTGATTTCATAAATGTATTTAAACAAAAATAATTAAAGTGATAACAAAGCTAACAGATTCATTTGTCAGATTTTTTTAGATGTATACGCCCTGGTGTATTTATTATATTATAATAAATATAAAAAATAATGAGGTAAATATCATCTTTCACATGTAGGTTTTAGTAGATTTTTGATATTAAGAAAACTAGAAACATCCCTTCTAATTTTATTTTTTTATTTTTAAAATAAATATATATTAAAAAAACTACAAAATAATTCTATATTTATCATCGACTCACAACCTAAAAATTAATCTAAGTTTTAAAAAAAAATATGTGTAGCCCTTAGCAAGCTACGAAAGTATCGAATAGAAAATATTATCTCTGATTTACTAGTTTATTTATTTACCTCTTGTTAATAAACAAAACTAAACTGAATTCAAATTCAAAACATAGTTATGCTGACAAAAATATTTATTGTTAAGCAACTATTATTTATAATATTGGGAGGTAATTATCGTTTTGAAGGATAATTTTTGGAAAAATTGAACAGCTAATTTGCATACTGTCTTCAAAGAAATATAATAAAACAATGTATTTTAAAAACCCATGTAAGTTGGTACCATTATTTCACAATACAAAATAAAAACAAACGGCAAGCTTCAATTTAATAACTTACTAACATTTAACAATATTCAAAAAACTAATGTCTTTGATTGTACAGTACAATCTACAATTCTTAGTAGACACCTTCTGCCTGTTATCGTGTTTTATTCGGGTTTAATTCGTTGTGCACATTTAATAGGTATTCCTATTCTTGCGTACAGTAGTTTAGTTTTATTTTATTATGTCAAGTGTATCTATTCCCCCGACTTCTCCAAATATATAACTGTACTCTGGCTTCCGTTGTACTTTATTTGTTTGAATTTATACTTTCATAAAAAAATAACTTTAAATCTATAGCTGAACAAAGTTTGATAGATATAAATCGATAGAATTGCAAGTGTACTTTTATACAATAAAACAGCAGTTGAACTTGTTCAAAGTTTGTTAGTTTTCATTCACTACACAATTCTATTCAATAACAGCCAACTCAAGCAAAATTTCGCGATTTTCAGTCTGTTCGATGCATTTTTAATCAAAGTTTCATTAAAAAGTTAAAATTTATTAAACTAACTCCTTTATTGGATTTCCTCATTTGACTGGGAGTCAAACGACGGTTTTGTTACAAAAAGTTAAGTTTCTCAGTTTCTCGCAGAACAACGCGAATTAACTTTTCATACTGTTGCTTTTGTGCGTTCACCTGCTGGCAGAAAGTAGAAAATAGAACTTTCATAATTTCCTGTTTTCTCTAATTTTACAAGAACGCTGTTTGGGATTTGATTTAATTAAAATTAAGGTCCTTATTGAAAAATCTCTTCAGTTCTATAAACGACTAAACCCTTAAATTTTAAACGCTTTCGATGTGACCGCTTTCTTCTTCTAAAATTAATATTGAATATACATTTTGAAGCAAATATTGGGTTATCATTAGAACTAGTAAATAATAATAATAATATTTATTTACGGAAAATACAATTTACTGAAAATACAATTGTTAAATGTAGTTACTCAATAAGTGAAAAATACTTGTTTTGAAAATAAACAATAAAACAATAATAAAATAGTAAAACAATAACGATAAATATTAAAACTCGATAAGGAAGCATTGGTTAAATGGGTTATGATAAGAGTTTAATTATATGATTCTATCAGGTAGGATATTTTTGAATAACTGTCTAGGTTAATTTAATATATAAGTCTTCTATCTTTCGTAAAAAGAGGCATGCTGTTACATGATTTTATACTTTGTGGAAGTGTGTTGTATAATTTAGGAGCTAGATACAAGTATGATCTTTGTCCTACGGATTTCATCATACGGCGACAGCGTCAAAATGTCTTTGTCTGGTGTTATATGTGTGCTGTGGCAAATTAAAATCTTGTTTTTTGCTGTGGTACTTAATATTTATATTGTAATAAAACAATTGTCCATAACGTGGGCTTCTTTAAATAACAAGTCTGAGGAATATCGTAATGGTTTATCCAATATTACTTTCAGGAACCTTTTTTGTAGGATTTCAAGAGATAAAGTACCTCTCCAGGCTCATATAGCATATCTGATATGGCCTTCTATTATACTATGATATAATATTTTCATTTGATCAAATTTTAAGTATGGTTTTAGATATTTAAATTAAAACGAAATCATTCTTAGTTATTGACATATGAAATATATATTTTCATTCCATTTTAGACATGTGTCCATATACACGCCCAAATATTTTATTTTTTTCTCAGGGTATATGTTTTTTCCGAATTTACTATCAAACCAGTAATTAATAGTTGGTAAGTCCATTTCCACTTTTGCCTGTAACTATATCCAGGTTCTTGCTTGGTAAAAAATGGCAGTATCGTCAGCAAAACCTATTATATCTCCTGCACTTGGTGCAGAAAAAAGCCCATTAATATATATGTTAAACAAAATAGGTCCTAGGACTATACCTTGTGCGACTCTGTAAGTCACTGGAGCTAAGTCACTTTTAATACCATTTATCCTTCTCATTTGTTTGCTATTTGATAGATAGCTCTTAAACAATTTTAAAGCCGTATTTCGAATGCCCATATCCTCTAGTGTTTCTAAAAGAAGAGAGTGAGGTGATCATCTTGAGCAGAGGTATTTTTTTTAAAACCAAATTGTTTTTCTGAGATGTGTTCATATTTTCTTGTAAAATATAAGTTAATAACGTAAAAAGAAGTATATAATTTAACAAAATGCAGATTTTGAACGTTAAATTTGTAAAAATTAGTCGACAAATGTTTATAAAAAATTAGGGAAGAAAAAACTTCTAGAATAGCTGACACAGAAATGCTTTGAAATCTTTTATCTACCGACACTGCAAAGTTCTACTCAAGAATTAAAATATGGTTGGTGAATATTACTCAAAATTTAAAACAAAAACCCCATAAGACCTCATGAGCTAAAATGCCTTAGGAAGAATACAATGTATATCTGAGTAAACTGGAAGGTACTTAAAAACTAAAATCACTAAATATGAAAAGAGTACCAGATCTCATAATTTGCTTAACACTCTCGTCAAAAAACTGACCCTAGTGAACACAGTTTTAATTATTTACATACATAATTTTGAATGTTGGAGTAGTTACGAATCAATGGAATATAGAGAAAAGAAAGAAAGAAATTATTTAAATTCTAAAAGAAAAAACACTGTAAATAAGGAAAAAGTGATTGAAAAGCTGTATACTTTAATTTAATCGAAATACTTCCTTTTATTTAAAAATAAAAAAAAACAGTTTACGTCCCTTTTCCCATACTTTCCCTCTTTTTATGTAACACAATGTTATATTGATTTCTGTTGTTAATTGTATATACGTTTTAGTTTTCTTTGGTCTTGTGCTAAAATTTGTCATATTTTTAATTGTAAATAGTGAAAATTTTCCCATAAAATATATAAAAGCAAAACTATGTATAACCAGAAATAAGTTTATAAAAATATCGTAATTTGATTTTTTATTATTTTTAACACCCTTATTTATTTTTATGCTCCAATATATGTTTGATTAATTTACTACCTTTGTTAATTATCCATTCTATTGATTTGCCCTCAGGATGGTCTTATAAAGACCAAAACGTCCATATTGAAAAAACGGGTTCTGGTTTTCACTTCCCAACAACCTTGCACCTCTTAACATTGATCTGGATCAATAACCATAAAAAAAATCAAAATCAACTTTTGTCCCGTAGTAGAATCAAATAAGATGTCTGCGAAAATAATGCGCTTGTTTACAAATGAGGTATAAAGCGGAAAAAAATATCTAATAGTTTTTTTTCCTAAAGTCAGCCGTATTCAAAGAAAACCATATTAGTATTTTAGGTCTATCCAAATATTATTTACCAAAAAGCAACTAAAGTCGGCAACACCGATAATTCAATCAAGTATAAACAATGGTTTTTTAAACATGTATTCATGGTAATTATTACACGATCCGAACTATTTCTACCTGTATTTTTTTTAGGTAATACACTACACGTTTCCAACAATCAATGGGACTATGATACAAAACATCGAGGATTAGTTTAATTAATATATCGTAATATTTTTTGTTTGAATAAAATGCCATTTTTCACTGAATTATTGAAACTACTTTACCAAACGATAAACTTATAACGATTAAACGATCCAAAACATCTAATTTTAAATTAACATTTAATAATGTTAATGTTAATGATGTTGCCACGTATAAATTTTTAAAGGAATTTTTGTGTAAACTAATGATGTTAGAAAAAAGTTTTATTATTCTAGTATTCTACATACCATTTAAAAATATGGATTATTTTCGCGGACACCCTGTATATAACTATATGTTTGGTTACATTATAATATTAGCAACTTCTCAGTTAGAACTACAAATAAGTAACAGAAACACTTTACGGAAATTGTTTAAGTGACAACAAACAAATAGTGGAAACATTTGTAAAACATTTTCGAACAGACATCAATCAACAACTAAAACCAAGTTTTTTTGCCTTAACTTGCTATTGTGGCAAATATTTCAAGAAAATAAAATCATAGTTTTAGCATGATAAAAATTTGTTTTTCCTCGTGTTTTGACCTCTTAAGAAAACAAACAAATCACTTCTAATACTGATAAAAAACACTGATAGAATACGATTTACTATATATATTTCAGGATGTATATAGAAAATAAGCACGTACGGCTAACATCTATTTTGCGAAACGTCAGCCCGTGATAATTACCACGTTAGAATAACCTCACGACCACGTAAAAATAGTGAATGGTGTTTTCCCCTACAAAACTCCCTTTAAATTTATGGTTATATAGGAATCTCCTTCCTATCCAACGTTAGATATCGCGTGTTTACCACTACGAGGGTCACGGTAAAAACGTTTCAGCAAGTAAATGTAGACTTCTACAAACTTATGCAAATAAAAAATGATAACATACCGTAATGAAATATTTTAGATCGAACTTAAAAAAATTGTTGAGTTGCCAAGAATGATGGATGAAATCAATTATAACAAAGGAAAATGTTAACATATTATAACTAAAAATATATCTAAAAGATTTAATAAAGTCACAGAGGAAGTAAAGTATTACTTTATGACACTTCTTTCTAGCGGATATTTACGAGGACCCTGTACAATACAGCAGTAGTCCCTAGCGTAACATGCGGAAATGGAAGATAGCACTGAAAATAAACCAGGAACATATAACAGCACCACAAATAATAGATTTAAAAAAATTGCTCAAAAACAGGGAAAAAGTACAGAAATTAAAATAGAAAGTACAAAACAGAAGAAATGGAAGAAATAGGTAAAGAATCCGCCAACGCTGTTAGGGCAAAAGGTATAAAATAAAGAAGAAGAAGAAATGAAAGAACTACAAATAGAACTAGGGGATGAAAAATTTGTTCTATACATGAGAAAAAAACTAAATAAAAAAAAGAACACTAAATTAGCTAATTTTTGTCTACTATCACTACCACTTTGGTTTTTAAACTTTTACTACTAATAAAAAATTTGGTATAAATAGAAAAACTAAAATATTTTTATATTTTTCTTCGTCTCACTTCACTGTCAAGCGCAAATAAATTTTACATTAAAACCACTCGTAAATTCCAAATCCATCCTTTTGATGATATTGCGTGACCGGTAACTACATATGTAGTATGTGCAGCTAACGGTATATATTTAATTTTATGTTAGGCAAGTAATGAAAAGCCACATTTTTAATTAGTCCATTTGACGGTAACCAAAATGTGATTTTAATTGAAAGTGTGAATGATTTACAGAAATAAAAAGCTTTTCATAAAAATTCTTAATAATGTTGCTTTCTACATGCAAGACCATGATATAGCTAGGGTTGCTTTCTTGATTCCTTAAGGTGCTCGTTATCTAATTTGACTTTAATCCAGTCTAGTAATGGATTTTAGTCATGACACTAACTAAGCATACTATTAATTATATTAATGCAAAATATTTTCCTAGTTAATACGGAAATAAATTTGAAAACTATCATCATAACCGGTATAATTTCATTTTCTAGTTTACTTCCTAAACATTAAGCGAACAAATGAAACAGGCTATCTTGGAATATTGAAAATTATGAGCAGTCGTTTGCAGAACAAAATGTTAATTATGTGTGAAATATTACATTATGAAATTTATATACATATGTTATATGTATTTATATATGTAGGTATGTGTATATAACTATGTGATGGGTCAAACTTGTTTAATTTGTTGAATTTACATACATTTGATAGAATCCACTTTCATACTCACTTTCCCAATACAAATTATATGGTTTTTTTTGTGTGTATTTTTACATATTAAATATCACTTTAGATCTACTTTCTTCAATTTTTTTAAATATTATTTTTTTAATTTACAAATCGTGACATCATTCGAATTGCCAAGAAATCAGCAGACCCATCTAGAGATTAAAAAAAATATTAATTTTTATTAAAACAACATTTTCCTCAAATAGATTCTGTTTAGTCAATGTAACAATATTTTGAAATAATAACACGCTTAATTTAATACAAATAAATTACGTCATATGTTTCAATCTTTTGATATATTGATATAACTAAACCAATTTTAAAAAAATTATTAGGTCATTCAAAATTGATACGAGTGGCCCGTGACCCATTTATATCTGCTAGGTAGTTTTCAAAAATTATCCTCATTTAAATATAAATTCTGTAAATCAATACATCTAAAACAGAAAGCATTTATTTTTATAAATGTATACGATCTTCCAGAACGGATGGATGTTATTCAATTTTGAATAAATAATAATCCACCCTGTATAAACGGTACATCATTTTCGATATCTGAGATAAAATTTGTAGAAAAATAAAATATTTTCATGAAAACCGTTCGCTACCATCTTAATTCTTCTTAAAGTAAATTATAACCTATTAAAATGTTCATAAAAGAATATCTGGTGTGTAAAAATATATTTAGTTCATATACATATAAAAAACATTTGTGAAAGTTTTTTGTCTGCAGCAATATGATTAGTTAAACACAAAACACAAATTGAATTTTTTTCTAAGCATTCTATTACTGCTTTGTTAGGAATTATTTGTTCATTAAAAGACATTGTGATAGTGCCTGTTGAGATTAATTTATTGTCAGATTTTCAAACACCAAAAACTATTACTTTTGTCTCGAATATACCCGCGATAATATTTTTTAACTCTAAATCCGTAACATTTACTTCAACATATCTAATTATACTTCTTTTATGTGTATAGCAGTTTGGTTCATATAAATATCATAATTCTGTTTGTTTAAAACTTTTACATTAAATAATTTATTTTCAACATTAAATAAATTTAATTCAATTCTTACTTTATTTATGCCTATCATCCATATTTTGACAATATTATTATGAATCTCTGTTTCGAAATTTAAAATGAACCTGGCTGCCGTAATTGTGTGCAGTTCTACAATTTTACCTGTTTTGTTTTCGACAAAAAGAAATTACGGGCCATTATCTCCAAATGTACAAAAATTATTTCTCTTATTGTTTTGATTATTTTTACTTATCAATGTATTCTTCTTTTTTTTAAATACTTCATATTAACTGATGGAATTGTCGAATCCTGACTGGTTATTGTTTCGTATTGTCTTTTTTTGCCCTCTATCTGAAGGAATATACTTTGTTTATTTTTATTTAGTATTGACAACACACTAATTTTGATATTAATAACTAGATTTCATCAGGAACTTTGTTTACTTTTGATCTTTACTCTATGAATATTAACCGAAAACTGACTTTTTTGTCCCTTTTAAACACTGCCTTCATACAGTTGAAGGTTTTCAGATCTAGGGCATTCTTATTAATACTTTGTTGGTTTTTAGACTTATTCTAAAATAAAACTCACGTGGCATTTCGTCAAATATATATATTTTTGTTTGTCAAATTATTTGTACAGTTCCATTGTATTAAAAATAATAAGAATATCTACTCATGTTTCCTGAAGTTAAGTTCGCAGCTTTAGACAACGATCCAATGCGCAGGTATTTGGACTGCTTTTTACTTCTATCAGGGTCAACTGCAAGTTCCATATTTCCACTTAAAAATGTTGTCGATGCTGTTGGATTAGATTTATTCAGCAGGTTAGTACACGATATGTGTAAGTTATTACATAGAAAATATATACGACCGAAGAGAACTATTAGAAGACCTGGGCCTCTAGAAAAAATTGACATTGGTTGTCAAACAGAAAAAATCAGTAAATAACTTTTATTCAAGGATCAAGCGACAACCATCGTGAAAATTTGTAACAGGAATGTACTTAAATTTATTTTATGCATTTCGAAAATTGTGTATAAGATATATCAGAATATAGCGCATATACTTAGTACGACCCTGCATAATGCGGATATTTTATTTGACATATACCATTGTTTTAAAATGGCGGAAAATATATTTAGTTGTCATTAGTAGATCGGTCCTCTCGGTTACGTAGAGAGCCACTAAAAAAAGAAAATTGCTGAAGCAGTAACTGATTATATATTATTATTTTTCAACAGTGCTGCTGAGGATGTCACAAACCATTCCAAAATAGAAATTATTCTGGTAATATATTTCTTCAACTAATTTTGCTATTATTTTTGCTTCATCCATAGCCCCTGCTTCTAAAAGCAGCCAAAACACTGCATGAAAGCAGCAATGAGCATCTCAATAAACCCTTCCATCAAGACTCCGAGAGGCTGGAAAAAAGGTGGATTCGAGGTAATATCACAAATTAGCAGAAACATAAAGATACGTTTGACATGTTTTTTGACAAGACAAAATTTTTATAAAAATTTTATAATTTTTGTAACTGTGGCCTAAAATATTTTAGATTTTTCTTTGTGAAATGTAATGTTATTAACAGCATTGTGGAAAACTCCAATATAAAAATGACAGGATTTATAGCAATATTGGTATATTATAATTAAATTGTCGATCGCAGTATAGCCAGGGCCAGTATTGTATACATATTGGTATTGGCCTTGTTTCTGTTAATTTGTGATATTCCCACGTAGCCGCCGTTTTTCCAGCCTCTCGAGATCATAGAAATGTATATTGCTGCTTTGATAGCACTTGTAATGATTACCGTGATTTGGCTGCATTCAGAAGCAGCGGCTTTGGATAAAGCAAAAATATTAGCAAAATTAATTGAAAAAATATATTTTGACAATTTGCGTTTGCGTTTGCTTTATTAAGAACTCAGGAGCACTGTTGAAAAATAGTTACTGCCTGAGTAATTTTCTTCTTTTAGTAGATCTCTGCGCAACCGATAGGACCGATCTACTAATGACAAAGAATGTATGTATGAAACATATGCTGCACTTATATTTTTGAGATCAAAACACCAAGAAACAGTATCCGTTTCAATAATTCAAGAGAAAGGCAGAGTTTTGAATATGCCACGCAAAGATTACTAACAGCAACCGTAAAAGCTCCGTTAGCGAAATCGATATTAAACTATTTTGAGTTTGATATACCTGAATTTAATTTGGACACATTCTACTACAGTACTATTTTGGATCGAAAGAATAGCTCAAGGTTCCGAAAGAGAAAACATGTATTTTGTGATGCGAAGAAGTTTATTTCGTCGTCAATAACAAAAAAAAGCTTATGCTGCAATTATATTTTTGAGATCAGAACATCAAGAAACAAGATTCGTTCCAATAATTTAAGGGAAAGCAGAGTCGGTCCTTTAAAATTTTTGAATGTGACACACTAAGAGTTACTAGCAACAACCGTAGGAGCTACATTAACGAAATCGATATTAAAGGATTTTGAGTTTGATTTGCCTGAATTAAATTTATTATACTACAGTACAAAATGGATCAAAAGAAAAGCTCAATGAAAATCTATCATTTTAAATAGAATCTCCGAAATTCACATTTCTACTCAAAGAATTGAATCCAGCTAATCTTCCACCTTGATGATGCTCACCGTAACAGTTGATTAAATCAAAATGATGAGGGGGTTCCAATTGGTTTAAAATGTCATCGCAGAATTGGTCGAAACATAAATTTTCAAGTGACGAAGAAAATAATATTGAAGTTTTGTATTCAACTTGTAACAATGTAATGAACTTTTTTTAAACTGTTAAATGTACTGAAAGTAATTAATTTAAATTTATAATTTCTCATAAATAAAATAATTAAATGAAATTTTACTTTGAATTAAAGTAAATTAGGTTTCGGCTTCGAATCCTAACGTGAGAATGGATTTATGTGAATGTCCTAGTTTGTATATTTAAAATTTAGTAATCTTTGCGACTGGCTGAAATGAGATAACCTTGTGAAAAGACGAATAAATAATAATAAACAATATTTAACTAAATCCCTATTACATAATATCGTAACAATATCTTATGTATAAAACAGATTCATTCCAAAAATTTTATTTGTGTCTAGATAATCCTTATTTCTAGAAGAATTTGTCACATCTTTGTTCTTACGTATGTTATACATTTTTTTCAGTACTTTTTACTACAAATTAGACTTAAATAGATATAAAATTTACGGTGTCCGATGAGAAGACATCTTAGAGTTAAAAAAGATCCAGTAAAGTGGAAGTCTTGAATGTCAAAGAAAGTATCAAGATCATAACCGAATTCAATTGTGTGGAAGTTATTTATATGAAACTTGTAATAAGTTGTGAAAGTAGTAGATACTCCATAAATTGACCAGGATCAATAATGCAATAAAATGATGTATTTTCAGTAAATCGTTTATTTGTTGTTATTTCAAATTTTATGTAGAAGATTTGGTTTATTTCTTCTTGTTTCGATAAGTCGTTCAAGTTAGAGTGTGTAATTTTTGAAATAAACTTATTAGCGCGAAGTACTTTTTAACCGTATTTATATAGCTTGGATTGTTCTAATGGACAAAATCTAATTGCGTTCATTCATTGGACCAATATTCTCATTTAACGCTAATCTCATGCTTATGTCACAATGATAAAATGTAATAGAGTTCGCGATGTCATTATTACGTTTGTCGAGTTGGAAATAGGCAACAGCGTAGCGACGTCGATTTACAGTGACCCTCCTTTTTAAAAAATATTTGTAAAAACATCTAAAATAATTGTTTTATAAAACCTTTTAATACTTTTGAACATCTAAGAGTAATTTATTCATTAAACAATTTTATTTTAATTTTCTTTTAACGCACAAGCAAATCGAGAAAATCGCTTTTTACCCAATTTAAATTCAAATGAAACAACAAAAGAAGCGTTCAGCAATTTAAAGAAAAATTGATTACAAAATTCACATTTGTCAAAATTTCCATCAGTAATTTCCGCTTTCATTTTCCCCCGCAAATTCCAATTTCACAATCCAAAGTCAAACCCATTATCACCGAAGCTTTGAAGCTTTGACCAATCCTCCGTATTTAATTTTATCATTTAATAATTTATGCGAAATCGTACAACGCATCTTCTAATTTTACATTTGGTCGTTATTGAGTTTTTTGAAACCTATTCATTTGTATATAACATCGATTATTCCAAAACAAATGAAGAAATAAAGCAAAATTTGTGTTAAGTTTATAGAATGAATATTAGTTAAAGGTAATAATCATCTGCTTAAGTAATGAGACTACAAAAATATCTCAAAAATTACGATTTATTAGAGACAGGGTAAGCCAATGATATAGATTACTATAATTTTATAATTCTCATATTATTCAAAATCCAAATGAATTTTAAACAGAAAACTTTTTATTATTCCATAAGTTTTTTTTCTATTTGTAATTTGTTATTGATATAGTATTGACAACAACTCAAAATTCCTAACGAAAATATTCTTCTATATCACTTTATTCATTTTTTTTAAATAAGTGACAACTGGGACTCTGCCTAACCTACCTAACCTAACCTAACCTAACCTACCCTAACCTAAACTACCTAACCTAACATAAGGGTAAAAGGAAAAACCTATATATAAACAATTTTTGGCCTCTATGACCGTCAAACTTCGAATAACCCAAACTATTCTAATGATTTTTAATTATGTAATTAAAGGATAGCTCCTTTTTAGCTGATTATGTTTAATTAGAATTATTTTAAGTACACATAGTCAAAAAGACCTTTTCTTAACATCAAAGTCTTTTTCCATTTCTATTTTCCTATTTGAAATACTGTGTGCATATGTGAGCAGAAGAATTTACGCAGCGCGGAGCTTTGAAACCGCATTCTCCACATTCACTATAAAACCAAATCAATCATGTATGAAAGTAGGTTATATAAGTCTTGCCGCTACATAGTTCCAAACTCGGCGGCTCGGCTGAGGGATTCCGGGATCCACCGCTGACTATTATTCTTGTTGGTGCTTAACAATTTAACGAATAAGAGAAATTCCCTTCAACATCGAAAACACTGCACAAACTTTCTGGAATAACCTACAATACGATAACACGGAAACGATAGAATTTCTTAGACCGCTAAACACATAAGCAGATGCAATGTATTTATATACCAAGTGGGATTGTTTGTTTCTTTATTTTTTTTAAACACTCTATCATAGAGAGTTTCTGCTTTTTGTGAATTGCGTTGACGTAGTTGTATAGTCTAATTTTAAATTTTCTAGCGAATCTCGATACTATTAAACAATAAAATAATTATCTCACAAGTGTTACTTAACGCAATACATCCAAATTCTTTTTCTCAAAAAGACAGCTTTTCTCTTCATAACTATTATTAAACCGTATATGGACATTAGGCAATTCTGAATTTCTGATTGGCCAGAAATCACCCCAGCACAAAAACAGCTATGAAGAAATGGAAAAAGATGACGTAGATATAATCGAGCTCTAAAAAATTTAACAAAAAGATCTTCAACTTTGAACAATAATACATCTAACTCAATCATTAACTTTTGGCCGAAAAACATCTCGACGGAAGCTATATCAGCTAAATCAAATTCATAATTTAAAGCAGGATGATAAATATATTCCTTTGCCAACGGGTTTAGATCACGATTAACAGAACATTTCAAATTAGATAAAATTAAATCAAGTTTGCCATTTTGGTTTAAAACATTGTTAATATTTTTAATATCAAAGAATGAATAAATAATTTGCCATAATTTGAGAGTTGGAATCGTCTGAGATTAAATGTAGGCACATTGAAATCTCCGCAAATAATTAATTTGTGATTTCCGAATACACTATTATAAGTTTCAAAAGCATCAATAAACGATTCAAAGTCTACTAATGAGACCGTAGGTGGAATGTAAATTGAATGTATATATAATAATACAATATTTATCTAGAACAACTTCGCATCAAAGTAAAAACTTTAAAAGCCGAGATTAAAAAGCTAGAGAAAGCGAATAAAGGAAGTGGAAGTGAAGAGAGGTCTAGGAGACAGATAAGGAAAGATCCATTAGAAGGAAACAATTTAAGAAATAACGTAGCACCGAGTCTTGCGGATATTAAAGAATTGTCAAGATATTTGAACGATACAAACATGATAAAACGTATGAAAGACCCAGAATTAATGAAAGCAGTGCATGAAAAGAAAAAAAACTTAAAACAAAGAACAGAAACCAGTTGAGAGATTGATTGTAGAAAGGAGCAGAAAACCATTTGAGGGATGTTTTGAGGAATTAAAATGTAAAAAAGGAGGCCAGAAAGTAAAGGAAAAAGAAAATAAGGAAGATGAAATAGTGAGAGAACACGAAAAGTTGTGGAGTGAAGAAATTATAGAAACGATGGAAGTAAGAACCAGCGAAAGTGAGGGAGAATGAAAGAAACCGGACCACAGCAAAAAAGTCAAAAAGGCTAAATACATTACAGAGGAAGCAGTAAAAACCACATACATATTCTGTACGTTGGAAAAATTTGAGAAAGAAGTAAATACAATAGGTAGTGGGAATGACAGAGAACAAGAACAAAAATGAAGAGGAAGGAGAAAAAACGAATAGAAAAACACCACCAATAGTCATGGATGATCAAATAGAAGACATACCCAATTCATTAGACATGTAAGAGAATCTTTAAATAATAATTTATTAAGGGTACAATTTAATTGAAAAAATACAAAAATTTTTACTAAAAATAAGAGGATAGTCAAAAATTAATGAAAGAGTTTCAAATAAAAAGTAAATATTTACACATATACGGACAAGAATGACAAAATTAAGAGAGTTGTATTAAAAGCAGCACCAGAAAGAGATATGGAAGAAATTAAAAGAGAACTGGAAGAAAAAGCACAAGTCAAAATTGAAAAATGATACAGATAAAATCAAATGATATCAAAATTAAAAGTCGTAGCTATATGATAATAGTAAAGAAGGAAGTGGACTTCAAATTATTATACAAAGTGTTGGGAGTAGTAAATATAAGAATAAAATAGGATGCATATAACCGAAACAGCAAAATTTACGCAATGTTACAACTGCCTGTCAACAATATGGACCCTCACAAAATAACTGTTTTAAGAAACCAAAATGCCTAAAATGTGCAGAAGATCATAGTAAAAGGGATTGCAAAATGACATAAACGGAGACGAGCATAGCGACAAGTATAAAGGAATGTCACATAGCAATGCTACAAAAAACAACACAAAAAACAAAATCCAAAAAAGATAACATGCAGAAATTTAGAGAAATCAGTAGTTTAGTATCCGAAATAAACAAAATTGTAAATGTGACAAAAATGATCATACTCTTAAATAATATGAAACAAGAATTAATAAAGGCTAAAAATTTTATGGAAAAAGCCAATATATTTATGAAACATGACGAATTGTATAACCAACCATAGAATGACTAAAATAATGGAAAAATAATATCAAAAATAGAAAAATTAGAATAAAACTTCAATCAAAATTAAATGTTAAAGTGAATTATGAAATATTGAACATTGGATCAAATATTTAAAACATTAAAACTAAGAAACAATACCGGCATACGCCGAAAGAAATGCGGTAAAGGAATTATTATAAAATATTAGCTTAATAAATAATAAAAAATGAACTAAAATAACCCAGTGGTATCGAAACAGGTATTCAGTTAAGAAGAAAACGATTATTTCAAAACCAAGGAAATGAGTTGAAAAATGGCAAATTCCCATTATTATTATTATCAAGAATAATTTTGCAACCTACTAAATCAATCCATCGAAACGAAGAAATAGTTGTGTTGACTTTAGATATAGCGAAATTTTTACGTACCGCTATTAACGAACACCCGCCTGTCTTTAGACATTTATATACTATATATTCATGGAAATAATTCAGCACTGTTCACTATCTCAGTAATCCAGGTTTCACAAATACAAATAAAATTGAATTCAAATACAGCAGCAGCATTGAAGAAGTTCTGCCCTTTAGTATTTAATTCTAGGACGTTTTGGAGGTATCCCAAGACACTGTGAGAGTTGCTACTGGGTGCTCATACTGGTTTTAATGAACAATGCCACTGAAATATTTAATTCGAATATTATTTTCTCCATTTTTAATTCGTTTGTCTAAGGATTTTTTCAAGATGCCATAGAACTCCACTTGTTTAAGAGTTCTATCAAAGAACAAAGATACTCGATTATACAGCGGGCTATTTTTCAGCTTCTTGGCTTTATTGATGAGTTTTTGACCTCCAGAAGACATTATGTGCTTAAGAGGCCGATTTTTACCTCTTACCAGCTGAAATCTAAAAATTTTCATATTTGCTGTGTCTTGAGTAGGAAGCTCGAGAAAAAAATTATTAATTAGTGTGCGATCAGCTGTAGACCTATCGTTAGTAGATGAAGTTGAAGGTTAAGCTAAACCGTAAACCATTACATTCTTTTTGCCTTTCTCTCTTTCAGAGATTTCATGTATTACGTTTTCAATAATACTGCCGGTAGAAATGTCTGAATTTCATTTTTGCTTAAATTGATCAAAATATTTTTGAAGAGCAGCAATAGATGATTTTAGAAAGATCTGGATGTGTGATCCTTTCAAGTTTATCGTTCAAAGCTATAATCTGGGATTCAATACTAATTTTAATTAAGTATAGAAAATCTTTAAAGCCTTTTACTCTCCCAACATCATTCCAGGATTTATTACAAGAATTGCATAAAATTTTAATAGATTTGGCCTTTGAGCGAGTAATTCTATCATCGGCATCAAGTCCAACACACGTAAGATGAACTGTAGTGCTACATCCATCACATGTACATGGGCCAGCTTGAGAGTTATTATTACACTTGGCACACTTCATGACAAACATTTCAGATTTTGTCAGCTAAAAATATGGCAACAATGTGATGAATATCACTTAGTTTACGACTGATGAAATGTGATAAGGAAAGAAAATCGGTTCTAACAAAACATTAATATGCACCAACCTTAATTGGGTACTGTGGCAAAGGCCTAAGCACAAAACTAAAAATTAATACACTTTATTTCCACGAAAAGGTTAACTTATTTATCAAAACAATTCAATACACTTCCTTACTCTTTAAACAACGTTGCCGTAATGCCGTAATAATAATAAATCATTAGTGAATTTGAATCCTAGATTTCCTTAAACAAAGAAAATTGGAAAATTTCTATAGAATACATATCTAGGTTTATGTCAAAGTCTGTAATTTCATTGAGTCGAAACAATTTTAAGGTGGACTTATTACATTAATCCAGAAACTGCAGCTGGTGATCATTTAACATCTTTTCTGAAGATTTAATAGAGCATAGCTTTTAAGCTTTTACAGTATTTATGATAAAACGAAGCATGTATAACTAGCAAAGGCCTTTGTAATAATATTTGTATCGACCGTTAAATTACTTAGATATTAAAAAAAATGCTTTAGTATGTTTAGTAAGTCATTTTTGTTAGTTAAATAACGGCAATTGTGAATATATAATTTTATGAGGATGGACCATTTTTCTTGCTTTGTTTTACTTTTAATCTCCTTCAAAAGCAAATATTCCATTCGGGGGCTATTGGTTAAATGCTAACCTTCTCTGAACAACTCGAAAAGAAATTCCCGTTTTTGTGGTCAAATCATAGAACCAGAAGCTTATTGTCGGCATGCAACAAAAACCAATCTATTTCCTGCACAAAGCCGATTCAATATTAAGAGATTTATCCTTTTAAAGATCAATCGTTGTGTGTATCAAAGAAAGATATTTTCATTATATTGTACAAAAGCCTTTTTGCCCTGCCATTTTAATTTCAATAAAATCATGGAGCTCAAGAAGGGGAAACGCTCCGAGATAAAATCGTGTTACAATTATGTTATAATTTAGGGTTTATTGGATAACGTTGTTTAAAATTTGATAAAGTTCATAATTGAATAAAACAAGGTGTTAAAAAGTAGCTTATATATATAATATCTTTTCTTCTCTTATGTCAAATATACATCAAATATAAATTGTTTCAAGTTTCTCATTATATTTTCCAACCTTTTTTCAAATCTTATAAAATTTATTGATCTGTTTTTCAATTTTTTTTACTATCTTAATGTTTTCCTTTTTGTTCAATTTCTTTTTCTCTTCACTTTTATTGTACGAAGGCAGATTGATTTTATTCTCCTACTCAATTCACATTGTTCTACATACATATCGTACCTGTTAATTCAATACAAGAATTTAATAATAGTAAATAAACACGTACCATAAACCGTATAACAACAGACAAGAACTTAAGTGAAAATTGCTGCGTATAATTATACTCTTAAGATTATTTCGTTTGAAACTTCTAAATGAATTAAAACCAGAAAGTTTTCTTAAAAAGTAACTGAGTTTCAGCTGAAAACAACCATTTAAACTGGTTAATGCGTTTCCTTTATTTCTTGAAAAGAACACATAATTTCTGTAAATTATCCACAGATAGCAAAGGGTGTCGTTTTGGAAGCATTCGTTATACCTGTATTCCGACTCGTTAATGCTACGGTATTTTTTGTAATCAATTTCACGAATATTTGAATAAGTTAATTTATTTCAAAAGTTACTTGCAGATATATTTTGTAAACAATTTATTCGAGTCAACCAATTTAATTTTTAGTTTTATTATCGTCAAGAAAACAAATTATTTCGAAACTTTTTCTTAGTTTTGTTCAAATAAATGTTTGTTGTAGCTGGATTATAGTTATTTTTTTATAAGTAGGATAAGGACATTATTATCATATAAATGCGAAAAATGCAAGACGAGGGCGTTAGCCCGAGTCTGTAACATCATAAGTATGTTAATAGCTCTTATCACACGAATTAAAATACACCATTTTATTTATGATGCCATTAATTACCAATAAATGCAAACATTGATAAATATTTTATTTAAAATTAAAGCAGCGATTCTGTAATAACAGTTACTTATCGTTAAGGTAACTTGATAGTTTGTTACAAGGTCAAATATTTTTAATTTCTCTTGTTTCGAGAAACACGTTATTATAAGTGAGTCTGAATCTGAAAATCCTGCATTCAATAAGTCGAATGAAAATGATAATATATATTTATGTAGACAGTCCTAGAGAAAATAATTTATTATGTCTTAATAACAAACAAGTATTGGTGGTATTAGACATAATAATATTTAACAAAAAAAGGTCTGTTTATTCTATTAAATTATTAAGTTTAGTTGACTTGATACTCTAAATAACATATTGTGCTTTATACCTTATATTAGTAGCTAAATAATTTTGACCTCTTAGGAAAGGGTAAACCCTTTTTGAAAATACAAACTAGCTCGGTTATATCAGATTACATACAAAAAGAGTTTGTGAAATAAAAAATATTTTTATGAGAGTCATATCTGACTAAAATATATACATGAGACGTGTAGTTGAAATTCAGAAAAAAATAAAATTTAAAAAAAACTATTTCAAATTTCCTTTCCAAGAAAACAGCAACCATGTACGTACTTCATTTTGTTATTTTATTTTTCAGAGATGAAAATAATTTTGGACCACCCTGTATATAATGAAAAATATTGTTAACTTGCAACTTATTATTTAGAGTTACATTTTAAAGCCAGCCGTCATGTATCAAAAAGTTTTGTTTTTATATATGTTTATCATTGCGTTAACGATATTGTCAGTTTACTAAATTGTCAGTTTACGATCTTTTTACCTTAGTCAATAAACATAGTTGCTTTATATTTGTTCAATAGTTACTTTTGATTGGGACGCTTATGCCCAATTACTTAACAGACTCGAGTTTCGCTAGTCGCATTTTCAAACAGTTACAGAAAATAAACAGATTTATATGCGTACTTGACTTTACATTATAAACATTCAAAACAATAATTATCAAGCAATATATTGTAATAGAATTTTTATTTTCAAAGAATTTGAAAAATTGATATGCCGGATTGATTTCATGTGATTATTATAATTCAAAATAAAGAAATTTTGATTTGGCTGTAGTTAAAAATGAAAAAAATTATCATATAGTTATTTGGAACAAATTATAGTAAATAGAATTCAACAATAAGAATAAATTTTAATTTAGATATACCAAATAACATGAAACTGATTAAAGGTTAATCTACGGAATAATCAAAATTTAAAAATAATAATAATACTGTTTACAATATATACAGTATGATTTCAAGAAATATCTTAAATGTCCTCATTATATAATACTGAATGAAGAATTAATTAAATAAGAAAGGTTCAGTTATTTTATATTACTGTTTGGAATAAATATATAATATTAACAAAGCTTTTTAGGGCATCCTGTGTATAGTAACAATATTGTTTTTTTTTTATGTTTTTCCTAAATATCATATCTAAATTTTACCAGGTATTGTCATTCATATAAAGGGAAAATCGCGGTAACTATAATATCAGCCTCTCTTAAACGGAAAACAAAAGCTCTATTCTACCCCATACGTAATTGACACTTATATATTATTTATTATTAGTTAGCGCTACCTACTAACATATTTCATTATTTATAATTAAAACAAAAGCTTAAGCTTGATAGACAACTATTTATTATTAAGATTAGTTTGCTCAACAACGACATATTGTATGATTTATAATTAAAGCAAATCCGTAAGCTTGATAGACAACATTCTCTTCATAGGTATTGTTTCGACATATGATAGAACGTAAATAATACACTCTCTCCCTACTAATCAATCGATGGATAAAGCCGCACCCTTGGAAACAAGGTACACCTACTCGCCCTCAAAATATTATTATCTTAATCATTTAAGCCTTTAAGATAATCGTCATCAAGCAAAACTATTTACATAACTCTGTACACACGGCCCTTCACGCTGTGGAAATTTGAAATTCGAACAGTTCTCTTCGGTTTCCGTTGGCTTTGCAAATAACTCAGAAAACACCTTTACTACTGGCGTTATGTCGGAGACCATATCAAAATTTTTATTTGATGAAAAGGATCACGAAGGATGAAATTAATTCAACGATAGCAGCCTCTACGAGGGAATTGAAGAGTACAATTACTTTGTGAGTTCATTAGAGTAATAGATGTGGTTTTTAAATCAATATAACACAACATTATTGAATTGAGTAATACGATTTTTGGCAAATAAATAACTTAGTTTTAACAAAATATGCGTTTGTTTTAAGAACTAATTAAATTATGTTGGGGTATATTTGTAGATATTAAAGCTTCACTTGTTGCAACAACATATTTTGTTTGTATTATCAAGTAATAATATTTATAAGTGGTTGCGTAGTACAACTAACTTGCATTAGGTTAACTATAATATAAATTGTTAAGGTAACTAATTAAATTGCTTGGCTAATGTATATTCTTTAACGAACAATGTTTATCTGAGAACATAAGAATTATTATTTATCTATTATCGTATAATAACTGAAACGTCTCATTGTATAGTGATGAACAATACAAAAAAATAAATGAAAATAATAAACGAAACAAACTCCAACTTTTTAAATAAATTGTATAGAGTGTGCGGAAATATTTTAAATCATTTTGTAATTCTATAATTTTGAAACAATGAAATATTCAAATGCGCTTTTCGTTGATATACATATATATATATATATATATATATATATATATTGTGTATACCCACTAAACCTTTAGCGCTTCCAGTTAGACCTAAAATATTATACTCCTTTTACTTGACTACTATCAAATACGTTTAGGTTGATCATTAAAAAAGAAGAAAAGTTGCCATTTACCTTATATTTTCGAAACAACCTAAAGATCACAGATCTTGCAGAACTATTACATATTTTGTATTTCAAACAAAATATCAAAAATTGTATCTCGTTCAATATCTTCTACAATATTTTTTAAAATAAGAAATTATATAGGTTCATTTTTACTAAATGTAAAACCTAAAATTAGTAAATTTTCAAAATCGGGTATTTACAAACTAACTTGTCCGAATTGTAACGCCATCTATCTTGAACAGCCCATTAGAAATTTTAACATAAGGTACTGTGAACATTTACGATCTTATAGATTAAAACAACCGGGTAAAAGGAAGAAGTTGGTTTTTGAAGGAATTTAAAATAAAGAAATATCTAACATGTCCTCAGTATACAGTATTGAATGAACAATTAAACTTGGGAAATTCAATTATTTTTTATTACCTTTTGGACTAAATACTTATATAATATTAACCAAATTTTTTATAACTTAAAAATTTTATAGCAACAAATCATAGTGTACATATTGCTTGATAATTATTGGTTAAAATGTTTATGATACCAAAATCAAGTACGCATATAAGAAATCTGTCAATCTTCTATCATTTTTTGAAAATGCGATTAAGCGAAACCTGGTTAGAGAAAGATATTTAAAAAATAACTTTGAAATACTGTGAAAGTTCAAAATAAGGTGGTATTTTCCTACAAGAAAAGTGTCTAATAGTCAATAATTGTTAATGTATTAATATGCGAGGTAAATCCTTGTTATATAATATACCAATAATTAACGTTGATATATATTCCATAACTATCCTCCTGTTTACCAAATGCCGCAGATCAAACAGACTTAATGAAATTCAGCTTCAAATGTACCCACTTCCTGTAACATCTCAAAGGGAGCTTTCTTACTAATGACCGTATTAAGGCGATGGTCAAACTAAACTAAAGGAATTTCATCCAAAGGGCCAAAGGAACAAAGAAGGGTTTGTCAAGGAAATAATAGTTCATTCTGAAATTCCTTTCAATCATCAGATTGATACCCTCCTCTTCCATCAGGCTATGTGTAAGTTAAATATTTGTAAGCTCCTATAGAATAACATAAATACCTCTGTAGAAACGGAACATTCAAATTCATTGAATTCATTATTAACGTTAGTATAACCTGAATGGGAAATCATTCTTTATAATATGAGAAAATTTCTTGAAAGGTTCGTTAATAATCGGTTTTGGAACTAAGCTCTATTTAAATTTAAAGATTTTCCGTACAAAACTTGAACATCAAAACGTTCTACCAATAATGAATTCTTATTCTGTAAATCGTTAAATTAGATGTTTTAATGAAAAAATTGAACTTAATGGCTTAGAAACGGACATCGTAGAAATAACAGATGTGACTAAGGACACCATTAAAAAGCAAAAAGCCTAAAGGGTAAAATAAAGAGTAAATTAAAGCATTTGATGGAGGAGATAAGAGACTTACTTATGCAATTAAACTTGATGAGTAATAAAAAGCGAAATAAAATTTTGTAGTTACTATACATCGTTGTGACGTAAATAAGGGAGTAATCTTAGAGATCTTAGAGAAAGGCCATTATTCCATTTAAGTACCTTTTGTATACTCTAGCTGAATCTAAGTATTTATAATTAGTTCGCCTATTAAATAAAGAAAAAAGAAAAAGAAAAAAATACTCTGATTTATGATACTAAGTTAGAATTCCAAAACATAACTTAAAAAAATATCATACATAATAAATAAAGTACAGATTATCTCTCCAAATTTCTTTAGAACAGATTTAGCCTCTTACATGTCCAATGTAAACTTTGCAATTGCCCAACTTATCTGCTAGCTCATTTTCATCTTCTTAACATTTAGGATCTTCATCCCCTTTTTGCATTCAGAACCATTCTGATCCGATGGCTACAGACTAATCTGAGGGTGGCCTTCTCTTATACAATCTCTTAGACTTTGAGTATACTATGTAATGTGGAACAAAGATCTGTTATACTCCTAGATCTTCTACCCTTATGCCTGGTTCCGAATTTTCAATTGTTCTAGAGCCAAAGTACCCTGCATGTATAATACACCAGACTTTCTCAGAAAATCTCGATATAAGAACTCTCATTTCTCCCGTTATGAAATTTTTTACGATCTTATGTAGTCACTTGAATGTACCCCTTGGGGGCTAAAAAGGGGAGTTCCCTTTTTAGTCTCTTGGATGTAGAATAAGTCGGAATGATAAGCGAAAAGAGAGAACGAAAAGTATAATATATTAAATTGAGCATAGTTGAAGTCATATTGCTTACAAAAAAAAGATGCGTGTTAAATGCACTAATTAAAAATAAATATTGAATTCATATAAAAAAAAATATAGTTAAAATCCATGGAAAATATTTCTAATGAAGAATATAATTGAAATATTTATTGTTTCAAATTATTATAGGTCTGACGTATTTATTGAAAGCTGTTATATGTATTATTTTTTATTTATTCAGTATTTTGTTTGGTGTTTTATTTTGAAACGGTTTCCATTTATTAAAATTTTTTGAAGTAATCAATAACAGTAAACAATATGGAATTAGGGACTACAATACCACTATTTACATTTCTCGAGTTTGATGAAAAGCAATTATAGGATTTAATGATTAACGGACACCTAGCGGCGAATTGCGGTTTCAGTTTTACATTGTTCCAAATCTCGTTATTTGAATGGCCTTTTTGTGATATTTAATACATTCAGCAAGAGAATTCGTAGAATTCAGAGAAATTCCTCAAAATTCAAATTAAAATCCAATATAAACATGGGAGAATGATACGGGGACAACTGTGAAGAAATTATTTGAAAATGAAAATTCCCTCGATTTAAATAGATATTTTTTTAATGAACTTAATTGATGTCCAGGGCTTTGTGAGAATTCGTTATTATTAGGTCATGAATTGGATGATTTTTTAAAAAGGTTTCTCTGAAAATGAGGCAGAATTTAACAATTTATTGTAACCCACGTGAAGCGAAAATACTCTTCACTGTTCTAATTTTCAATCCAATCAACTCATTAATATAAAAGTCTCATTCCTCCACATAATTTTTATTATTTTTATTTGTCAAAATTTAAAAGCAAAGAAAAGCTACTTTTGATAGGAACAGTGCAAATAAAACTATTTTAATTTTTCTCTTCTTTAAAAGTACGGTGTTTTCGAGACCGTAAATAATAGTGAAATATCGCAAGATCATGATATTCCATAAACAAGTAATGACAATTATGTAATTAAATATAAAGATTTGCAAATACAAACGCAACAAATTGTTTTAAATATGATCGATTCTTTAAAAAAAGGATAGGGTAAAAACGGACAATGAAATAATAAAAAAAATCAATAACTAACAAAAATAAATGAGCATGTCATAAATAAAGAAGATGAGTATATTGTGTGTGTCCCTTTATAATCCATCATTAGAAAAATTAAGATTCTTCTTCAGAATTTGAGTAAGAAGATTTATAAAGAATATTTTTATTTAAAAAACCAAAGAATTAGTTTTTTAGTATGTAAACGTTTACATGACGAATGTTATTTACAGATATTTTTATTTATTTTTAATATTGCAATGGAAGCAGTTTTTTAATATGGTTTTATGAATGTTTTTTTTAATTTTTCGATTAAAGTTCACTTTTAATTTAACCTGCTTTCAATAATTTTTAACATCATTTGAGATTTTTGCAAAATATCGGAGCCATTTCCAAGCTCGGAGAAAGAAAAAGGGTTTATAAGACGATCAAAAAATTAAAAACCGTTGCTACTAACAGCAGCACTTTATACACATAGTTTAGTTTTCTAAAAATTGTTCTTGGGCAGTGAGCGAATATATTTTTTCATGATGTATTTTTTATGTGTATTTCATCATGAAAAGATCTTTTCAAAAATTACTTAGTTTTCTTGTACAAACTAGACTGAACCATTTTCATTGAGTAATAATATGTCTGGTAACATAATTACGAAATATGTTGACACTTTTTCAACTTAGAAAAATAATTATCCTAAAATAAAAGATTTCATTCATTAATAAAAACTAAAACTGGATTATAATTATACAATATGTGTAGAGTATTTCGTTTATTATTTACATGAATATCAAATTTATGTAGATACTTAAAACGCCCATGGATCTTCTTTACTTATTGGATTTTTATGAGCTTTTGCAATTTAGAATAGAAATACTACACACATTTCCATCTTTGAAGGAAAGGCTGGTATTTCACATTAGAATAGTATTAATAAATTATAAACAATTATATTATTTAGTTAAAAAATTTTTTTCTTCGTAATTTATGAGAATAACAATTTAGTATTCCAATATTTTTTTTATTATTTACCATTTTATTATTATCAATGGAGAACCAATTCCACATAAAATAATTAAATTATTAATTGTCGAGTATTTCAATGGAAATTTTTCCAATAATTATTTGCAACAAAAGGGCTAAATAAATTGCTACAGCAAACCTCAGCTAAATCCACAAAGCCATCGAAATCGCAGGCTATCTAGAGTCAGGGTTTTTCTATTCGTTTGCCTCCAATTTTGCCAAGAGTCTTCGAACAGTTCCCACCGGACATAAATTTGTAACGTGACACTTGGCCAGAGCAATGCAATCGATGCAAACGTTCTCAGTTTCTGACTGAACATGATAAACTGATAAATTACAGAATGCGAGCTCGACTTCGAGTGCAAACTTTATTGAGATGAAAGGCTTTAGTGGAAAATCGATCGTCTTCGAAATGATTGACAGTTTTAGTTAAATACCAAATTTGCAGTGAGGAAGTTTCGTATTTGTGCTGCAGCAGCTGCACTCATAGAAGAACAAGACGTAGGAAAACGATTATAGGCATTTTGTTGCTTTTTTTTATGCATATTTATTTTGGTTCGATCACCTGATTGCCAAGGGCAGAACTTGTACATATTTTAGGAAATTATTATTTTTTGTAAACTTTTACTGTTATTTTAATTTTTATAAACTGATCTAGATTTACTTATTTCAGCTTTATACTAAAATTTTAATATTTTTTATTTAACTTTTTTGCTCCAGTGCTTTAGTTCCATGTATTTGTGATTTCTACTTCTAACTTTATTATAGTTTTTAATTTGGCTTTCCTATTATAAACTGTTTAACGGTTTAATGAATTTTTCTCGAACTCGTATTCTATAGTTATGACTTAATATAAAAGTTTTCTATACTTTTTTCTTCAAGTTTCATGAAATACTCAAAATTTGATCAGTTAATTTGCGCTCAAGTACTAGATGTATAATGTCTTAATGAGGAAAACCTTTTGCTAAATTCAGTAGTCATTTTTTTCTTTTTTTTTAATCGTATGCATATTCTTGGCACTTTCCTGGTTCACTAAGTATTAGACATCGGTGTAATAAAATTATCAAGCAGATTCCTAAAATGTAATAAGATACAGAGTATTCCATTTATAAAGCTGTAAAATATGACTGAAATAAGGTCATCTTTTGATCTTATATACTCACCAAATCTAAAATATATTTCTCGAAAAACATAAAATCTTGATTCTTGTTTCATCCGATATACACTTCTTATCCCTTATTTTACAGAAGATGCATAACATTAGAGCATTTATGTTATGTTATAAGCATCAAACGATTATAACTTATTAAATGAATTACAGCAGAGGTTTTTAGAGCTGTTTTTAACAATTTCCTGTTAATTTGATAATAAAACATTTGAGAAATAATCAATAAATTGTACACAAACGTAGTAAACATTGGAACTATTTAAATTTATAGCACTTTCAATTTAACGACTTATTTAGTTAACACTTTGTTGAAATTCACATGATGTTCATTTTTGTACAAAAGCAATTAGTAGTTTAAACTAAACTAAACTTACTAAAGCAATTAGTTTATATCCAAAACAACCAAGGGGAACTTAATTTAAACGCTCTTTCATAAAGTTGTAACCAGAAGAATTAAATGAGTATATGTTCAGCAAACTGTCACAGACATCTTCTTTTATGGCCTTAATTAACTTAATTTTACAGGCACTTGAGTAAAATCGCACAAACCAACAATTCGTTTTGTAATCCGCCAAGGCTTTTGAGACAATCTAATTTCTTATCCGTATTCTACAGACAACCAACCATATTATTTTGCCAGAATAGTGGATAAGCACACAAAAGTACCTCGGGATTAAGTAATGTGAGAAATTTTTCTCTTTAGTGCACGAAACTACTGTAAATTACAGCAAAATTTCTGTACAAAGAAATCAACATTAACTCAAAAATAAGATATTCAATTTCTTATAAAGTTAAATCACATTTAATTTAATTAGAAGTAGCACAGATATCCATAAAATATGTAATTTTTCTAAAGCTTTATGTTAATTTTAAACAATAATTAGAGTTTTTCTACACGTTGGGAGTCAATTATAACATGATGTTATATATTTAATTTTAAGTTTAATAAATTTTGTTGATAAATGATAAATACAATTCAGGACTAAATTGAATTAGATTCATTAAAATTGGGTTCCAAGTTATAAATAAGATTTAGTTTACCCACTAATGTTTAGGGAAATAAATATCATTAAAGTTAAAGAAATTTAATTCCTTTCACCAGCACTTTAGTGGCTAGTTAAAAATAAATTAAACAATTGTCTATAATTGCATTTTTTTTTAAATATCTTAATATTTATGGCATATTCCTGACAATATATAAACGATCACTTACGAAACTTCACTCTCATTCGTGCTTGCAAAATGAAGAAATTGTTTATTATTCTCGCTCCAAAATGAGGGAAAACCCTTCACTACTCAACAGTTAATGGTGTATCTTCTGGTCACCATTTTTTATTTTATTTATAAATAGTGAGGTTGTGTTATTTAACAAATACATGGATTTTTTACTTATTAATTAAAGTAAGAAATGAATTTTGTATGACTTTAACAAAGTTTCCCCATATCAGTCAAATTTTTATATTTTATAACTTTTATGATTCCACAACCTTTTTATAATCTGATAGCTAATTTTATGAAATTTTACTAATTAGAAACTAAACAATAGAACACGTTTTTACTTAAAATAACTATCTAATATGAAATTTCATAACTTTCCTTCAAGTCAATAATTTATACGAATATTGATCAAAATTTTGTTTATATAAGAAACGCATGTTTTATCTCTTTTCCGTAAATTTTATATAATATTATACATAATATTTGAAAATACATACTAATTAAATACAGCCCAAAATTGTAACAAATTAATTTATCAATTTTACAGATTAAATTGTTTATTAAAACATTATCGGTTCGTAAATGAAAACACAATATTAATTATAGTAATTCAAGGTGACATCACATTAAATTTTTAAATTCTAGTTTTATTTTAATGTTATTCAATAATTTTAAATAATATGTAAAAACTTAAATGTCATCTGAGGTTTTTATAGAGAGTCTACCGAGATATCACTTATGATTTAATAACTACAATCTGTGAATAATTTTCTCAAATTTTACAAATTATTTTAAAAATCTCTTTACAACTATATGTTTGTTACTGCAGATTATGAATTGTTTGTTGTTTGTTTTTGTTTTATTTAACGTCGGTCTAGTTCTGCGACCAGGGCTGATCACCGAAGCCGGGAGCACGCTACCCCTAACCGGAAATTTTGCCGAATCCTCAGGTATTCCAACTCGAGGTACTGATCTTTACCGAGCCCAACATCCATGGACTCGGGACCGACAGTTTAACGCCTCCTCCGAAAGACGGCATATCTCCACTATACCTCGTGCTCATTGGTATAGTGCCTGCGAGCTGTGGTCACCCATCCAACTACTAACAGCGCTGGACGCTGCTTAACTATAGATTATGAATGTAAATCCTTTAATATCTTTTTTAATTTTACCAAAATGTGTCATTCTCTTAATATTTATTTATTGAACCAGCTTTAAAATATATCAAATTATATTTGTACATTATTCTTTTTGAAAATAAGCTTCCTTTCTCATCTAAGACTAAGTTATTAGTTTGTTTTGGGCTTCACCTAGCAGCTATTTCTGTACTCAATAACAAAACTCGTACCAAGTTCTGATGTTATTGTTGGAAGTTTGAAATTAAACCCATAGTTAAACTTATTTCCAATAACCTGTCAATTCACTTCTTACTTTTTCGTATTTGTTGCTTTTTCAGTGCCATATTCAGAATAAGTATAAAGTTATTGAAACCGAAGTTGACACGAATCGGTTGAGGAACAGAAAATAGAAATATTATAAAGAAGAGTTTTACAAGTATTTACTTCGGTTAAAGACTTATTCAAAATGTTCAGTTTATTACTAGGGATGGATTTTTTTACGTTATTCATTTTCAACTTTTGTAAACGCACTTTTGGTTAACTGTGTATATTTAGAGATAGTATAAACTCTTTACTGAATCGATTTTATTCGGTGCATTTTTTAAAATAAAATAAAACTAAAAGGAAGTTAAAGCGAGAAAAATAACATTAGAATACCGGTTAAGATTGAGCAAAGGAGTTAATAAAAATCCATTCGGGTATATACATTCTTATCTGGGATCTCTTAACGAGGAGCATTTAACTAGAAGGAGCACCCTCAATGGCCAGGATAATGAGACAGAACTGAAAGATCCTGACGAAGTCCTTAAGGCCCTTCCGGGTTGCCTCATCTTCCAGATAAGATCTACGGATGCTGACACACTTTGATACCGACAACTCTAATTTTGTTTAACAGTTTTTATTAAGCCTCAGGTCTTGTCGACTTTAAGACCAGTCTTTGTACCGGGATTTGAATTAATAAGGATTAGGAAAGAAAAAGAACGTTTAAATTATTAAATTTGCCTGGTTTCTACAAAGTGGCTCATTAATGTAACACATTTCGTATTTTTTTTTTAATATAAAAGCTACGAAGGAAATTAGAAAAGTATAGGTAGCGCTAGTAGATCAAAAAACGGGCTCCATTTATTCGATAAAATATCTTACAGGCGAAGAAGCGAAGGGCTTCGGCACCTTTGTTAACTTAGAGACCAAATAGTTTATGTTAATATGCTTATATTACACTAAAATGTTATCAAGAGTTGATATGACTATTCCCTTTAATTCATATCACCTTGTATCACATAAAATAACAGCTTATAATTCAATAAAAACAGAACTTTTCCAATAACAATAAAGGTAGATGATTTTATAAGGGAAAATAATATAATAAGGCAAATATCTAACAAATATCCATTATATATCTAATTAATAGATTGATAAATATCTTTGGTTATGAATTTATTCTCTTTCATACTAGCTTGAAATTTTGGTACGAAGACTTTAATATAATTAAAACTATTATCATTTTAATAGTTTTTTTTATTTGACGGGGTCATGAATTTTAATACGACTTCACTTGAAGTGAAGCAGTATAGAGTGAAATTTTGAATTTTACGCTTAATTACATCCCGAAGCGATATCCTTCCCATTCAGCTATTATCTTCAATCTACAAGCAATGAAAATTTCCAAGAGAAAACTTCTCGAGACTCCTTAAAGCTAACTCATCTTCATAATTAGGCCACGTAAACCGTGCAGATTGGAGGGTGTTCCCTCTAATTCATGGCTCTATTTAGTCATGAACAAAGCTTTGCAGCAAACTTTTAATATTTCATCAGCCGGCACATGGTAAAACAATAAACCACGCCTTATTGAGAATATAGCTGAAGTTGGGCGATATACCGAGAACTTAGCTTCGGATAATAGACGTTCATCAGCAGAACAGGAGATAAATAGAAAAATTTTATAAAATACTTTGTGAAATAAGAAAGTCTCCCTTCTTTTAATAACGACCCATGTTCTTACTTTCTTTCGTAGCGTTTAACATTTAAATATACCGAGAGTAACTGAGCAAAATGAAATTTGAAAATTTCGATTAGCGATTTTCGGATTTCGGATTGTCCTCTTTATGTTTATATTTAATTAAAACACTAGTTATTTGTATTGTGGAAGACGCCTAATTACCTGTCGAACTACATATTTGATTCCTTCATTTTTTTATTGCACCCATTTCAAAACTCTCATGTTTTGTAACTGAGATTGTTTTTCAGCCTGTATTTGAAGAAAAGTATAATAGGGTTTTCCTAGCTCAAGTTTTTCTACTTTTCATAAATTCAGTTATGCTTAATCATGCTAGCCTTTTGTACTTTATTCAGTTTATTTACAGCATTGATTCGGTGCTTTTTGGTCCACTATATATTTGAAGTAGCTTGATTATCATACTAGAGGCCCAGCACAGCATCTTTGGTTTCAACCCCAAACGTTTTACGAGAAGTTTGTAAGGCAACTATTAACTTTACTTACACTCTTCTGACTACTCTTCCAAGTTTTGACTTCAGGTAAGTTTTGAACCTATAATTATTCCTAGATAGTTCACCTCCGTCGACATTGGAGCAATTTCTGTTGAAGTTTTAATATTATTCTTTTTGAAAATGCACCTGTAATAGAATTTGTAGGATTAATATTTAAACCTACGCCCCTTGTCAATCTTATCACAGAGTTAAGTGCCCTGTATTGTATGTGATACTTATATTATTTAATTTTTTAAGATCATGATGTTAAGTTTTCAGCTTTTCCAGGACTGGATATCTTTCACTTTTTAGTATCCCTATCGGATCTTCCTACATAAAATTCCCCCATAAAGAGGATATTACACTTCCTGAGGGCATCCTCTTGTCAGTGGGGCTGATTGTTCCCCTGTCGGAAGTATCGATTGTACCAGTTTCCATAGCATGCAGTCAATCTACATGCAGGTTGTTTTGTCAATTTATTTTTGGCGTATGAATGTGGTGACTACTTTGAAAATGGTGTTGTCTTTAGAGAAACTGCCAACATGACTTGCTTATTTTGTAAAAGATTGCTCTTTTCCAATATTGCCGATATCAAAGTTTCATTTAGATGACTTGAACCTATTTTTTTCTGTTCAATAATTTCGATTAAAAAACGCAGAATTTCAAAGTAAACACACAGTTCCATGAATTAACCCGGACAAAAGCGCTCTTGATTTTTTTCTTTTCAATTTATCTCTGACTTTATTTCGCTCTCTGGAGATTCAAATTAATTAATACCAAAGTTAATGCCAAGCCGACTTTAAAAGAAAATTTTTAAGTTCTAAAAAACTCCTATTAGCAGATGTTCTCGAAAAGAATTTCCTGGAATTAAATTCTATTGTTTGGATTAAAAAGAATTAGGAACAAATTATGCACGGGACAGGGTGTATTTAATCTATTTTTTGAGTGAAGAGGATGGGGGTGGGCCAAATGATCTCGTTTAAACTAGAGATAATGAAATCTCCAACAAAATTTTGAAAAACAAAAACAAAAAAAATTGAATAAATATTATAAAATAGAGGATTGTGGGTAATATTTTTATAGTATTTCAAATTATGATGAACTTTACTATGCTCTACATATTTTTTTAACGAAATATTCTGGTTATTACAATTATACTGTCATGGGACACCTTGTATATTAATTAAGGGTTCTTTAAATACTTACGTTCTGAGTAATTCTCGTCTTACCTGCAACAAAGAAATCATTTATTATTCAATAATCTTGATTAAGTGCAAAGCTATTATTGAGGCAAATTGCATTTTTATTAGCTCTTTGTCAGATTAGGATTTCTTTTTATGAGTCGAGAGTTTTTTATTTTAAAGTTACTCTAGAGTTCTTTGTTAAAAAGTTGCACGGTGATTGATTCATCAGTTTGTACAATACATCCTAAATACTTCATTAACCTGAATATTCAATGTAATTTACTGTTTAGGAACGTTTTAATGTTTTACATTATTAAATTGGGAATATAGAAAAATATATTCTTCACGTTTTATTTTATGTTTGTACTAATTTAAAAATATTACGTTTGAATATTTTATTTAGAAGTACGTTCACTCTTATTTTTGGTTTGCAGGTTGGAATTCCTTCGCAGCTGCTTCCATTTATTGTTTTGGTAATTAAAAATAAAGAGAAACATAAAAGCCTAGTTGTTTGTTTGTTCAAAATTGGTTGGATTTCTTTCTTTCGGCAAAAACTCACACAATTTAAAATTTAAATCCCATAATACGCTTTCCTAGGTATATAATCAACATGTGGATTAACATCAATTTGTTCTTTCCTGCATACTTAATGAAGTAATCCACATAATTAGAGGATTGGAAAGTCCAAATCGTTTATCCTACTAATGTACTAAAATGGCCGGACATGGACACACAAAGTACTTTGCATATTTAATCGCCATTGTCATCTGGAGGCTAAATTTAAAATGGAACGATTGACCTTCAGGGAAAGAATTATATAAAAACTGAACATTCCTGACTTATTATTTAGAGTGGCCTAGCAATGCAAGAAACCTAAAACATTAAAAAAACAATGTGATAGGGAAGGAAAAGAAAGTAAAAATTTTCAACAAAAAATACAAATTATTGTTATTCACACTTATACAAATCTCTTATTTTACATGTAAGTATACTGTATGACGAATAAAACTTTAATTTCAATTTTTTATTGTGTAACTATGGTATTTTATATATGTGTAGATTATCAATAAATTCGGCAAAAACTCAACAAGTTTTAATAGAAACGATGGTCATGACTATGTTTATTTTCGAGTCCAACGTTTATTCAAAATTAAAATTCACCGCAGTCCTATTACAAATAATATTATTAGTTATGTATTTAACCCCGATATCTGAACAATGTAATCCAAATCAACCACAAATTACTAGCAATAAAATAATAGTGCGACACTAATTGGGGTTTAAGTGATAGAAAAGTTAGATAAATATTACATGAAAATTTATATATAGAAAGGTTTTTTAAACAGTAAAATTTTATAACAAAAAAATAGTACATTAATTTATATATTTATATTAAATTTTGTTGTCATTTGACTTTCGTCGAATAAACATCGTATCGATAGCAGTCGAGTGAAGCGACAAAAACGCAAACGGAATAAAAACGCGATAGCAGTAAGCTTGTTAAAATTGTTAAATAGTCCGGGCGCTTTTTAAAATATTTCGTTTTATGCGTAAATAGTCGAAAATAACGGGTCTCATGTCTCGCGAGTGAGCCCGGCGACCTGTGTGAAAGTTGCAAGTTATCGTGAGAATGATGCAATCAAGTATTGCGATGCAAACACCCAATGAGGCATTACTAATGCAAAAAAATAATGCACTCTTTCAGGAGAATTATGCGAGATCGCAAAATGAACAACAACTGTATACAGTATGGAAAAAAACTGAAGCAGAAAAAGGGAATGCCGAGAAAAGGGCCACCCACTTAGAAAAAGTAGTTGAACAGCTACAATTAAAATTAACAGAATTAGAAAAGAGATTTCCAGAGCAAAAACAAACTCAGAGAATCGAATATGCAACTGATGAAGAGGAACTAGCTGAAGAAACAGAGTGGATTCGTGTTAAAGATCGGAAAAAGCGTAGAATGAATACATCGCTGACCCCTCCGCAAAAAGAATCAAAAGTACCACAAAAAGTGGTTGAAAAGACGAAGAAACCACAGCTACCACCGCCAATAATAGTGGAAAAAATCACCAGATTTCCTGAATTACATGAACTAGCTAGAAAGAATTCCAACAAATTCAACATAAAAGTACTAAGCGACACCAGTGCAAAAATTAACTTTGAAAATGAAGAAGATTTCAAGAAAGTTGTCAGAAATTTAAATGAAAATAATTACATGTGGCACTCATATGAAAATAAGCAAAACCGACCAATCAGAGTTATGGTCAAAAAGCTTCATCACACTGCTGGAAAAGAAGCCATCATGCAGGACCTTACAAGGAGAGGGTACAAAATATTGGATGTAATACCAAAATTAAGATATAAAACAAAACAGCCGCTGAACATGTTCATGCTAGTATTTAGCAACGATGAAAATTTAAACAAAATACATGAAATTACCGATATACTCAATATCAAGGTAATAATAGAACCACTGAGAAAGACAAGATTAGTACCGCAATGCAAAAGATGCCAGTCATATGGACATACTCGAAGATACTGCGGCAAAGAACCCAGATGCGTTAGATGCACTGCAAAACACCTAACAGTCGATTGTGATAAACCAAGGAACGTAAAACCAAAATGTGTAAACTGTGGTGGAGAACATCCGGCAAGTTACAGAAACTGTATCGTTGCAAAGGAGATGCAGAAATTAAAGAATAATAATCAAAACCAAAAAAATATTAATAAGAATCTACCAAGACAACCACAAAGAGAACAAAGAAGAATGAGTGAAATTCCAACTCCAGAAGAAAGAAAAAAGACCTTTAGTCAGGTACTATCTAGAAACGAAGAACAAAAAAACGAACAAAACAAATCAAATATAGAACAAACTCTACAGCACATACTAGAGAAACTATCCAATCTGGACGAAAGAATAACCAGAATAGAATACAGCACCAAAGGAGCTATACCAAAAAGGGTTTCTAATGGCGGTAAATAGTCTACGAATCCTAGAATGGAATGCTAATGGGCTATTACAGCATCAATTAGAGCTGCAAGCCATATTAGAGATAGAAAAAATTGATATATGCCTCGTTTCTGAAAAACATTTCACAAACGAGTCATACGTTAGATTTAAAGGATATAAAGTGTATCATACCATACATCCTGACAATGACTCCAAAGGAGGTAGTGCAGTCATAATAAAAGACAGTATTAATCATTACCAAGAAATGGATTACAAGACAAGAATAATACAAGCTACATCAGTAAACGTAAGAACAAAAACTTATGAGATAATTGTCACAGCGATCTATTGTCCGCCCAGGCATACTATCAAAAAAGAACAATACATTGAGTTTCTAGAAACACAAGGCTATAGATTCATCATAGGGGGTGATTTCAATGCCAAACACACCCATTGGGGATCAAGGCTCATTACAACTAAAGGAAGAGAACTCTTTAATGCAACTAAACAGTTGAATTGCGAAACCTTATCAACAGGAAAGCCAACATATTGGCCTACCGATCTGAATAAAATTCCAGATTTGATTGACTTCTTCATAACAAGAAATATATCAGTAAACTACATGCAAGTAGAAGAGGCATGGGATATGAACTCTGACCACTCTCCCATCCTACTTACACTTAGTGACTCAGTCATACAAAGGCAAAACCCTCCAAGTCTTGTCAACAGGCAAACAGACTGGCGGAGTTTCCAAATTCTGCTGGAAGAACAAATTAATCTCTCAGTAAAACCTAAAACAAAAGAAGAGATAGATAAGGATGTCGAGTTACTGAACAACTGCATCCAGCAAGCTGCATGGGACAGTACCCCTAATTTAATTGCAAGAACAAAGGGCAATAACTACCCAAAGGAAATAAGAGAACTGATTCGCGAAAAGCGCAAGTTAAGACGGAAGTGGCAACAAACTAGAGCACCAGAAGACAAAACTAGATTGAACAATGCCACCCAGCAGCTGAAAAGGGATATTCAGAGTATGAAGAATAATGCTATAAGCGAATATTTAACAGATTTGACAAACGACAAAAATACAGATTACTCATTATGGAAAGCGACTAAAAGACTAAAAAGACCAATTGTCCAAAATCCACCAATCAGAAATGAAGGTGGAAGTTGGGCTAGAAACAATCAACAAAAAGCAAATAGATTTGCAGAGCACCTAGCAAACACATTTACAGCCAACGAAGGAGAAGAGCAACTAGGTCAAATAATATTAAATCAGAACAATTTGGAAATAACCCTTACTACTCCGAAGGAAATATCCACAATGATCAAAGAAAATATCAATCCGAGGAAAGCACCTGGATTTGACCTAATTACAGGTGAAATACTTAAACACTTACCAAAGAAAGCTATAGTTAAATTAACATATATTATCAATGCAGCCTTCAAACTCAAGTATGTACCTATCTTGTGGAAAGTAGCTGAAGTTATAATGATTCCCAAACCAGGGAAGCCACCAAATGTAGTATCATCTTACAGGCCAATATCTCTATTACCAGTGATATCAAAACTATTTGAGAAAATACTACTGAAAAGATTAAATCCTATACTTGAAGAAAGAAAGTTAATACCATCGCATCAGTTTGGCTTCAGAAAAAGTCACTCCACCATAGACCAAGTACACAGGATAACTGATGTCATAGAAAAATCATTAGAAGAAAAGAAGGTCTGCTCCTCTGTCTTCTTAGACGTGGCTCAGGCATTTGATAAGGTTTGGCATGAAGGACTCAAATACAAATTGAACAAACTCTTGCCCAAACAATATGCACAACTATTAGACTCATATATATCACACCGAGCTTTTAGAATAAAGCAGGAAGATGTTTATTCAGATCTAAAAGAAATTAATGCGGGTGTGCCACAAGGAAGTGTGCTAGGACCAGTCCTGTACCTGCTGTACACTAGTGACATCCCTCAGTTAGACAACGATACCATTGCTACATTTGCTGACGACACAGCCATATTGGCCATAGGCAATAACCACGAAGAAGCAGCAAATAACCTGCAGACATCACTTAATAAAATTAATAACTGGACGAAAAAATGGAGAATTACCCTAAACAAGAATAAATCGGTACATGTTAATTTCACAAACAAAAGGGAACAATATGTACCAATCAGAATAGATGATGAACAGATACCACATGCTAACACAGCAAAATACCTGGGACTAACTCTAGACGCGAAGCTTCGCTGGAAAGCTCACATCAAAAAGAAACGTGAAGAACTCGGAATTAGATACAAGAAAATATATTGGCTGCTGGGAAGAAAATCCACTCTGACAATATACAATAAATTATTAATATATAAACAGATCTTAAAACCGATATGGACCTATGGGATCCAACTATGGGGTTGCGCTAGCGAAAGCAACACCCAAATCATCCAGAGATTCCAAAATAAAGTGCTGAGGAACATCGTCGATGCACCCTGGTACTTCCGAAATAGTGACCTCCACCGGGACTTGGAGATGGACAATGTTAAACAGGTAACCACCATATTTGCCAAGAGTCATGAACAGCGACTCTTAGATCACGTGAATGTTGAGGCAATCCAGCTCCTCGACAACACCAACCAGACGAGAAGACTCAAGAGGACAAAGCCATTTGAGTTAGTTATTTAAGTGCCTAGTGTAAAAGCAGAGCAAAGTGCGAAATTTTATACGATAGTGTTAGTGTTATTTTTAGTACAATCTAAGGAACTTCTACTGAGTAAGACCCTTAGTTTTAAGACATTCGTAGTAATTTAGGCTAGAATAAAATTGTTGATCGCATTGATCGCGCTGATGATCAGATCACAATGATAAGAAATTCCCTACAGGTGTTTCTAAAAAAAAAAAAAAAAAAAAAAAAAAAAAAATATTAAATTTTGTTTTATCTTTCGTAATTAAGCATATTTAAGTCGCGAAAATAATGCATATTTTTAAATGGTATGTAGGACTTGCCATTTTCAGTATAATAAACTAATAAAAGTTTTTCTATCATCATTAGTTTACACAAAAATTCACTTTAAAGATTTATTCGAAAATTTATTCATGGCAATACCTCACACTTTTAATAAAAACAGATGCCATGTAACCAAGGAATATCTACCTGATGAATAATAAAATTGTGTTAGTTTTCAGAAGATCCGGATCGTTTTATCGTTTAAATTTATCATATTGGTAAAGTAGTTTCTATAGTTCAGTGATAAATGGCATTTTATTGAAATCAGGAATATCACAACATGTTAAGGAGGTATGGGAGCTAAGTCGAAATAATGAGATCAATTTAAAATTTTTAGGATCGATAAAACTATATTTAATACGTGTTGTGTTAAAATTTTAGAGACCTAGGGTTCATAGTTTTTTTATGAAACGAAATTAAAATGAGGTCATTTAACGTTGTAATGGCATACCAGGTATCACACATACTCATGTTATAATAAATTTCATGATGAAAAAATAATAACAAAGCTTTCAAAAACTAAAGGTCTATAAAAAAAAATTCCAAAAATTATTGAGAAAATAAAATCATGTTGAGGGTACTTAGTTATAAAAATAACTAAGTTAAAAAAATCTAAATTTAAAAAAACATTCAGCCATAGCAAATGTGGGTTATGTTGACGGCAACGTCGCAAATGGTGGGTCGCGCGGGAAATTTAAAGTTTTAATAGAATAGGTTCTTGCATTGAGAAATACGTTGATTATAAACTTTTTCATTAACTCGTTTTCCTTTCCAAAAATAACGCTTTTTTCCGTCACTCATTTTTAGTTTCTCCTTTGAAGATTTGTTAATTAAATATCACACTATCAGAATGGCATTACTTGTAAACATACACACACTTACACATCACAAACACGAATAGAGTAGTGCACGCATGCGCTAACGCGGTTGGATTTGCGACGTTGCCGGAATTCTTATTAATTTTACAAAGATATTAAATTATTTTATTTAATTATTTTACTTATAAATCCTGTTGACTAACGAAAATTAATGCTATAATTTAATCTTAAAATTCATAAAATAATAATTTTAACATGCTAAAAGACGGTTATTGCTAGCTGAATTTTTTTAATTTTGGAAGTACAGTCTTGAGAAAAGTTCATTCTCCCTATAGGTACGTACATACTGTTGACATGTACAATGAGACGGAACTGTCTGACTGGACTGTACGTACCATACCTCCTTAATTAATCTAATCCGTGATGTTTTGTATCAATTCACAAAGATTCGTGGAAACGTCTAGTGTATTACCCAAAAAAAGTAGTAGTAGAAATCGTTGGGATGTGTAATAATTGCCGAGAATACATTTTTCACTCTTCTGTATCAGCTGTAATCGACAATTCTAAATATCTGGGTGTACTAAAATAAAAACTAATTTTTAAATAATATTTGAATAGATCTAAAATAATAATATTTATTTCTGTGAAAACGGCTTTAGAATAACATTTTATAAGACATTTATATTCTGCAAACGTTTTTATACCTCATCCATAAATATGCGCATTATTTTCGCGGACACACTGTATTTATTGATTTGAGAGCCATATATTAATACTAATTGCAGCCATCTGTTACTGAAATCTTTGTTATTTGGAGAGTGAATTACAAAAATACAAAAATATTATTATGATTATTGCTATTATTTTTCAACAACTTATTCGGATACTTGGTAAAATTTAACTAGCTTTCGGTCAAGATACGTTAGAGGATTATTTCGTCTGTCTCCGTTCAGGTAAATTTTGAAATATTTTTGAAATGAATGCAAAAGGCATGCCCATAAAAGTCCTGATACAACCATAACCATGGCCAAAGAGTGTTTCTATTCGTCTTCTCAATGGTACCTGCCACTGGTATTTAGACTATTTTTTGGTATCCCTCGATATTTATAAATAGAATATATTATATTGCTAAATAATTAAAGCATGTAGCAGATTCATCCATTGGTTATTCTCCCTTAATAAACATCAACAACTTGGGGTAAATTCTTTGAGTCTCTTGATAGTTTCTGTCACTGACCTTTGGAGTAGTGTGTTTGCATGAAGTTATTTACAGATCATGTGCAATGACACGGTTGAACAGATAATTAGAATAGCTCTTAATTCTCAAGCAATAAATTATGCGTACGATCGATTAACTGATATGAACGTATGGTCTGATGTATTTGAATTATTCTACTGATCTTTAATATTTTCACCGGATTGAGGTGTCTAAAGGTCTTGGCTCACTGGCAGGATGATAACACTTTTCTTCACCTTCAGGCCTTCGTTAGCCTCTAATTATTGTTATAAGTAAACTGACGTTGTGGGATGTCTTATTTCGCAGCACTTGGAAGGTCATTCATAATCTCTGGGTAGCATGCCCTATGTTAAGGTTTTCTGGGTGTTTTTTGATTTTAATAGCTTCTCTTATAATTTTTTTGTGTATTTATTGTTAGTTATTATTTTCTCTGATATCAGCTCTTGTGTTTGTTTGTCCAATGTACCTTTTAACACAATATAGAATTCTTAACCACCTTGGTTCTGCAATGGTATTTTAGTCTTCTAAGTATTGTGTTAATTATCTTTTGTTAGGGTGTTATCGATGTTATATCTTCAAAGAATTATAAATATTCTCTATTTGTAGCACTTTTCATATATACATTTATTTCGGCTTTGGGCTCTTCTTTTTCTTTCTTCTTGTGGTTTGTTATTTTTTGGTTAAGTTACTGTGTTGATGGTTTGTTTGCTATAGCTAATTTGTTGCCTTACAATTTTTTTGAATTGCTTCGGTGATTTTGTCCACTATACTCTGTGACCTTGCTATTAGGGTTTTGCAGTGTGCATATATATTTATACGTTATTTGTAAAAATATATGCAAACTTAATATTTCGTCTTATTAAGAAATCTTTTCTTTTAGTGTAGAAAATAAAATTTCCGACAACTAGACATATTACATTGCCAACTTCCCTTGCTTCTGTAACAGTTTGTAAAATACAATATATTTTCATTTCTGGGTGCCGAAAAGTTAGGAGGATGCAGTTAAGATATTAAATCTTGGAAAATAATGGTAATACAGAGGACGTAACAGAAATTAAACTTTCAAATTTTGTGAAATATATCCTGCCATAAAATGCAAGCAGTCCTTCGACAAACATTAAAACAGACTTATACCGAATGATCCTACAAAAGGCACGTTTTCTGGACTTGGAACACCTGCCCTATACTGCCAACTTTGAAACGTGAATGTTATGTAGAATTTGTTACGTCAAAAATGTTGGGAAAGAGTATTCAACTGACAGAGGTTTTCAGAACTTAAAATTATTTAATAATCAAATATCTGCAAATGAAACTTAACATCATATTCAAGAAAAGAAACGGTTACTAAACAGGAATGAACCAAATAATAAAGAATTACTGAAAAATGCTTAATTCTAACTGATAAATTAGAAAAAAAATTACAATTACCGACGAATAAACTTACTTTCTCTTTCAGTAAACTTTATTTGTCATTATAAACCATTAAATTAAAAGCACTGCTACGATAATCAGTTCAAATGAATCCAATCTCGGCTTCTCATAAAACAGTTCAAGCTCGAACCGAATGTACTCTTTGTATGCATTTGGCGCAATTACCAGTAGAGTGCCATCAAACGGACAAAGGTAACTCGTAGTTCAACTTGTTCGAGTGCCGCACTCGGTGTGATACAAGAACAGTTCGGAATTGTCAACCTTCTAACAGAAGAAATTAATTAAAGCCGAAATGAATATTCAATGTCTGGTTTCATTTGTAACGTTTTCAGGTTGCAGGACCTCCTTTCCCGAGTTTTTGGGGATGTAGATGTGACAGGTGGTTCATAAACTTATACAGAGGCGTTGCATTTGCAGGATATAGATATATATGTTAGTTGGAATAGGACTAGGAAAAAACCAAATTCTATTTATAACATGGCGATGTTTCGACTTTAATTTAAAGCTAATTATTAAGACTAACTTAGATTTACTATATAAATATTATTAGTCTTTATCATATGGAAAGAGACACCGAAAACATTTATATATTACTATCCAAATTCTGCCAAAAATATTATAAATAGAATTTGGTTTTTCTTGTTCCTATTCTTACTAACCTTTATGACTTTATCTAACTGTTCAATTGCGTTTTTTGGAAAACTTTTTCATAAAAATGATATTTACCTCAAGTTTTTAATCAAAATTACTAAAAAGTTTCGTCAAAAAACGTTACGACTTTATCATCATTCATTATTTTTTTTGAAATATCTCATAAACGCTTATAGTTAGGTATAGGGAATGGTTTACGAAAATAAAAGTTGCTTTAAAATAAAATGAGAAAATGTTGATTCTCAATTTTGACTCACCCTGTCTACAATTTAAGACTTTTTCAGAATTTTTTAAATGGAAAAAGTAAAATACGTACCCAAACTACCAGCGGTGAAAAAAATTCCAAATAATTTTCTCCTCTTCAGATTTTTACATACAAGTGATAAAACTTTTAAAACATCCGGAATGGACTTAAAAAAACTTATAATGGACGACGAATTCATGGTTGTAATAAAAAATATAGTATTTCATTCAAAAAATATTACCTTTAATTTAAACCTCAAGGCTAGCTACAATTTGCCAAAATTTTATTTTAATGCCTCTAAGGATATGGAAGATACTGTACTTTCTCGCATTAATGACTCATCCTGTATAAACAGTTTTGGTTCACAATTTTCCTCTTCTTCTTTTGAACGTTGCTATTTATTCATTTTACTTTTGACTTCAAAATCGAAATACAATATTGGGTTTCTTTTAAATTACCTTCTGATGGTTTTCCCTTTCCGTTTCCATAGTTATTTTCTTCCGTTTTTTTCTGTTTTCATAATTTTTACAATCTTAAATTTTTATTTTGAAGCCCTGTTTGGTTCTTTTTTATCGAATTATAATCGACAACTTCCCTTGGCTTGGAACATTGTGGCTATTTATCATCATCTAGAGAAGTAAGGTTTCATAAAAAAATAGCGGTGCTATATATATTTACAAATATTTGGAGTGAATAAATTGTAATGATTTGGATCTGCCCATAGGGCTGAAAATAATTGCTCTAATAGCGTATAGATAATTTCATAGACGCCTAAGTGGGTCACTCGATATACAATTGGTATAAATTCAATTTGGCCATTATTGGTTTTCTCATAAACTAAGCGGGACTTTCACATGATTTCAATAATAATAGGTCCATTTTAATCTGGACATGGTTTAGTTGGTGGAACCTATAGATCATTGTCAATGGATTTTAGAACAGTCCTGGGTTTCAGAGTCTTTAATTCCAATTTAGTTTGCAGAGCCGATGCATGCTTCGGTAAACGTATGCTCTATTCTCTATGAATAAGTAGTTTTAATGATGTATTTTAAATAACAAGAGAGATAAAATCGATTATTAAAATGACAATAGTTAGCTTATTATTTAAAAAAAAATAGTTTTGTACTATACAACAACAATTCCAAAACCAGGAAAATAATTAAACTGTTGGAATTTTATAAACAAGAGAATTTTAGAGATACCAGTAATTATAGTTAAAGCGAATGCGTATAGAGAAGAACCATGCATACATTGCGCAAACAATCAGATTTATTTGTTGTTTTTGATCTCCATGGTAACATCGGTTTAGCCTGAAGTGAAGTTGCCTCGTTAATGGTTATGTTTAAATTAATATACGGGATGGCTACTTTTTAATAGGGACAGTATCGCTATCTCGTAAACGGGGATCACCAAACTTATTTGAATTTCAGTATTTTAGTTTTTTACTATATATCTTATTTTTTCCTATTTAACCACTTTTTTTTAATAGATTTACGAGATAATACTTTCCCTTTTATAAAGTAGTAGGTAAGTTAATGAATATACTTATACTGCAAAATTTAATATATATAGGTAATTTTCTCTCTAGTAATAAAAATCAGATAGAAATAGTGCATTGGTCGAATTTTGACCAGATTTTAATATTAGTGACATCACTGTAAACCGTAACCTTCATAAAATAGAAAAAAGAATACTAAAAATGTAACAAAAAATAATTATTTGTTTATCGTTAGTTCGATTAACAGTACTTTCAAATTTGATTGACTGTGTAATATACGTGGGTGGATACTAATTATAGCATAATGTGATTATAAATGTTTATAAATGTATGTATGACACCAAATCTGATGTTGTAATAGTTTTGCCGAGCGGAAGCAAAACGTGGTTTTTACAATAGATTTGTTAACGAAACAGGGTGGATCAATTAGTCGATAGCCATACCGTATTAATAAGGAAAAATGGCACTTCTTAAGCCTTCATAATTATTAAGTATCGCCAAGTTCTTTAATAAAAATATTTTTTTATGATTTTCGGTTTATTAAAGAAACTCGGCTTTTACAAAACTAGTCAATTCCTCAGTTCGGACAATTATATGATGGGATAACAATCTGAACAACACCTTTCTTTATGAAAGGAAAAATCTCGAAAAACCTTTCCATGTGCAGCTCAGTTTCTCCAACTATGCTCATTATTTTTAAACAATTACAATGGTAAAAATCATTTGTAGTATCATTTGAAGCCTAAATTTTTTATTTCAGTAATAGACCTTTAAAAATGAAATGTAATATGTGTTAGTTGATTTCGAAATTCTTTGTATATTTTTCCTAAAAGAACTCTTGTATTTAAAAGATTTGTAATTCTCAGACCAGCTTGTTTTTTGACAATTACATTTGTAAATTCGAACATAACTCTTAAGTATTTTTATTGAAATGTTCCTAGAAAAATAAAAACTGCTAGCTTTCAGATTTAATGTTGTTTTTGCAGAGGCGGCTCTCTTACAATTGTACAGTATTTTCATATCATTTTAAAATATATTGATATTGAAATAATTTTAGAGAAAATAATATTTTCTTGTTGGAAATTTGTAAATTACCTTTATTGTTTGTTTATATCTTTAATTTACTTGTAATTTATCGAAAATTGGGTCTATTTATAAAATAATGTCTGCTGTTATTCATATAAAACACGAGAATTCCGATTCCGGGTCTGATAATTTGATGTCATAACTCAGCTAGTATTTGATTGATAGGGGAGCGGTCAATCTACTAGATTATAAAAGTACATTAAACTATAATTAGTCAATAAATTAAATGCGATCAAACAAAACGAGCTTCGCTTACAGCCTTGGAAATGTATTAAACAGCTATTTTATTGTGTTAAACAAATATTAAACAATATTTATTGAACGTAAATTTGTCAATATATATTTTATCAGAAATATATCAACAACGGCCATTAATCCTTCTGAATACCAGCGTATAAATAAAAATGTAGGACGGACCAAAGGAAAACGCTCTCAAGTAAAACTTTTTATAAAAATCATACACTATAAATTGCTTGTTTACTATATTTCCAGCGTGGAATAGTCAGAAATTCAAAACCTCTCGACACAATATCACACACATCCTATTAAATATTGTCGGGTACGGTGATCTAGCAACGCTAAAAAAATTTTTGGATTATAATACTTCCTAATATAATTTCATTACTAAATAAACTACGTTATTATGATCTTCAATGACAAATTAAGAACACTGAAAAAAGACAAAAATACAAGCGACAACACAGTTTTTATGTTTATTTAGTGCTATTTATTCACAGCTGCCATCCTCTTTGTTTTCATTCGAAATTTACCTATATTTTGAGTTGAAACTACTATAAAACATATTTTAAAAAATAATTGTACAGTCCGTTGCCAGAAAATATATAGAACACAAAGATTTGGCAACTGCTTGAAAAGTTGGCAGACACGTTGATCAGAGTGGGATTATTATTATTATTATTATTATTATTATTATTATTATTATAAATATAGGTTATTTGGAATCTTATTACAACATTAAAAAATATTATTTTTTCCTTATTAGTGGTAAATTTTTATGTTGTTTTCTTTTGTTGAATTCATATTTGATATTTTATTAAAATCATTTACACAACGTGATATTTTTGAATAACTAAACAATTTTAAAAATAATTCAGCGATACGTGATTTTCTTAAATTAGGAGTTAACTTAGAGTTTTACACTCATTTTATAGATTTTTGAATAATGGTATAATAAATAATTTCAATTCATAAATATTTTTATATTAAGTATGGTGGGTAGTACCCGGTAGTAACAATCAATATTATGATGTAGTTTGTTCGGTAAATTCCAAATCAGCTGCGAGTTTTTTAACATTCATTTATTTTTAATAACCAAATAATACATTTTAAAGCAGTAATCCGGCCCTGTATTTGTTTGTACGTAGTATTTTTATTAAAGTTGAAGTTAGGTAGAGTATATATAATATACAGTTTACATAAAAAAGTTGAAATTATCGGCTTACTCGTACTTTTAATGATATTTTGTTGTTGTATTCGTTTATGTTGGCATTATATTTTCAATAAATATTTTTTTTTTATTAAAGAGAGTATCAGTTGATAATATGATTTTATGTAATTTTTCCCCGGAATTCAAAATATGTTAGTGGTTTCCAATAGTGAGTATACAAGGTTAGATTTTCAACCAAAAAATATTGAAATTAGATTTTGGATACATGATGACTTGTTTAAGGTATCCAAACTTAATCAACCTACTAAAGTAAAAATAGTAAAGCAGTTATATATAGGGTGGTTCACAATTATCAAACAATACTTCTAAAGGTGATAGTTCAGTTAATAATAAAGGTAGCTTTTTATATTGACTTTTTCGAAAGTTCAATAATAAGGGAGATACAGTCCTCTAAAATTAAAAAAAATGTTTTTTTTAATGTCTTGAAAATGAATTTTCATAAAGATACTTAATTTTATGTTAATAGTCGTTTCATACCATCTGATTCAGGTACTACTTTTCTGGAGGTAAAAACCACTGATTACGCCATATTTTTATAAATTCGTAAGTATTAAAAAAAAATTCCTAATTAAAATTCCTTGCAGTATGCTAATAATAACAAAAAAGTGTCTTATAAGACCTAGACAATTTGGACCACCTTGTATAAGAAAAGCATTATAATTTTGGTAAGTTTAAGTACAGGACACCTTCTGTTCTCATTCTCTCTTTCAGTAAAATGTTTTTTTAGCTTGGTAACCTGCAATCTTCAGCCCAGCACTTTCTACAATACAATTAAAATAAGAGGTTATTTACAACGCACATTTATCACGATTTCGAAGCAACAATATCCACAAATTACACAGTTGTCGCCAAATGATACATTCCTCTGTAATTATTTGTAGCATAATAGAAATTGATACCAAACTATATTACTTTATTTTAACAGCGTATTTAGTTTTTTAAAAAGGTCTAAAACTGTTATTCCTATATTTATTTGAGTTGTTCTATTATTCTTTCCGATTTTAACAGTTGAATGATATTTTGTTGCACAGAAACAATCAATACTGAAGTTTATACAATCACTAATTAATATTGTTGAATATTCTGGTTTTAAGTTGTCGGTTCTGGCTCATATAATTGATTTCAAAATTTAATATATACAAACGTAGTCGGTAGATATAAGCTGATCAACATCCGTCATCAAATTTAGAATGTAGCAAATGTTAATTAAATAATACAAATAAGACGATTAAATGGAAATTGAGAACTTTTAATACGTTGACCACAAGACAAATACCTCTCTGTTGAAAATTTGTACTAGTGCCAGTACCTACTCAAAATAACAAAATAGTGATTTTCAATTCGATTTGAACCAGCGGTTGTTTAAAATTAAAAAGAACGCAGAAGTTTTAAAACACGGTGGATAAAATAAGTAAATAAACGAATAATCACAACAAAAAACCATCAATCCTTTAAAAGCTATAACCCTTATAGATTCCAATAAAAGAACAAAACACAGGCAGAGAAAGAAAAGTACAACCACCAAAAAAGTACCTGTCCCTGTAGAAAAATAAGTAAAACTATTGTAACAGGATTTTTGACAAAAAAAAAATAATTTAGTATCTTATAATTAAGGCTACTAATATGATGAGTGATTACGAAATTATAAAAAAAAAGAATTATTACAATGAAAATTTGACAAATTTACATTCTCATTCTAAAGGCCGAATGGTCCTGAATAAATATTGAGTTCATCAGATTGTATTTATTAGACCAAAAGTGCTTTCTATAAAAATCTCTTAAGTTTTGGTAAATTATAGAAAATTATTGAATAACGTTAAAATAAATTTATAATTTAAAGATTTAATATGATGTAACAGGGGATTATTATAATTTATATTGTATTATCGTTTAGAAACCAATAATGTTTTAATAACCAATTTAGTTTATAAAATTAGTGAAATATGATTTGTTACAGGTTTAAGCTCTTTTTAATTAGTATTTCCAAATATATCCAAATAATCTAAAACATGCGTTTTTTAAATACATTTTTAATAATATCGTTAAAATAATTTAAACATTTAAAAAAATATTAAAAACATATATTTATCAGTTATCCTTATCTTAATGGTATAACGTCTATATTGTGGATTTTACTTTTATTGCTCCGATGTGCTGCCGTTTTCTGGATTTTTAATACTCGTATTTAAAAACGCTTTTAAGAATATCTTAAATGTACATAAACGTTACAATAATTGATCAAAGAGAGAGAAATCAGTTCAAATTTAGTGAAATGGCTTGATCAAATTAATTTGGTACCAAAATCTGTGCGCCCTGTGCAACTGCTGTCTTCTACTGGTTTAATTTCAATTCTGTCTCTGACCTAAAATATATTTGAACCACACATACACTAGCACATATGTTGCGTGACTATGTAATCTAAATTAATTAATTTATCGTTCTATTACGCCCATGGCTATTGACTGGAGCTTTATGATTTATAAAGTATGGTTTAGATAAGAAAACCGATAAGAGGGTTACTAATGCCGTACCATGCTTGCAAAAATGTTTAAAGCCACACCATTACTGATGAAATTTCATATATCCATCTTATCTGATGATATTAGACCCGACAAATTGATTGTTTCTCAAAATACTAATTTTAATTTGGAACTTGAAGTATGCACATTCTCATTAGTGGGTGTCCAATTGTTTGTTGACACGCGAAATGTTTCTCATGAGAACGATTTTTCCACCTTTTCCGACTATTTCATTAATATATTTTTCTATGTATACCGACAATCTCGGATAAAGTTTTTATCTGATTTGTCATTTGAATATATTAGTTACTAATTTTCATTTTTTGACGTTTATTCATGGATTTTAGTTGTAGTAAATGGTATAATGCTGTAATTTAGATATAGTAATTGATAACGTGTTTATAAAATATAATGCTACTTTTTCTTTTGAAATAATAGATTTAAAACGAATTAAAATTTTAATCATAAATTATAGAAACATCAAAAAAGATTGACATTAATGTTATAATATAGAAACAGTAGTTAGAAGATTTAATCTATTTAGTTCTTCTGAACATAACGCATGTTTTGTTATTTTGACAAAAACTTTGTAGAGAAAAAAAAAATTATGTATTTGTTTACTCTCATTATGGCAAAAAAATCATGAGTGGTTTTGTAAAAAATTGTTCTTGCCATCAAAGTAAAGTTTATTAAATCTGGTTTTACGATGGTTACTGTTCATATTTCGGGAACTGGCAACACTGATCCATCTGACATTTTCATCGTAAAGTTTGACACTTTTGACGTTTGACGTACTTACTACATTTTTCATATGGACGCTATTTGTTTGTTGATAATTTCGTCTTTGCAAAAAATAGAACTGAATCGTGAACATTTTCGAGCGATGATTTTATACGACTTTCGACGTGAATTATCACAATAAAAGTACATCGATCAACTTGATTCGGCTTTTAGGGATAAAGTTCCATCTAAAACCAGTGTGTATCGCTAATATAGTGAATTCAATAGAGGTGCTGGTTCGTTGGAAGACGAGTTTCGTGAAGATAGTTCGGCTGAAGTGCCCGAAAACATCGATGGTGTGCACGAAATAATAAAGTAAGATTATTATTTGACGTGTGATTGAGGCAAGCCTAGCCATTAGTTCCACCAGCATATATTCAGTTTTAGATTAACACTTAGCTGTTAGAAAGTTATGTTCGCGTTGGATCCTGCATAATTTGACAATCGTTCAAAAAAATGTTCTTGTGGATTGGTGCAAAGACATTCTCAAAAAATACAGTCCCGGTGCTTCAACAAATCGTGACAGGTCACAAATCGTGGTTATATTCGTATGAGCCCGAAAGTAAGCAGCAGTCGACTGTATGGGTGTTCCAATGTAGACTACATCCAACAAACGTTGGAGAAAAGAAAATAGTCACCTGTTCCTTCCGAAAAACTAGCCATATTGAAACAGTGTCTTTAGAGAATCGAAGAACATTCAATTCTGAGTCTTATGCCACCATCTGTATGCCAGAAGTCTTCAGTTAAATAAGGAAAACGAACAAGAGACGCCGGATCGTTCTTCATCATGACAATGCCAGCTCTCACACTTCTCTCACACTTCGGCTCAAAGAAGCAAATATTTGAACACTTGAAAACATCTAATTAATGGATCTTCCGCCGTACAGCCCTGATTTGGTACCTAGTGATTTCCTTTTGTTTCGATCCGTGAAGAATAAACTGCGTCCGTCAACGATTTTCATCTCCCGAGCAAGATCTTAAAGCGTTCAAAAACAATGTTTTCGAATACCTCATTCCGAGTGGAATAAATGTTTTGAAAATTGGTTTAAGCGTATGAAAAAGTATATCGATCATCATGGCGAGTACTTTAAAAATAAAATATATATTCGCACCTTAATGTTTCATATTATAAACATTTCAACAAATTATTATCAAGCAAAATATACAGTATGATTTTTTGTTATAATATTTTTATTGTCCTAAAAAACAAATGGTTAATATTATAAAAGTATTTAGTTCAAAGGTAATCTAAAATAATTGAATTTTCCAGATTTAATTGTTCATTCAATACTATAACTGAGGAGATTTTAGATATTTCTTGAACTCATATTACTCCAATTTCTACAATTTCAACAGTAAATTTTATTTTTGGATGTAAATTGTTAATAAAATTAAAGAGGACATCCAATTGTCTATCACTACCTGTAGAACCACCAGCCAAAACATCATCAACATACCTATACCAAAATAGTACATTTTTGGAAATATTTAAATAAAAAATTTTTGTTCCAAATTATTCACAACATTTTTTGCTAAAATTGGTGATATTGAACTACTCGTTGGGAAGCCTTCATTTTGAATATATCATCAAATACAAAGTAATTTTAATTGATTTTATTTATCTATTCGCAACAATTGTATCATGATTATATGGATTCATATAAACCATTACAAGCTATTTGCAATTAAACTTACATTAAAAAATGTGTATCCTTTAGTTGCTTCTACATTTATAGTATTTAATATTAAAACTACAGTGCTGTTCAGATAGAAGTGTATACGTTAAGTATATATTAGATGACTGATTTTTACAAAAAAAACCACGTTATCATCCATTAAATTTGATTAAATAATTTCACCCATTTTTGATCAATTTTTGGATACTTCTTGTTCAAATGATTTAAAAAGTAAGTAAACAAGGGGTTTATACTAATTAGAATATGTTCTACACAATTTTAAAATAAAATAAAAGTGAATTATGTGGAATTTTCATTTTAATGGATTTACATGAAAGTATACAATGATGAATGAATATTTTATTTCCAAAATGTATTATTCAATTGTTCAAAATGACCAACTTTTACTATACACTGGTATAATCTATACTGAATTGCCTCTCTGACACTACTTAACATGAGTTCATTTGAATACGTCGGTATTTATTCTCTATTGTATATATTGAGTATTATGATTGTTTGTTTTCAAATAACGCATAAAAAGAAGTCAAGGGTAATTGTGTTGATCTAGGTGACCACTCTATCATCGACCCTCACCTACCTTTCCAGCGAATGGGGAAAGTTTCATTCAAAATTCAAAAGTTTGGTGCTCCACCCTGTTAACAAATCTTCAATAATTTTTTTTATGGTTGTAATACTTGGATCGATTACTTCTCTGAATGACTCAAGATACGATTCACTATTTTAAGTTTCTGTTTAAAAAGAAAGAGCGGTGCCACCATCTCTTTGATTTTCTGTTAACTACATAAAACGACTTCACCATATCTATTTTGCCAAGAAATATTATGTTAGCATTGTAGTCCTTCTTTACCCCCATCTTTTTTCTTTCTATATAGAACTGTCGTAGTAGATTCCAGGTTATGATGATTACTTAGAAACACAACGCCCTTTCGATCTTTCCACTTCGTAAAAACAGTCTATACCAACTCGCCAATCTGGCTCACCTCTTGCTCATCGATTGTTCGATTTTATGTCCAAACTACGGTTTTTGAATATTATCTTTGACTCAACGCTTGCTTACTTAACTGAGCGATTATACCAAGCAAAAAACTTTTTTGATAGAGGATTCAATAAATGTCTAAGTTTATATAGTTTGCCGTTGGCTTTATTTCTTTTAAGTTGAAGACCATTATCATTCAAATGAAAGTCTTTTAGCAGCCACACAATCTGAAATATTGGCATACAAAATCTAATATTCGAAGATCTGACTTGAAATACCAGTAGTCCCTTAGGCTAGGAATACGTTTTATTCCCATTAATAAGTTTATTGATAAAAATAGCCTCGTTTGCTCTATATTAGTTTATGTAAAGCAATTTTCATTACCAATTCTGGCAGCAGCATATAAATTGGGTTGAAAGAAAATACAATAAGTTCTTTTATAAAGAGTTAAAGAAACGTATCACTTATGGAATTTCTATTGTCTGGTATATTTAAATTGAATGATCCTTTAAAACTTTTTTTACACAGAATGTAGTTTTGGGAGGGTCTTTAGTCCAAAAATTTTATTCTACATATATCCAACGGAATTTCATCATCATTTTCATCTAGCTTAATTTGATTTGCTTCAGGTCCGTTCTCAATTTGGTTTTCCCCTGGAGCGTTCTCTTCAAAGATAAGTGATAGAGATATTAGATCAAAAACATGTTCAGCTTAATTTGTTATTTCGTCTTCGCCATCGAAGCCGTTATCAATATCGGAGTCAACATCAGATGGAATATCTTCAATAAAATACGTCATACATTCTAAATCAGCAATCGAATAATTGTTTTTATCTATGAAAAAAAAACACACATTGCTTTTTGTCGTCCCAGCAGATCTACTACTACAATTAAAACATGTAAAATGCACAAAATTTCCTTCAATAAAGATGTGGCATATAAATACTAATAAATATATGCTACGTATACAACATGTTTTAAAAGCGTACCTACCATTTTATTAAAAATTATCAAAAACTTAAATATTACATCACAGTCAACCACGTGCTCGAAAACATGCTACTACAAAATATCGCCAACGTCGACCCACACATAATTTGAAGTGGGACTTGGAGAGGATCACAACAATCCACTTAACGACTGTATCCAATCATTGAAAACACCGTGCTTTTGCATAAAAATTATTTACTTGAAATATAGGTAAACAAAATATTTTCTGATCCATTCCGTAGTCCCTAACAAGCTTAAAATTTGATAAATATACTATAGAAGTTAAAGTCGACATTATTTGTTATGAATTAATTTTTTTATTGATAATTAATTAATTCAATTGATTCAACAATTGAAAAGAGGAGATAGAAAGCTCTAGTTTAATCTAGTTTCTTTAAGAATAAGAAGAATTTACACAAAAATTAATCGCAAATAATAAGTTTTAAGCAGGTATACAAAAACCTATAAAAGGTGAATAATTTCCTAATACAAAAAATTTTAAATTGGAGATTTGGATAAATAGAACGAAACTGTTTAATAAAAACAATCAATGCAGTTAAATAATGAGTAATAATATCAATAAATATCCACCATTATGCTTTATTGATTTACTGGTGACAGCAAGACATCCAAATACATAAATTTAATAGCTGCATTAAGCTACTTGTATGTCCCATATAGTACTCACAATTTTCATAACCAGTATTAAACTCTATATCCATTAGCAGAGTTTTTTCTCTGCACAGTCTTCTAATAAATGATTATGTTACACATTTAGAATCTAAAATAAGATTATCAGAATTTGATTAGTCTTTAAGTTTACTTCTATCATTTTTATCTAGGATTTCCAGTGTATTGTCTTGGTGATCTAAATATGAGGTTTGTTCAATTGCAAGTGCGAAAAACTATATACCAATAACTATTAACACAATTAAACCACATATCCCATTGTTTCACTAATCTATGTATACCTGTCTTATAGAATTATTGTAGCTGCTGCTTGCAGAATTCTTTCACAGTCTTTTGTACTTCTACGTCTGAAACGGTTACCCTTCAACGCCGTTTTCAGTAGGCCAAAGATATGGAAATGATATTCTTTTGATCCAGATTTTCTTTTACTACGGTGGCGACTTGAGATCCGAGATTTATCGTGAATCATAATGACACCACGTGAAAGCTTCCTTGGACGTTTTCGCTTTATTGCTTGATGGAATTTGTTCTCCAGGATGTCATTGGAAAAATTTGCATTCTAGGTTCTTTAAACTCTATCAGCAAGGGTTCCTCATAGTCGAAAAAAATTGTCATCACCTTGACTACAGAAGGTTGCATTTTAAACCTCTTTCTAATCAGATCTTCAACACCTGCCATATTTACGTCTGTCGATGCAGTTCTCAATGCACCTGACTGCGGCCTATCATTCTTCGCCTCTTTTTCATTCCTAAATTTTCGGTATCATTTCTTGATAGCTGGATTTGCAACACAAGCATTTCTATTTACTGCCTGCATTCGTGATTGAATTTACAATTGTTGCAAACCTTCAATATACAAAAATTCAATAACCCCATGCTGATCATACTTGGACGTATTATTGACAACAAACACTATTTTAAATTCACAATGTTTAAAATCTGATCAGTGTTTTTAAAAACATAGGTAACCTTGCAAAAATAAGTAATTATTTTTAAGGCTAACCAGACCTAAGACGGGTTACAATTGAACAAGCTTCGTATTTTGGCTTTACTAACCTTTCATAATTTTCAGTTTTGTAATGGCATACGATTTAAATTAAGTGATCACATGAAGTGATGTAAATTTTTTTTTCTTTATAAATATGAATTGAACCATTAAACAAAATGCGTGATAATTGTGATTTTAATTGTATGCAAAACGAGAAGATATAAATTGCAATTTTTCATACAAGAGCTGTCTCCGGATTACCATACTACGTACAAAATTATAATTCTCACTATCAGGAAAGTGTTAAGACACGCTGTCGGCGGTAAAGCCTTTCCAGAAATTAAACTGTGCATCTTTAGCCGCTTTACCATCTGCATCCATATGAAGAAATTAAGATTGAGGTTTAAAACAATTTAGCCGTTTAGCACGTAAATGTTTAAGGAAAGCGCCCGCGGTTTTGCATGAAATATATAAAATTATAACGAGAGCAGCAAAGCAAATCTGCAAGCAAGTTTTCGTATAATGAGAGTTAAGTGGGAATGAGAGGGTTTTATCTAGAAGAATTGAACGGCGCAGCTTCACACAATGCTGTAGCCAAAAATTTTAATTAAGCTTTATAAATGGTTTAAACTTAGGCATCCTATTAGGTTATTAAAATCTGAGGAATTATTAAATCCTGTGAAATTATAATTTGCCAACTTTCTTATATATGATTATAATAATTATATGGCCGATGGATGCAAAAAAATAATTGGGGGACCTGTGGTGACAGAGTCAAGTATTATTAAACCAATATTTCCAGCCATCATATCTACATTAAAATTATACGTTAAACGATTATTATAATATTAAACTTCATAAATATTTTTTATTGCACTTCACCAGATTTGTTAAATAGTTCACTAAATTCACAGTAAATCAGATGTGAGCAACAAATACAATATCGGCCCTAGCACACTTCTTTGTGGTACTCTGGAGTTTATTTCATACATTTCGCTATATTCTGATTGGTGACTAATTAAAAAGAACCTATTAATTAAATATGATTGGAGAATTTGGTAGAATTGATGTGGAAATCAGTGACATCCGGTATAATAGCTTGGAGTCCCTACTACAATTTGTTCTAAGCTGTTAGAGTTGATAAATTCTAAAATTTCCCTGCCTTTTGTAGTTATTAATTTTGATTCCCAATAATGATGAATAGCATTGTAACCGTCTGGAGCAATCCATGAATATGCAAGTTTTTACTCGAGAAGTGGCAATTACCAGTCAGCTTTTCTAAGAAAAAGTTTTTTTTTTCGGTCAACTAAAAAAAAAGTAATTTTATATTAAATTATTAAGGACATTGTCCAATTAACCATTATTTCCCTCTCTATCACTTCATAAAGTTTAAAAAATAACTAGGAAACTAGGAAACTATTTATATAATCTAAGTTTAAGTAGTTGTATAATAAAAAGTAGAAAGTTGTTCATAGTGAAAAATGGAAAGCGAAGTCTACATAGTGTGCTAATTTATGTTTTGGTTTATGTTGATTTTTGTAGTCTCTTTTACTAAACTTACTAAAAATACTCAGTTTACCATTTATTCTTACTCTAACATATATAGCCGATAATTCGTATAGGTTTACTTAAATTAATTATTAATTAAACTAACCCATTAAAAAGTAATATTTAATACATTTTTTGATATTGAAACGAATTTCAACTTAATTTACAACTATGGATATGGATTTGTCCTGAATTTGAGACAAGAAATTTATACTTTATTAATTAAGAACAACATAGGTTATTGGGTATAAATAGAAAATGTAGGTAAAATTTAGATCCTTGATAATTCCTAGATTCATAATTTTTCAATTAGATCATATTTAAAGTATAAACAGATTGGTGCAATAAATACAATTTATTCAACATTCAAAACTGACTAAGAAATTTATAATAAATACTATACAAAAAGAAGAAGAAAAATACTAAATACAGTTCAACGTCACCAAAAGTTCGAAGTCGCAATATAATTTTCTTTTCTTATCACAAATTTTAAAATATTACGCATGAAGTACCTTACAAAATACACCAAAAATCTTAGTAATTTTTGATAAAAAACTAAGCCCGGAAAGAGATTTTGGGCACAATTCCTGCTTAAAGCAGCATTTACTTTTTTTCGCTAGTTCATAAAGCTCTCTTCATTTCTTCATACATAATCGTGTAAAAATAGAGTTATGTTACCCGCCTCAACTTCGATATTTTCGAGACCCTTATAAATACACAATTTTTATTCTATTTATCCAATCTTAAATCGACATATTATATATATTAGTATACGATAACAAAATAGTCCTTCAATACAATTTTGCTATAAATACCTTAGTCTTATACCAATAAAACAAATTGATCAAACAATGCCCATGAGCGATTACATTAATACTTATTGTTACTACCACAATGTATGGAATTAATTACACAATGACTAATAAACAATAATCGGTAATTTTATTAATAGATGTGGTCATTACTTATTACAACCCACAGACATTAATACAAATTATTTCACTCACATATTTGCGTCAAACTGAAAAGTTTTTATCGAAAAACTGATAAAGTAATTTTGTAATCTCCTTGTAGCCGTAAATCAAAAATTTAGGTCCAGCTATAAAACATGTGTTTAAGAACATGAATGACTAAACAGTGCTGAATTTTATTTAGGCGTTCTTGAAGTTTTCTTAAAATCAGAACTTTTTGGTATTACAAACGAAAATAACAATAACAACAACAATATGGAGTTTGAGGATATCCAAAACTAAAGAAAGTCAAAATTCTGATATTTCTTTTATATGTTTTGGAAATCTTAGCCTTACAAAATTCCTCATTATTTTAATTGACTCAACCTTGGCACTGTTCTTAACAATTTTTTTCATCAATCAATTTGTTAACAAAATTATTGAAAAATAACTAAATCTACATAAACTTTAAACTACATGCTAAATTATTTGAAATAATTGTCATTAAAAAAAATTAATTCAGTTTATAAGGACTTCAATATTTATTTATAATTATTTCTTCTTATTATCACTTGAAATTAAAAAAAAAGCTTGTGCATTTATGCCGGTTGATTTCTATTGTTCACAAAAATTCTTAATAGTTTGTTCTCACTTAGAGAAAACTAGGAGTCTTGTCTGGTTCCAAAAATGTAAACAGATGTATCTTACAACTTGGAAATTCCAAAAAAAAATAGATGATTACAGTCCAGACTAAAGAAAATTCTGATTGTTTCAACTTTAAAATGAAAAAACAATGGAATTTTAGAATTGTTTTTTACAGATTTATGATTTGAACATAATTGATTATGATTTAAATAAAAGTGAAGTTCTTGGATGAACACATTGAATTACTATTACTTATTAATTAAATTAACTCATGAATTTTATGTAATGTATTGAAGTTCACCTTCATAGTGAAATAAAGGAGAGAGAGCTGTCATAATTTGCCAAGCCTTATATACATTTTTTTTTGAATTCATAGCAAGAGTTTATAAGAATAAACAAATTTTATTTTTGACAGTTAATTTATTTTAATTTTCTTAAAATACCAAATTTTATCAATGTGAGATAAGTAAATATAACAAATTTCTATTTTAATTAACAATATTTTATGAAATTTCACATTTCCTCTTCAAGTCCACTTTTACTTCATTATTTTAATAATGTATATATAGTATTCAAAATTATTTTGAGTTAATGGAAGCATATTCCATTATGCTACAGATTTTTTTCAATTTTACTATACTAAAGTACAAATAATTCATCTCGGACATGTAACAAATCAGTCAATTCATTAATTTTTCCTGATTATATTGGTTGTTAGAATTATTATTGTTTTCTAAATGAGGGTAAATTTTAAATTCTAATAATCGCATAGGACATCAAATTAAATCTTTAAAATTTGTTTATTTTATTTACTAACTATTAATCATGTCAAATATTAAGATTTCATGTAAATTTTCTATAGAATTTTCTATAGAAAGCAATAATTTTTGATACAATAAATAAAAACCGATGAACTTAATGCCCATTCGAAATCAGTCGGATCTTAAAATCAACATTTTAACTTGTTTAAACCTTAATTAAAATTCATAAATATAATTAATGATATAATTACTTATAATAATAAAATCAAAATAACAACTTTAATGTCCATAAGTACAATATTATAAAAATTATACAAAAACATTTTAAAATTATTTCGTAATATACAGGGTGTCAAAAATTTGAAATCCCATCACGAAATAATTTTAAAATGGGAAACTTGACTTTATAACTTTTATTCAAAACATTCTTTCCTATTTCTCAAGATAACGGAGATATCAAACTTCGGAGTATAAGTTGATCACCCTGTAATATATACAATATGTAATTTATATAAGAGATCCATGCTTTATACGGTACCAGGGGATAATATAGATAAAAGAGATCGTTTAAATATTATAAGGAAACATTTTACGTTCCCAAACTATCTTTTTTGTTCTGAATCTCATTCCCGTGAAACTTACAAATGAGTGTGGCGTGGAAACTGTTCAAATTAAGTTCCTGGGTGCCGCATATTCACCTCAAATGCCCAAATGGTTTTCATTCAAAATGCATCGGCCAGTACATTAACCCAATGGATGTTTCACCAGCAATCTGCTCTATTAGTAAAATTTAATAAGGACAGAGTGTGAAATGGGTCATCCTAATACTTCATTCTAATGTGAGGCAAGCCCAGATTCAACCATGTATTATAATTAGAGTGACCATTTTGTGATGGCTGCAATACAGTTCGTTACTAATGTTGTAGATATAACGTGCATATAGTTAATTACGACATAAGCTATGTGGCTCGTATAGTGCCGCTCAACGTGTCTGTTATAATATAGTTTGTGAAAATTATTTTGGCATTATTTTTTATAACCCGGACTTTCGTGGAATTTACCAACATTAAAATTTTGGTATTGATGCACACACATTGTCGTTATTTTTTAAATTGGTATGAGGGGATGTTTAAATAGTAGATATAGTGATAAATATTTACAATGAAATTGACTCGGTAATTTTAAAATAAATCTGTTATTCTGGTGGAATTAACTAATTAAATAGTGTTACTATTTATGTATATATTATATATATAAATATAGATATAATATATCTAGATATATAGATAAGATATACCTATAGATAAAATAGATATTTTTTGTTTGTTTTAAGTTTGTTTGATTCTTAAGTTTGTAAATAATAAATTCTTCATGGATTTGTCATTTTTATAACTTTACTTTGTTTGTTTTGAAATATTATTGTAATGGCCTTGTGGTCTTATCTATTCGAGATAAATTATCCGAATTTTCTTTTAAAAATCTTGCTAATATACACGTTTACTTCACAAAATTTTTAGGTGCGAAGCAACAACATAATACATCCAACTGCTTAGTATCTGAATCCTATGAATATAATGAAATTACACAGCCTGCATTTAAGGTTTTTTGAGAAAGTATTTTAAGTTTTTATAATATAATATAAATTTGTTTGATTAACTTCTATTTTGAACTAATCTCAACTAAGCAACTAAAAACTAGTAACTAAAAATGAAATAGAAATAATTGACCAAAAAACTTTATTTGTGAGCCTTAAAGAAACTTGAGTTAAATAACGATTTCTATTTTATTTATTCTACTGTACTCAGAATTACAGAAATAGATCTTCTTTGTGTGTCCTACATAACAATAGAGGAAATCGGCAGTAGTGTATATGAAATGTATATTTCTAAGCTTAATTATCGGAAGATGTTTTGTGACGAAAAATATCATAGCTACAATATTTACATTATTCTTCCCTTGATTTTTTAAGGTCGAGTGACGATTCAATATTCTATAGGAATCGTAAAGTATGTGAAAAATATTTTTTAGGGAACGACATACAAATTAATCTTGCCAAAATTCAGAACATTTAAAATATAATTAATACTAATTATTTAGATTAATAATAAATAAAATTGTTTTTTAGTACTGGTGAAAGGTAAATAATAAAATTTAATCCTCGAATGGCACTCGCATTGTCTGGGGATTTATCAATTCACCAATTGTTCGATTCAACGTGCTTAAAACGTTTCAATCAGCGCAATATCTCTGATCGTATTTACATGAATGCTGAATTAAACTGATTTAAAATATTACTATCCTTATTTCCTTTACATCGTTTATTGTTATCTTTTTCTAACGCATTAAACTGCATTGTGAATTGTCCATAACTTTATAAGGGAGGAACATCATAGGCCTCAATATTGTGTTGTTTGTGTTTTTGTGAGTTATTTAAATGAATGAATAAAATTTTAAATGATCGTACTACTGTTCATTATAAAACTTCAAAATTTAGAAACTCAACTAATCTAAGGTGAAGTTCAAAAATTAAATTAAACAACCTAATTAAAAAGTGGGCGCATGAAATTATAAAAAAAAATTAATACTAACAAATTGATGACGACTAAATAGATTAATAAATAAAAAAAAATTTACACCTTAACCTTTAAAGCGGCTCTGTACCATAGAGTTCGATAAATGCCATTTCACTTGATAATGGTGGAATCTTGATATAAAGTTTCCAATTGTGATAATCTAATAACTTAGAATACAGAAAAACCATATACTTTTTTTAAAGATTCATAAAGTATGTTAATTTTGGGTCGATTTCTATTTAAGTTCACTTAATTAATATCGACTTATTTATTTAACATAATTATAAATTATGTTAATTTTTATTTTAGGTTACAAAACTGATTGTTGTTCTATTGAAAAAAATATTTGATCAATACATAGAATATGTTACTTACGTTGAATTACTCAGATAATTATCACGTAATTAGAACTTTATTTAATTATGATTGATGTTTAATAATTAAATTACTTTTTATATAAAATTTCTTCTATTTAGGTTTGACACACATATGATGATGATGATGATGATGAACACAACTTTGAACAATTCCACGGATTTCCTATGTATTGACGTGATGTCGTCGAAGTTAACACTACAAAAGTTAAACATAAAATGAATTATTAGTACCCATTACATAGAGTGCTATAAATTTTTAAATAAACCAACGATATGAACTCTTCACAGGTCAAAAATCAAGTCTTTACTAATCATTTTGATAGTCCTTTTATAGGTTTTTTTACACGAAAGTCAACTTACATGGATAATTTCATCTCTTGACACCTTTCTAAATTTTTATAAAATTTTGCTAAATATTACTTTTTCACCTAAAGATAACTGTCTGGAAATAGAAAGCCTAAAGTTTCCTCTAGAAAGTGATTTCCTAGTACAAGTCAATATTTGAATAAAAATTCCAAATAAACAGATCCTATGTTTTATACTTTTAAATTCAAATTTTTCAAACTTTAATTCTGTTCAATAATATTTTGGCTATTTTCACATATTAACATCGAGTTTACATAAATTTAAATAAAAATCTTTAAATAATTTGGATATATTTGCTTAATCGTTAACCACATGACATGATATCAATATTTACTTCATAATATTTTTATTTTATGTTGTAAAGAACAAATTCCTTTTCAAACCTGATCTTAAAAGAACGTGTTCTATAATTATAATATTTACTATATATATTAATTATTATTATTATTATTGTTATTCTTAACATACATTTGACATGTCTAGATTTGATCGTATTTTTTTTATTAGATTTAAAATATAAACAAATAATATTAATTTTCTGTGTTTTCTGTGACTATAAGAAAATATCATTTATAAAATTTACATTAACATTTGGGCGTATTTAACCTTTGATTTTAGTTTTAGATAGAACGTTACAGAAGTTATTTAATTATAATTGTCTGAAATTTCATTACGCTAATTAATATCGTGATAATCTGCTATGGTAGTCCATTTCTAATTCTAATTAGTAGTAAATAATAGGCGATCTTTCTTCAAATTAACACTGTAAGAGTTGTGTTGGAATAAAATGTTGAGCAGCTCATGTTTGAAACAAGAACTCTGTGCATCCAAAAAGAGAAGAAGAGAAGAAGAGAAGACTTTTTTTCCCTATTTTTGCTCGTAAAAACGTAATCCCATGGTTGTAAATTACTATTGCAAAATATCTTGCAATTAAATTAAAAAACTGTTTTATATAAGACATCTGAGATGACATGGATCACTGTTATTGATTTCTTTCTGCGAATCATGGTTTGTTATTGTGTATTGTTTGGTAATTTTGTTCTCCTACACATATTACTCTTCAATAAAATTTGGCCCATTACCTTTCATTGTCTTATAAAAAATGTTCCGATAATATACTGTCATGAAATATAAACTATAGACACTTGTTTTTTTGTCGGAAGGGAGTAGTCCGCGCCATAAAACCCATAAGCTCGATTATTTCCGAATGTCCTTGGGCTTATCAATTTAACTATTAATTCACAATTACCGACCTTAAGGGCAAGACCTACCAGACGAGCAACACGTTCGAATTTGGTATTCTTGAGGCAAGCAATCTCAGTGTAGCCCTTCATCGTTGGCGATGAACAATTTAAGAGCGTTTAGCGTTAATTGCTGGGGCGGGAGAAGGGGGCGGTCGTGGCAGCCACCCGGGCGGTCGGGCGGCGACACTCTAAACAGAATATAAATTGCGACCGATGAACGGCCATAAATAAAGGGAACGGGTCTGATGTAGATAGTTCTTGTTTGATCTGCAGAATTTGCGTTTAAGACCGCACGAATTTATGGGGTTCGAAGGCGGTCGCTCAAGCGAAAATTAAATAGAGAAAAAAGTGCTGCCAACTTTTCAGATTAAACAATCATTTGCTATGCTAAACAGCACACGAGATGTGGAAGATATAACTCCGATAGCGAAATATATTTCAACGGATCTTTACCACTGCGTTTTAACTACTATGTCTACGAAAAATTCTTAGTCAAAATAATGATAAATATAATTTAAATTCACAATCTTTTATCCCATGCTTAAAGTTGAATTGTTACTTGTCATTTTGACATCCTTTATATTCATATATCTTTCCATTATATTTAAAATAAAAATCCAGAAACTTGAATTCGTTCAGGTTTTCTCGTAAAAATTTTAAATTTATATTACAAAATACAGGGTGATCAACTTATACTCCGAAGTTTGATATCTCGGTTATCTTTAGAAATAGAAGCTATAGACACAGTCAAACTTCAAATTTTAAAATTATTTCGCAATTTGAAATCCCATCTAATGTTTTTATTGATTTTCAACGATTTGGCTGCTACAGACATCTAAATGAAAAAAAAAATGGTCATTTTCAGGTGGATGTAGATCCTTTATTAAACACAATAGACATGAAGTGTGATACATCGTTGAAATCAGCTCGGCAAGAGGTTTATAAAAAAGTTAAAATATACGCGTTATTCCAACAAAAAACACATAACTTTGATATGTTATGACCATATATATATTACGAAATAATTTAAAATATGAATTTTGACTCTGTCTATAACTTTTATTAAAAATATTCTTTCCTATTTCTCAAGATAACGGAGATATCAAACTTCAGAGTATAAGTTGATCACCCTGTAATGTATACAATATATATATCTTCCACATTTTCCACTGGAATACTGTGAATTAATGCATACGTGATTAAGTTTGGTACATTTAGATTTGAAAAAATGATCTGAAGTTGCTTATTTTAAGTAAAAACCTGTTCTATTATTAAATTTCATGTTATTAAAATTTGGTATTGCTGACTGACTACAAATTGAACTTGTACAAACAGATAAAAAAACTACTTCAATATTCAAGTTGTTATAACAGACAATCGTTTTGAATTTGATTTGATTTTTTTGATAATTTATGATAGGGAAAATTAGCGGGAAATTTAAATTACTCGAATATATAATTTAGCTGCCAACTTCATTTTTCTTTTAATTTAATAAATCTATTTCAATTTAATCTTGCATTTTAGAGTAATATTTATCAGCAAATTTCATTACACTGAACTTTTTTTTTCAGATTAAACATATTTTCATTGGAGTACCCTTGAGAACACAAGACAAATGCAGCTGTCGTAAGTGCGTAGTAAAACGGAAATTTGTGTCGATTTATAATTTAACTTTATCATTGGAAAGTTATTTAAAAGGAAATTACCGTTTACTTTTTAAGAGACATTGGTGGTAGCCAAAGGTACAGAAAGCCGTTGAAAATAATGACATTTAAAATGGTAGAGAATCAGCAGTTAAAACTAAATTACAACGACAAAATGTATTACATATAATTTAAAGAAATTTAATTTTAATAACTTATAATGTAATTATATAGAATCCACCCTTATTTGATTATTTACTTTAACTTATGTCCCTCTTTAATTATATTTTGGCGTCCAATAATAACTTTTTTATATACTAATGATAATTTAATTATTAAATGTATTTAGTTCAATTATAAGGTCCGATTTTTTTTGTAACAATATACAGGATGTACCAGGGGTTCGTACCCAAAACTTAGAAGATGATAGAGGAGCTAGAAATAATGATAGTATTTCATATAAAATTTGTTCCTTACGTCTTTCGTTAACGAAATATAGGGTTCTAAATTAAGAAATTAAAAATGATTTCTTATTTATAATTAATTAAATAACTTATTTGAAATGAATCAAAAATTAATCAGTTATAGATACCATAAATGAGCATTTTCTGGCGTTATAAACAAATCTGTACTACCCTTGTTAAGTAAGGTAATGACTAAGTTTAATAGTTAATGAGGCAAATTATTTTCATCTATGATTTTTTTTACTTCTAAATATGACACCTAAATTCCTCAAATGTTTTTAAAAGAAAAATATTTTGTTGTGATAACTCGAAAAAATTAACGGTTTAAAGGATATGCGCAATTTTATTATAGCACTACACATCGGTTGTGCCTTCGAAATTTTTTAAAAGAAACAATTGAAGGAAAACATGTCAGATTAATTAAATTATTAATAAATCTAAATTCTAAAGATTGTCATAGACCAATATATTATAATAATAATAATGAATTTTAAGTACATATATAATTTGAATCGTAGTTCTTTTACCCATTTTATATAAATGTTAACAAGTTATCTACCAATTTCCTATCTGGGATGGTTTATATTTCAAGATGGCTTTCATTTAACCTTTTTATTTTTCGTCTTAATAATTATTTACGTCAATTAATTTGGTGTAATAAAAATGAACATAAACATTTTTAAATTTAATAAATATGTAAAAGATAAATTATACTTATCTAAACTTCCACAGTCTTCCAAACCGTTTTAAAACGTATTCTAATCTGACCCAGGTTTCGGTATCTGACATACCATTTTCAAAGATTGATTTTTAAATTTTCTTTTACTGTACCTTATGTAATAGTCCTTTTTCTTTAAATAATCATTCGCTGATGTGGAGATATTTATTTTGATCTAAACAGAACTATATGCAATTTTCTGTATGATTAATGGTAGGAAATGTATACAAATTCGAAGTCCTTATGACGTAAGATGTTAAATGCTTTTCTTGCATGTCGAACTCATCAAGAATTCAGATTTCTAGTTTCATGTGTCAAGGCAATTTATGACCCAGTCATTGTTTGTCAATAAAATATGTTACTTTTTGATATTATACCGGCGGAACAGGCAATAGTGGAATTATATTATGCAATATAATATTGAAATTTTATTATACCATCCAGACTGAAGATTGCATTTAGATATACAAGTACGTGTAGAACATAAATTCTAACAGGGCCGTTTCGAATATTCAATGAATGTAAATAAGGCAGAATAAAGGATAAAAAACGTGTGTTTAAGACACCTGAACGGTGCTTTTTTATATCTTGTCGTGGTGCAAGGCTATGAATAATTTTCTGACTGTTAGGGCTGTAATTACCGTGGTTCTTTACTGCAGTTGAATCGTGACAATAAAAAGCGGAAAGGAAAATCATTTCTATTTGAAATTGAAATGTAGTTTCTCTCTCTTAAAACTTCAAAATTAAACCATTATTTCTATACATAACGTGCAATGCAATATGAACGGTATAATTTTTATAAAAATCCTGTTACGTATTGTGTTCTCTTCTTCTAATAAATATATGAAAAAATCTAAATACAATTTTCAGGGGGATTTTAATCCAATACGTAACTTGGTTAATGGAAATTAAAGAGACTGAGTGAAACCATAATACTTTATTTACCTATGAATAAAAATAATTCTTACAAAATATTAGGGCAACTTACATCTTTAAACAAATAACACATTTAATCGCAGGGGTAGGCACTACCAACTTCTCGATCACTCGAGAATCCAAACTTGACTTTTAATCTCTATCGTCAAATATTTTTGATGCTTTTGATTCAAGAAAATGTAAAAAATAAAGCGGTCCTCCACAAGCAATAATCCTCTGAATGGATTTTATTTAGTTAAACTATGTTGTTTTTCTACGAATCTATTTATGTATACAATTTGTTCCAACAACTTCATAGATAGCCGTAGCAAAACTAATTGGATAAATTTATAACTAAGGACGAGACTTGGGTTCATCATATTGCACTCGAAACCAAACGGCATTTATGACAAAGGGCAGTGAAAGGCGAAGCAGTCCCAAAAAAGTGGAAAACGACCCATCAACCGCAAAGGGTATGCCGTCGGTATTTTGAGATGCAAAAGGCACTATTTTTATTGATTATCTTGAAAAGAGAAAAATAATAAATGGATAATATTATCAAAACTTGATCAGTTGCAATAGAAAATATTGGAGAGAAGGCATGGATTATCTAAAAAAAAATTATTTTGACAATCAGCCGTGTCACAAGTTCATTATTACGCTCCTAAAATTAGTGAAATGGGCTTTGAATTATTACCTTATGGACCCTACTCGCCCAGCATAGTCTCTTCGGAATCAGTTTATTTCCAAACTTAAAAAAATCACGCTGGCAGGAAATATGCGTTCGATTTAGAAGTTGTTATTAGCACAAACTCCTGTTTTGAAGAGTTTAACGATTCTTCATTGAATTTCATGCGACGAATTGTATTTAGTGAGAAGAAACCTAACTAAAAATGCAAAACAATTTTTGTTTATTTTTTTTTAGACTGGAAATTATTCATCTCATCTTCGTATCTCTAGTGAATAATGCTTTATCATTTAGCAAATATTCTTATTATGTATGGTGAAATATTGTTATGTATTGGGTTATTTTTCTTTCAATAAATATATAAAAAAATGTTAATACTATTTTCAGGGCAGTTTTAGCCCACTACGTAACTTAGTTAATGGAAATTAAAGAGACTGAGTGAAACCATAATACTTTATTTATCTATGAATAAAATTCTTACAATATTGATTTTTTAATATCTCTTTATTTTCCCAACCAAAAAGACCCCTATCTTTATTAATTTTGATTACTCTAATAAAAATGTTTATTTATTATCCGATTGTGACCTGGCCCAAACCTTTCGCTCACTTAATATTAAATAAACAGTAAATGTTATAATTTAGAAAATATTAAATAAAAAATAAGTTCTATGTACAGGGCGATATTTAATTAAATCTCTGTACATACCATCAAACAATATCGTGTATCTCTGGATTCAGGTTCTTAACATCCATAAATTTTTAAAATATTCCATTTCATTTCAACAAAAAAGATGTTTTTGGGTTGATCGAGCGGGATGCTTCAAGGAGTATCTACATTAACTAACGTACTAGTTAATACTATGACTTTAATTACAAATTTGAGTTATTAGCAGAAATTCAATTAATATTAAGTGGAATATCACTTATATTCATCTTAATAATCAAACCAAATAAATCATATTACTTTTCCACGTAGATTAATGAAATACTAATTATTACATATTAATGTATACCCAATTTATTTTAATTATGACGGATTCTCTTGCTCTGTATTCTATCAGCAAACATAAATTAATCGCATGCATTATTCTCAATATTGCTAAGCTCCTTCTCTCCCGTTTTACTCGAATCCAAAATAAACAAAAATATTTTGCTTCGCCTAGTCAACCACCTGTCAAAATTTTAGGAAAACATCCATCAGTGGCGGTCCACCCTAATTTATGAAATACTGATTAGGCTCACAGCAAATAATTATTTAAAACAAAAATCAAGTGATGATATATAATAATAACAATAATAATAATAGCAATAATAATGGTAGTACTAAGAATAATAATATATCATCTACAACTATTTTAAAATAATCTTAATAATAAATAAATAAATAATGTTAAATGCTCTTCATCAATACTCAAAGACTTTATTTTATATTTTTCCATGATTATATATTAACCAATTATAGATCTATTTATATTTTATATATTTTTATCTCAAAATTGTTAAGTTTATTTGTAACAATGAAATATTATTCTCCTAAATTCACTCGATTATTCAACATTTACTACGAGTGGGAATCTTGAGTTTTTTAAAATTTATTTCGATAATTTTAGCAGTCGATTTATTAACTATGGTAATATGGACTTAGTTACATATTCACCTCCTATCAAATAGTAGACAAAGTAATATATTTTAAATACAAAATTTAAATAGAATATCATTTCGAAAAAATAAAAGTATACTTAAATAAAATCTATTGAAATATTAATAGCGAAATAATAACAGTAAGCTAAAATACAGAATAATAACAAAAATAGACGGATACACTTTTCTCGCTTTCTAACAGATGCTTGTTTTAAGAGGAAAAATTCCCGTTAAAATACAATATCGAAGTATTTGATTTTTACAGTAAGCCATTATAGGATTGAGAATAACCATTCAAATAAACCATGTTAACACAATGGAAGTAAAATAGCAGGATAACAAAATAAAACTCAGTTTGAAGAGAATTGAACGCTCTTTCAATATTATCATTCGAAAACTATCTAATTATGATATATATATTCAAATTTAAAATATGATAATAATTCGTCACAAACCGATGCAAAATGAAAAGCCAAAATATGTTTTAAAATACATCTATACTACGATTTATAGTAAATTCAAAGATCTTCATTGATTATTAATTATTTATTTTAAATATTAAACTATTCGGTCCCCAAGATCCCGGGTTCGATGTGTGTAAATGTCGCAATTTGTATTTAAAATATAGTAACCTTTGTGGTTAGCTGATATAAGATATACTTGCCCGAGAGAAAATAAAAAAAAACATTAAACCTATAAATATCTGTGCTAAAATTCACTTTTGACGATTTCTTGCTTTTTTTTATTGTTATGTTAAAAAACAAACTAGCCTCTCTTATCTAAATGAATCTAAAATGAAATGAAATGAATAAATTAAACGATTATTAGACCATGCCCAGTTCTTTTTTAATCAGATTTGATATTGACTCATTTAGAGAATAGTCGTTAAGCTATATAATCATTAAATTAAACATCAACTGATTTATAAAACATCTTTTACTTCGATCTCGACTTTTAGCATGAATTCTTTGCTTATCTGATAAGATGACCTGATTGGTTAGCAACGTTAGTATATCCTTACAATATCTCTGATCTGGGTTTAGAATTTAGGAAGTTACAAAAGAACACTTTTTAAAGAGGAAAACTCCAAAAAACCTCTATATTTTGTTCAGTGTTCAACAACTCTTGTCATTATTTAACTAATGGTTTGCTTGTTGCTTATGTGGTCAGTTTCTAAGTTCCTGTAAAAAAAATGTTCCAAATAAAAATCAAGGGAGTTGGTGTGTGATCATGTTAATTTTGCAGGATATCTCAAAATATATAGAACTACAAATAAATAACTCTGATATTAAATATTATGTGATTAAAACCCTGCGGACTGCCACTGTCGTGTCTTTACCGTTGTATCTCAGACCAAAATTTCAGCCTAATTAATGAGTTTTGGTATCAGATAACAATAATCAACCATTTGCTTTCCCTAATTTCATTATCGCCTTCTTTGCGCCCATCTCTTTGCTGACAAAATTAATTGAAAATTCTAATGGTGCACTAAAAGCAAGAAGCCAATACTTAGTTCGTGGAATACTAACTGAATGAGACGTTCAAATCAGGTGAATCCAATTTCTTCGACTAGATAATTCGCTACCAGATTTACTACGACAAAATTCATTTAAAATGAAAATAAGAATTTCTGAAATGTTTGAATATATTTTATTTTCTCACTTTCAGGTCTTTAGAAAGAGAATTCTAAATTAGATCGTAGCTTGCGAGAAGCATTTTCATTGCACAGATAAATTATGTTAATTCTGCTGACGGTTAAAATGAAAGTCTATTTTTATAAAACTGTAAATAAAAATTCTAGTTTCAGATATACAATTATTATTCAATACAAATCATAATTTAAGTTCAAGTTAGCGAAACCAATGAATAGCATTGTTACTTTTGTTGAGATTGTAATCTTAATAGACTGCCCATATCCATCTTGGTCATTTTTTCGAATTTCTACATTTATTTCCGGTATCTAAAAATAAAATTCCGACCTTTTTCTTTAAGCGGAAATATCAAAATGAAAAGAGTTTCAAACCTCCATGACACAAAACAACAATAACCCGAACAAGCGGCCGACAACGGGCACGTATCTACGAAATCGGCATCTGTGATGACCCAGCAAAAGACGATAATCGAAGGGTTGTGTCAAGTTAAAAGCCTATCGGTCCATTTAAAATTCCTTGCGAGCCGTGGGCGCTCAACCTTCACTTTGGTTGTAAGAGCAGTCCCGTCCAGCTGGCCATATCGCATACTTAATTACCAGGGTCAAACGGAATGTATCCTGGATTTGGGTAATATACTACCGGATGAAGCCCTGGGGCAAAGTCTATTCTGCATTATTAGAAGCAAGTGCAGGTCTGTATGGATCGAGTTAGATTCGATAGAAGTACCGGCTTCCTTCATACGAAGGATGTTTTTTAAGTTTATACAGAGACATAGAGGGCGGCAGTAATTATATGTCACTATTACAAATAAACCTCCAGATTTAATTAACCTAAATCCAAAGTTTCAGTGCGATATAGCGTGGTAGCTACAGCGAATTGTCAAAATTCGCAAGTTATTCGAACTATGGAATTAAAAGGACACAATTTTCTAGCAATAATTTTTTTCAACTTTCAAAGAGAATTATCTCAAAAATAATTTCTCGCTAAATTGTAAACACTACCTCAGTCACCCAGGAAAACGTTGATGCTGTACACAAGCTCATCAAGTAAGATCAACATGTATTATTTCTCGAGACTGAAGCATCATTGGGTATTACAAAGATCTCAATTCAAAAAATTTTGAATGAAAATTTGTGTGTACAAAAATAGTTCTGCGGTGGATACTGCATCTGTAGACCGATAGAAAAAAGCTACGATCAATTGCTATCAAAAAAATTTAGACTGATTCAACGCAGTAAACTCTAAAAACGTGTACAAGATCGTCAATAGTGATTAATTGTGGATTTAATCATATGAACCAGAAAATAAATGCCAATCGTCTGTTTGGGTTTTCCAAGATGAAAAAAATTCGAAAAAATCATGCGTTCTAGAAGCGCGTTCAAAATGGTTGCGACACTTGTCTTCAAAGCAAGTCATGTAGCAACAGTCCCTCTGCAAAATCAAAGAACTGCTACTGTTGATACCATATGTTTGCGAAAATAATCGCTGAACTTCGAAAAACCTACCCCGAACCATAAATCATACTCCACCAAGACCAATCAAGTTCGCATACAGATCGCATAACATTGTTAGATCAACAAAGAAGCAATTTTGACTGTACTAACAAACAAGTGGAATTATTGCTTCCAGAGTTGGTTCGAACAATGCAAAAGTGAATTAAAGTCCTTAAAATCTATTTATTGTTTTATTCGAGCTCTGTGTGCAAAATCAAAAACACAACTCTCTACTTGCTCAAAGGCTAGAATAGCTAGAATAGTGTTTGCTCCTTTTTCCCATGGTACATATTTTAATTCAATAATTTGGAACTCAGAATATATCTGAGTTCCTTTTAATTTTGGATTTATCAGCTAGATGTGTGTGGCTCCTTCTACTGTGACTTCATCAAAATATCTGGTGATACAGTTAGTTCTATGCCAATTGTTCCAAGTCGTGTTATATTCATCACAGCTACTTAGTTTATCAGAATATGAATGGGATTACCTTATTTTTAACTAGTAACTACTGCCATTCTTATGGTTTTTATTATAATGAAATTGGTTATCTTTAAATCTGATTTGGTTTTCGGTTGGACACCATTTTTATATCTAGATAACAACAGAAAAATACATTCATTTTTTTGAGTTTACTGTTACTTCACTTTTTTCGTCTCTTTTATTGGAGTAAAGAAAGAAACATTTTAAGATTCTTTATTACTGAAAAAATTGTTAAGGGCTGAGAATGACCCTCGTATAGCCTGGCCCATCCGGTCGACGAGAAGGTTCAATTACACACAAAAGGGCTCAAAATCGTGATGTAACACGACAGGAGATCGACTTCGCTCTCGAGACTGTGTTCTACATGTGTCTGTAGGCGCTCGCAAGTGATAATGGAGGCTTCAGATACTTCGTAACTTTCCATGGAAGAGAAAGGGTTAGTGTTTTGAGGGTTTGTGTTCTTGGTTAGGGTTGGTCGATGGCGTCTTGATTATCTATGACACGGTGACCGACGTCAGAACTTTCTGAATGTTAGTTTAAACGGTTTCCATGTTAGATTTATCTGCATATTAAGACGAGGGAGGGTCCAAAGAAAATTTCCATACATGTGCGGGTTAATTAGATATGAAACAAAAGTTTCAGGTAAGGCAATGAGAAACTTCCTAGAAGGTATACTATACTAATAATGAATATATTTTAAGAAAATTAGTGAACATGTGGGTTTATATTACTGACAGGTGTGAAGCACTTAATGTAAACTTTTTTTTTTCTGACATTATTAACTAGATCATTCTGAACATAAAAGATATAATTAGTACCAAAGATCAAGACAGAGCTAACAGTAATTGATTCCGAAAAAGTTTAGTGATCTTACCCGTTAATTCTTTATTTTTGTAGAAAAATGAACTCAATAACAAAAGAAATACATTTAAGCTTAACTTTTTGCTCTCTGATTCTGTTATAAACTACCTACCTTTCAGAATACTCTGTCTCTAAGGGAATATCAATCATAAGAAAGAGGAAAACAAATAAAATGTCATGACCCAGATCATTCATTACTTAGCTTAGCTCCATAAGGAAATCCACTTAAATTGTTGAATTTAGGAACAATGGAGATCAATAAGTTGCTATTATTTTTCCAATTTTGACCTTATTTTTAGCGCCGTTTTATTATTTTTATCTACCGGAAAACAAATATTATGAACAAAAAAAGGTTTTAATATTGAGAAATAACGTATGTTTATATTTACAAAGACATAGGTATGTCATTATTCGTAAAAAGAAATTATCATAAGGAAAAATATTGTTATTAACGTTGATAATTACTTTTCGTTGAATAATATTTCATTAATCACAGAAATTGTGTTAAGTATAATATATCTATATTTATATGCCAATGAACAAATTAATTAGTTCTGCGTTAATCATATTTTTATATTAATATAATAAACGTTGAATTTATGATTGTTTGAAAATATATTTATATATAATTTTTTGATTTAATACTATTTAAAGTAATTAGCTAGTGGTCACATTTAATTCTATTAATGTTTAAATTTTATTGGATTAGTGAAATGATAATAATAAATAAATAAATAAATACATTATATTGAAAAATATATTATTATGAAAATATCAATGTTAGCAATTCTTAAAATCAATTTTTGGCTGAAATTCTATAAACAAATTGACTGCAACAATGATTTTTTTCATTACATCTATGGAGCTTTCGATTCTGTATAATTATAACAGTAAAAACCTAAAAAAGATGTTATTCTGTACACATATTTTTTTTTAACAAAATTTTTAAACAACTAAGGGGCAATTGAGATAAAATTTAGCAGCACTGTTAGTATTGTTACTTTATATTTGACCATCGCCAATTTTCCGGAGATTGATGGGTTTAGACTTGTATTTTTATGGCCTGGTTCAAATATCCTTCGGCGTTCATTCGGCCCTTTATGCCTGATGCCTATAATGACGTGGAAAGGCTAAATGGATTTGTAACTTCTTTATTCGCGTTTTTCAACTTGTTAACGGCTTGTTACTCGCATGGAAAGTTTTCAGGTTTAACAAAATACGCTATAAAAATAAAATGCATTCGATAATAGGTTTTTAAGATAAAGATGTCGATATTAACAAAGTACATTTAAGCATTTACTTTTTATCAAATTTCGAAGTTATTCGTACGTTTTCATTTTGTGTCTCTATACGCAATATTGTACTGTATATTTTCACTTGAGCTTCAGGTCTGATGGGAATTTAATATTTCTTGAAATTTTTGACGGAGGTTGGAGCACTGTGAAAAATATAAATCATCAATACACAAATATTTATGTTTTGGGATTTACTGAAGAGCGAATTTGAAGTTGTTGAAAGTTTAAATAATTTACGTTTATAACGTCAGATCAGGAATTAGTGTTATTTGTGAAGTTTGGAGAAAGTATTTTGAAAGTTTTAACATTTAATTTCATGATAAAGGAGTAATTAATTGCCCATTTAATTAATCATTAATTAATTATACAGGATGGTCCAAAATTGTCGAGCAATAATTCTAGTTCACCTAAAACCCTGTATAATAATAATTTATGATTATATTATTTTTAAACTTGCTTTTTTAATTGTATTCAAGCAAAAACCAATTTTTTCCTTTCTGTTACTGGCGCTTATTGCGTCAAGAATATTAACAGTTTAATGAAATTTTTAATGCCTTTACGCTAACATTTTCAATTACAAGTATTTTTTAATGATTCAGCATCTAAAATTCTTAAGCAAACGCAAACATTGATATTCCATGTTTAGTAGTGAGAAATGGCTGCTATAATAAAATCTGAGAACTAGGTTCATTAAATTGCGTAGTATGGTTAATAAAGAAATTTATTTTTCAAAAAATAATTATTACTGAGAATTTTGTGGAATTTCCATAATGGAGAAATATATAAACAGAAAATGCTGTTTTCGTTCAGAAATTTTGTAATAATTAAATCAAACGCAGACTAGAGTTAACGTAGAGTTAAATTTCCAGTCTGCAATAATGAAGCAACGTTAGTGAAATTACAAGCGTTGAAGACAAGCATCTTGCATACAAATGGGAAGTTTTAACAAGGTCTCTGCTACAATATAGTTGACGATAAATTAGTGCAAGAGTTATAAAGAAAATATGGCAAATAAAATGCTACCAATCTTCTTGAATAATTAAGAGCCAACAAATTTTATTTTGAGTCATTAAGTCCTTAACACTGAATCATACAATATACTAAAACTGTATTTGAAAATTGTTATACAAATTTTTAAAGGAAACACTGTTAAAAAACGGAAATATTTCTGTTTTCATAGCCGAATTTTTCATAATTTTTTCATATTTGCTTTAACGAAAAAAAATCAGGAGCGAAATTTTTTTTACTGCTTCGCTGAAATTTAGTAAAATTACATTAAAAATTTTAGTTCGACACAAACATGCACAATGAAAATTGTCATAAAAACACGTCTAAACTTGGTTGCGAAATTAACTGTTTTTGTATATTCTGTTTTCAATTTAATGAAAAAACAAAGGTAAACATATAAAGTTATAAAGTTTTCCGTCATTTTTTGCACATAAAATTGTTTGGATAATTCCATAGAGTATTGAAATGGTAACATTGCATGTTAATTTGTATTTGGTTTGATGAAATCACACGTACAAATAAATTTGGATAGTATTTAGGAATTTTTGTACAAACTTTTTTTTTCTATATTTTTTTTTAATTTAATTATATCAATAAAAAAGGAAAATAATTATATCTCATTCTCTTACACATTCTCCAGAAGTAGTTTTGAATTGAAACATTATTTTAGATAATGACGCGAAATGAAAAATTTAAATCTCATCAATAACTTTCTCAATAATAAAAAAAATCAAAGATGTTTTTTTAAGAAAAAAGGAGGAAAATGAATCACGTCTTTTTATACTGCATATTCCAAACCCGAATATGAGAAGCTTAAATATTTACAGAGCAACGTGTTTGCCTAACATCAATCAAATTGATCCTCGAAGAATATTGGAAAGAAAAACAGTCAGAAACGCTCCTGGAATCATATTTTTTATAAGATTCCCTGAATAAACTATCCACCGACAGCAGTTGGAAAAATGAAATTATAAGAGTTGTTAGGAAATGGTTCACACAGAAAAAGTGTTAAATATTCCGTTACAATTTTCGTGTTTTAGGACATGATTTAATGTACCCTGTAATCAATTCCGAAAGCAATTATGGGCGTTTTTATTGGGATTATAAATTTGCTTATTTAAATTTTAGGTAGGAAATAAGATGTAATTACAAAAAAATTTAAAAAAACTGACAATGAAGAAGATTTAAAAAAAACTTTGGAACATATCCATGCCAAGATAAGAAAATATTTAAAAGTTCAGATTTTTTATTGAAATATTTAGTATTTATAAAAGCAAAAGAAAAAAATGCGAAAAAATTATATTTTAATACCTTTTAAAATGAACTACAGCTTGATGTATTCATATGTCAAATTGTTAAAAAAATGCCTTGATTTTTGGAAGCTCAAATAAATTTCTGTTGTACATATATTTATGGATGAGGTATAAAATCGGCCGTTTTCAAAGAAATAAATATTAGTATTTTAGATCTATCCAAATATTATTTACCGAAAAGCAACTACGGCCGGCAACACCGCTACATTTGATTAACTGGGTTAAATACAATACTGTTAATAAACAATAGTTTTTTAAACATTCTTAAAATAACTTTTTAATTTAGTATTTAGAATGGTCGATTAGAAGGGACGTAAAAGAGTGAAAAATGTATTGTCGGCAATTATTGCACGTCCGAAGGATTTCTACCACTACTTTTTTAAGTATTACATTACCGTTTCCCAACAATCTTTGGGAAACTGATACTCAACATCGCGGATCAGTTTAATTAACATGCTGTGATATATATATATATATATGAATAAAACGCTGTTTTTCACTAAATTATTGAAACTATTTTACCAAACGATTAAATGATCCAAAACACAATTTTATATGATTCATCAGGTAGATATTCTTTGGTTACAGGACACAGATTTTTATTAAAAGTGTGAGGTGTTGCCATGTATAAATTTTCGAGTAAATGTTTGAAGTGAATTTTTATGTAAATTGATGATGTTAGAAAAAATTTCTATTGGAATATTTTGTTGCAAATGATGCGTTCTACATACCATTTAAAAATACGCATTATTTTCGCGAATACCCTGTATTATGGATAAAAGGCTTCATGGAAGTCCTTACAGAAACCAGAGAATACGAGCTTATTAAGTGCAACCAGCAATAAAGAAGATATGATCTTGTTATAGTTAGATAATCGTGAAACTCATAGAGGCCACAAACTTATGCCGTGATAATCAAACTTTCCCACTACATTGTTCATAATAGTTTTAACCATTTTTTGTTTCAATCACAGGAATTTTGAAAAGTTCAGTGCATCTAGGAAAGATGATCACAATTCAACACTTAGCTGGAAAAAAATACCTGCTAACGACGCTTAATTTTCCAAAAAAAAAATACTTGAGGATTTTAAAAATCTCGTATCTTCCCTTTTTGAAGAAACGCATTTACAAAAGATTTTAAATGTGCAGAGGTTACAAATTGTGCCACATATTAAACTTCGACTTCTGAGGTCGCACACAATCAATGTTAAGCAAACATCTGACAAAAGTAAACTGCCCTGTTGAGTCACATTTAAATGTAATTCAGAAAACTTAAGAAACTACATAAACAACCAGCTTTATATAAAAATTATAATGAAACTATTACTTGACCAATTTTGGGACATGAAATGATAAGACCACAATCTAATGCAGTATAGTAAATAGTAACAAAAGCTACCAAGATGACAATACTAAAAAAACAGAAACCTAAACTGAAAATAATCAAAATTAAAAAGATAAATTCTGGTACAGAAGATACAAAAGAATACAGCCATTGCTCTTTCCAAATTGACAAAGATTGGAATTTTACAGATAAGGATAACATAAATGAAAAAGATATTATAGTTTAATGTTTGAATCACAGAGGTTCTTTAATAAAAGAAATAAAAACTTGCCTTTGGTTTGTGTGGGAAAAAATGAAATGCTTTCATAGTTAGTTTTTTAAAGAAGAACTGATAATTTTGCTGAAATGAAGAACAAATAAGCAATGTCTGCTATGGATATTTTGGTTGAACTTCTATTATCTAACGATGCAAGATGCATTTAAGGAACTGCCGGGGCGGGGCGATGATTTGGATGACTATTTTTCCAAAATGTCTTTTTGTAATTGTATGCTGTAAATTTTTTTGATAAATGTACTAATCTGTCCCAATTGTGTTCTAAACATTCGTTCTAAGGGGGTAGTTCAAAAATGTGCATTTTGTGAAAGATACCTATAATTATTCGTAAAACGGAGAATAAGTCCTTTGATCTAAAAGTCTACAAAATTTTTATTTGTCATAGAAAACTACCGGTTTCACAAAAATCTGTAATTAAAAACAAATACGAGTAGTTTGGTGTAAGATAAATGTAAATATTGTATATATGATTAATAGGTAAACCTCCAGATATGACCCATTTTGCAACGAAGCCTGTAGTTTTCTATTATAAATAAAAAAATTGTATACTATGAGATTATTCTCCGTTTTACCTGCTGAGAATAAAATCGTAAAAATTAAAAAAAATGTGTCTCATAATGCCCTCCTTACCTCTATTATATAGAAAATCAAACTATCCTATAAAGTATAATTCGCAAGTAGATATGTGATACAAGTGGGTAAAAAGAACGAAATGTAAAAATATTTAAATTTTAGATATACCTCGGGCTTTGTTACTGATAGTAAAAACAAAACATTTTTCACGCGATGAAAGTTTTGAAACTTTGGCGTTGTAAATTGGATAAACATGATACCCAGTTATGTTTGTGCGAATATTTTGCAAGGTAAGTAAGTCGGAAATTCTCCGGTTTGGAATTTATCCGACTTGTACAGAGAATTTCGCGTGTATTGCAAAATCTGGCACAACATTGCAGTTAACACCTGAAAAGTACCCCGCCTTCCCAGCAGACTTCCTGCTACCTCAAGATAATAGATTCATTAAAGTTGAGAGTTATGTCCCAATTTTAACCGATCCATTTGCATAATATGCACACCAATTAAATCTAATAGTATCTTATTCCTAATGATATGCCTTCTCTACGGAATTAAATCCATGTTAATTTGTGGACTGCGGCTCCTATGTAAATTAGGCTTTTGGGGTTATACACCAAACATTAGAAAGTAAACGTGGGGATCTTTCAAATTTGTGAGGCGCTCGAGTAAACACTGCTGGCGAAATGTCTCATAAAAGAATGAATTTAACGAGATAAGTGATTTTTATGGCGGTTTTAAGGCTTTCCAGGATGTATTCTTTACTGACAGACCCAGAACGGAAACATTTGGGGTTTAATAAGACCTAAAGAATTAAATTAATAATATTTTTACCAGCAAAGTCGTCACTTTTAGAAGGTTGAAACGCTTCAAAATTATTTATACAGTTACAAAAGTTTCCAGCAGATCGATGTACAATATCTACCTAATGCCTTTCGTTATAGAACTTCTGCTGCTAATATTAAATGAAAAAATTATAAAAATTCCAAAATTAAAAAGTTCTTGAAAAAAATATGTCTTCGAAGTACGTCTCTATCAAATTTTCAGATATATGTGAGGATATTGGTGGAATTTTAATATTTAGTCCGTATATGCGCTGAATATTCAAAGAGACTTCCCGACAAATTCTTAGTCATTTTACAATATGTAAAGTTGTTATATTTGAATTGAGTTTCTTTGGCTTTTTGTTTGTTTACTTACTTTAGAGTTGTGTTCCGAATCGAAAATTCATGACGAAAGGCACTCTGTAAAATGAAGATACACGAAAACCAGGCACGTATGATCTGAAAACTTTTGATAAAGGGTTAAATTATGTTAGAGAGTGGAAATTACAACTTTATAATTTATTATGTATATTTGTGGGAAGTATTAATTTTTCTCTAAAAAATGAAAGAGGAACATTGTTTGAGAATACAATTAGATTACGTTTTCAACAGAAATTTATAAATGTGTTTTATTTAACAACATATACGAAAATGTTAATTCAACATGCAAACATAAAGTACTATTAGACTAACTTCTTCAAAAGAAGTTTTAAAACGGTTTTTTATTCGGAGAAAGTACTTCTCAAATAAGGTCATAGTAAAATTGACCACTTTCATTAATACCTCATTTGGACTAAGACATATTTCTAAGTTGTGAAAGTTAGCGGGAGTGATAATGTTCCTCGAACCAGATAGTCTCGAATTTAAAACAGGATGACACATAACCATTTAATTAGCGAACTTTTTGACTCAATGACCACAAACTTCCTGTTACCTGAATCAAGATTTTACTTATCTTTGCATAACTTCCGCACTTCATCTACAAGGAAGAGATGAAAAATTTACACTCAAAAAGAAAAAAAATACAGGGTGAAAAATAATTTTATCTTTCGAAATATTCTCCTTGTTGCTCAATACACTTTGTCCAATGAAATTTAAGTCCCTTTATGCTACTCTTGCAGGCCGATTTATCCTGCTTTTCAAAATAGGCAATTCTGGTGACAATACCTTCCAAATCATATTTCTTGCCAGTGTGTTTTTTTTAAGTTTGGAAATTTGGAAAGTCTAAAGGAACCAAATGTGGTGAGTAGCATGCTTGAAGCAATAATTCAAAGTTTAGTTTATTAATATTGGTGAACGAAATAATGGACTTGTTTGTGACAGGGCGCGTTTTCCTAATGAAACGAGAATACTTTTTCCAATAATCCAGGCCTTTTCTCCATAATTTTTTGTTGCAGCTGATCAGTTAAGTCAGCATAATTTGCCCAATTGATCATGAGCATTTCATGAAATTCTTGTACCTTATTTATTTCCTTTCCATTTTTTTCCATGGGAGTGATTCTCCTTTTGCTGTCAATTTCTATTGTTGTTACTGGAGTTTAGTTTTTGGTGAAGAATAATAAACTCAAATCTTTATGTAATTTTTTCACTCTATTGAATTCTTATAGTATCAGCAATTTTCACAAACAACAATTCATATTCGCCCAAAACAATTTTATGGACTTTCAGGACCATATCTTCTATCGTGGCCTACCTGGGCGCTCCGCAAACTCAAAATAAAATCTAGCTCAGCTTTAATTTCCATGGGACAAAAACCCTTAACAAAATATTTTCTGACCCCCAGTACTTCGAGTTTCTCCATTATTCAAAAAACTTAGAACTTAATTGGCATAACGGGGTGTAAATTATAAATTACTAGATACAAACTTATAATATTCCACATTAAAATAAATAAAACAATAAACCAATAATCAAAATCATAACTCACAATAACTTAGGCCGAAAATTATTCATTCGATCCTCGCACGTACGTAAAACGAAAGTTTCTGTTGTAAAATAATCACCCAACTAAAAGAGAGAAAGTAGCACATTGTGAAATTTATTTTTTCGGGACGTACTGTTATAAATAAGCTGTTTTTTAGGTTTAACCTCAAAATAAATATTTAAACCATGTTCTCTGTGTCTGCTATGGCTTGTGATGTTTTCAGCAAAAATGCAAATGCAAAATAAATAAAAAGTCCTTATATTGGCAGTGGTAAGCACCTACCCTTCACTAGCCATATGTTTTATTAGCAAACACATAAATCCCCTAATAAAACAAAGCACTCACTCTGCGTGAGAATACTTTTTAATGTAGAAAAACGTGATTTAAAAAAATAGAGGTTTGAGGCAGTTTTATGGAAAAAAGGGAAATAGAGTGAGATGTTATTGAAGTGAAGTAAAACTCATGAAACGCTAACTTTTATATGCGGCTGCAGATTGCGTAGAACGAGCTTTAAATGTCTGTAAAAATTCTTTAAATGAATCTCTAATTTCTATACTTGGATCAATCTAAGGATTTTGATTTACTGGTTGTTAAAATGGCATACTTTGGATTTGATGTGTGTGTCTTAAGTGGGATAAAAGTTATTTGTTTGGACACTCTCAGCCTGTTATATTGGACGGAGCATTGCTAACTTCTTCCTTTCATAAGGAAAGTTCATCAGGGGTACCGCAGGGCAACATTCTGGGACCACTGATGTTTATAATAGTTTTGTTTGATCTTCTCACTACACTTTCGTCCTGTTAAATTCATCAATTAAACGAATGAATACTTTACTACTACTTTCCAAGAAGAAGTGTTCCTGGAACATTACAAATTGGTCTCGAAGGTGAATTGAAACTAGTAATCTCTACTACTACCTCAATTTCCTGGGTTTCCCTAATTGTAATTGCGTTAAAGTCAACTGGAAAAATAAGAATATGCGCAGATAAACAAGTATGTCCAAATGGATGATCTCAAAGACGCCTACTTGCAAATGGAGGTTCACCCGAATTGCCAAAAGATTCTTGTCATCATTTCTAGGTGCCATTACGTATTTTGGAAAATTTATCAAAAACCGTTATGTACAATGTGCCCCATTACTTCGTCTATTAAGAAAAGATGTAACAGGCAGGATATCTTTTTAGTATTCTTGTAGATCCAACATAAATGATAAAATATTTTTCAAGGAAGTAGGGTATTAAATTAATAAATCTGATAACGATTCTAAATTATAGAGCAAATTAACAGTATAATTTATATATATATATATATAAATTAAATTAATATAAGAAATTAAGAAGTTGCGTATTTCTAAATTATCTATAAGTTCACAAGGATAATCAACTTTCAGTAAATTATTATTATTTAATATCATATTGCCTTTTGACATACCGATTAATTTGAATCCATTAATGTTAAAGTATACCTTGAAATTAGAAATTATTTATAACCTAATATATAATAAGTGTATTAAATATTTGAAATAATTTTGTACTATAAATAATGTTTAGAAGCAACTTTTAATATTAAAAAATTGTGTAAATGTTTATAATAATAATTTGATAATAATTAGTAGTCGATTCTATGGAAAACAGAAAAAAGTAAAACAAAATTTATGGAACATGTTCCCATTAATTACAAAAATAATTTTCAAAATTAAACAATTTCTGAAAATTACATATGCCAGTTTGAAGAAGAAAATCTATAAAATAATTTGATATAATTATATTTTAGATGCAAACCCTTTAAAAATATAAATTTTGTATTAAATATATGTTTGGAAAACATTAAACGAAAAACATTTTTGTCAGGTGGGTTGTGGATATCAATATCAATCAATCAATAATAAAAATAAATAAAAAAATTTAACAATTTTAATTATATTAATAATTAAATAGGAAAATTAACTGAAGAGAATATTACAAAATTTGTAGTTTTTTAAAATCTAAAATACAGAAAATATATTATTTTTAAATATTTATTGTAATGTAAAGTTTCCATAAATATCAAAATAAATGACAAGTAGTGTTTTGGGTTCTATGATTATTGTCTTTGTTTATGGTGACATAAAAAAAGGGAAAGAGACGTTCAAGAGTTGAGGTGAGAATCACTAAGAGTTACATTAACGATTTGAAAATAAAATAACTTTTAAATAAATAAAAATATTATTACTTTGTAAATTGAAAAAATAAATTAATTTAATTCAATTATTACTTTATTTTTACCTACCACCGATATGTTATTCTGAATCTCATTGACCTGTTTTTCGTGACATCTGTCAAAATTAAATTTGACATATGTGTAGTGAAAAAAAGATTTAATTGTCATTAGTAGATCGGTCTTATCGGTTGGGTGGAGAACTACTAAAAGAAGTAAACGGCTCAACCAGGAAGTGATTATATGTCTCCCAGAAATGTTTTAGAAGAATCACTAAGTATTTCACAACACAAATTATACATATATATTAATTTTGCATTTGAGCATTATTCAAGAGCCGGTGATTCCAAAGGCAGCTAAAAAACGTTAATCTTTCCAATTGCTGTGAAATAGTAACGAGTATTTCAAGGAACCCTGCCATGAAGACTCCGAGAGGCTAGAAAAATGATGGATACAAGGTAATATCACAAATTTACATAAATAGGGCCCTCAGGGATATACATGAGGACAATACTGTTCCTAGTGTTGGTGTGACGGATAATTTAAATGCTGTTAATAGGATTCAGTTCCACATAGACAAGTCTAAAATATTTTTTGACAGGACAAAATTTTTATAAAAATTTTATAATAATTTTTGTAACTGTGTCCTAAAATATTTTAGGTTCTTCACTGTGGCAAGCTTTAAATAAAGATTGCAGTATTTATAGCGATATTTATAGATTACAATACATTTAAATTATCTGTTGCACCAAAGCCAAGGCCATTATTTTCTACATGTATATCCCTGATGACCCTGTTTGTGTTACTTTGTGATATTACCTTGTATCCGCCACTTTTCCAGCCTCTTGGAGTCATCTTGCAAAGGATTATTATAGTATTCGTTACTGCATTCACCGCACTTGTATTGTCAACCGCGATTTGGCAACCTTTGGAAACACCTGCTCTGAAAAACGCTCAAATATAAGCAACATTAATCGTAGATCTGTATAACAATAAGTTGCGTTGTGGAATGCTTTGTGACTTCTTCAAAAGCACTGCTGGGAGATACATCATCAGTTCCTGGTTGAGCCGTTTACTTCTTTTAGTAGCTCTCCAACCAACCGATAAGACCGATCTACTAAAGACAATTAAAAATGTTTTCACTACTTCAAAAAAAAATTAAAATAAAATGGAAACGGATTGTCCGAAAAAATTCAATGAAAGAAATTCGCCGTTTTTAACTTCAAGCAGGCATTTTGGAACAGTAAGTGACGTAAAACTAAATAGTGGTCATGTCAACTCTTGCAACGGAATTAGATGTAACTTTGTTTGTTTTAACATATTAAATATCTCATTAATTTTTAGCATTATGCAAATTGTACTTCCTTCCCTTCATTTCTTTTTTGTGTGGGGAAAACAATATGTTAGTTATCAGATAAAAAGGAAATGGTACTTGCTATTCTTGGGACATTTGATCCCATGTTTTTTGTTGTTGTATCACCGCTAATTGAATTGCATCACTTAAATTCTAATATTTATTACTTGTTTTTTCAGAAACGACACAGCTACAGCCTTTACGTTATACATGCATCCAAATCTTGGCGGCCCAGAAAATGGTACTTCTAACTTAAAGAATCGGATCCTGTAATATTTTAGGTTTATTCTTTACGAAGATTTTTGGCAACTAAGACTCAGTGAGCAGCTACTTCCATAGTAAACCCTGTGGCCTTACCTACGATTGAAAAATATAGTGGCAATTTTGGTAAAGAAAAGTTGTTTTCCTGTGTTGGAACTGTCTAGGTGTTCCATGGATTGATGATAATAGCTTCTCTATCTTTACTTGCCATGAAAATAGATAGACACTAAATTACCTTCAGATAACTTATTTGGCGATTTGAAAAAATATTAAAAATGCCGTCGCTGATGCTATTTCTGTTTTTTTGTTCCTGTTAGGAATCTTATGGGATTTCATGGAAAGTTTCTAATTATTCTATTTGAAAGATCTTCGAACCACATATTATCTTCTGGGAATAATTGTTATAATCGGAACATTAAGTAGTGTGCCTTTTCTCTATGGTGCTGAAGAATTAACAAGTAAACTTTGGCATATTATTACCAAATTTCGTATAACAATATCCTTCAGAATTATGGGTACCTTCTGGATTACTGTACACGTTTCTACATTTCGTCTGGTTAAGAAATGTTCAATTCGAGAGGGTCATTGATATCTTCAGGTAGAAACCATCTTTCTAGGAGTACTTTGATGGGTAGTTTAAAAGCTTTATCAAATAAAGCAAGACCCTCCATCATTAACAATGATTGGATCCATTCCAAATCAAACAGATTAAATTATTTACGATCAAATTAAAAGAAAATAAACTTTTGTTAAAAGAATATTGTGTGTATTATTTAGAATTAAGTGGTTAAATTTTTCCTATACTATTATAATAAATAATTTTTAAATAAACAATGTAATCTTTTTATCAGATTCTCAAATGAATACACTTAATTTAAGAAAAAACATTCATAAACAATATACCCAAATGATACGAATGTGAATTCCATTATACGTAGTGAATAACTATTAACTGAACAAAATGTTCAACTAAGAAGTGAACCTGATTATAACATTTTAGATAAAAGTTTTGATATACCTTTTTTTATATTCACATTGTAAAAAAAACGTTTCTCTTCTAAATCACAATTAGGGTGGTTTTTAGTAACAACATGAGTCTTGAATTTCTTAAGTACAAATTTATTAAGTTTTGTGTTTTTCTTTTTATCCGTTTACACAATTTTTATTTCTTTTAAAATTCTTGTAAGAGTAGATCCAATATATATATATAATTCTAAACCCTCTATTTACCTGTAAAATATCCAGGGAGGTTTGCTAGATCAATTAACACAACGAATGTACAAAGAATATGCTTTGAAGATTCGTACTAGAGATACAAAACATTTCGCATTTTAGTTAAAAAATATATTTTTCATATGGTATCTATACTAGAGTGGAGAGAAGAAACTAAGATATTTATTAGGAGACAACTTTATTAAATGGAGTGTACTCGTATGTAACGTATTTAACAAAAAATGTGTAAAATTATTGGCTCAGATAAGTATTTATTTTGAGACATTTAGAAGTATCTAATTAGACTGCTGAATTTATTTTTATTCTATGATAGGTGGATATGAATAGTGGATGCATGTTCAATCAAATGTTTTATGTCCTATTGATTTAAGATAAATATTACATTGAATCTAGCAATATAGATCTGGATTCTTTTTAAGTAAGATATTGAAGTCCATGGAAGAACTACAAATTAAATTTCTATATATCAAGGTACAAATTTACTTGAAGAACATTGTCCTATTAAAACATTGCCATGTCTGAAAAATTTCTTATATTAGTAGTTCATAAATAATAAACTAAATTAATTACTAAAAACAATTTATTATCAAAAAATGAATCTGAATTTAGGGAGCTCAAATTTGTAATGGATAAACATTTTGTTACTGTAGTAATATTTTTAGTCAAAGATGCATTCAACAGGAAAATGTATTTATTAAAATTAAAGAACTGCTATGATGAATTAACATACAAATAGTTTAAATCATTTCAAAATCGACATCAGCACACAAAATTTGAAATTTGGAGAAAATATTTTACCAATGCTCTTCATAATGTTTATTAATGATCTTTTTCTAATAGATCTGGAAGACTACCAAATGCAACTATTTGCTGATGATACCATTTTGCATGTTTCTGCTACATCAATTTATTTGGCTATAGAAAAATTAAATATAATTTTATTAAAAATCAAATCTATATAAAAAAGTTATTTGTGAATCCTATTCAATCTAAATATATAATAATTAGTAAAAATAAATACATTTCTGAAGATTTTAGCCTATAATGGAAATTTAATTCTACAGTATTAAATTAGAAAAATTAGACTCCACTAAATACTTAAGCTTTGATTATATCTGCAAAAAGATTTCTGAAACATTTTGCTTATAATGTAAGTGAAATCTAACTTTATATTCCAAACAGGTGATAGATACATAATACAATAATTAAACTGCGCCTCTATTATTTTATACGTGTAATGAAATTGACCCACATAGAGGTATAATTGTTAAAAAAGAGTTAAAAATAATTTATCGTATTGAATACATCACTTCCATTTTTTTGTATAAAGTGCTTAAATCTAAAATTCCAGATTATTTGTACAGTTTAATATTAAAAGGTTCAAACTTCCATGAGAGATATATCAGAGTCAATTGATTCAACATACCGTGATTTAAAATAATTAAGTTTAAAGGCAGACTTTTACTGACTTGATACTTACCATTTTAAACCAATATATTAAATATTTAGAATTGTGTTTACGTAAATTGTTTGGCAAAGATTCTTTGAATTACAAAATATATATATATAAAAATATTACCTTTGGTTAACTCTTAACATGTAAATCTAAAACATGTATGGGCAAAATAAAGAACATTATTATTATTATTATTATTATTATTATTATTATTATTATTATTATTTATGTAAATTGTTTCTTGATAAATGATAATAGATATTTCGGTTTATAAATTTTGATAAAAACTTAATACTTTTTATCATACTTTGGAAATTATTTTCAAACACAGGTGTCATGTAAAGGTTCACCATTGTTAGTCTAATTAAATAATCGTGTATCACAACCATGTTCATAGCATAGGGACATAAACTGCTACATAACATTTTATTATATCGTTTTTATTTTGAAATCATTTTGTCACCCGTTAACCTCTGGATATAAATGTTGAAATGACACAGGTTTACGACCAGTATCACTCTGATAAAGAATTTATTAGTATGAGTATAAAACTACAACTATTCTTTTTATTTATAGCTACTCTAAATATTTAATATAACAGTTTTATAAAACTTAAGATAAATAAAGCAAACTACTATTTTACAGCTTGTTTGACGATGTGTAAAAATATTTATGCACGACCGAGCGGTAAAGTACACTTTATAAATGTATTTAGCGGGCGCTCAATGCCACTTTACCGCCTATGGTAAACTAGGATTTTAATAATTAAAGAGTAAATACCCCAGACGAAATATTTTACTAAACTTAAATTAATATAATAATGCTTCACTTTAATATCTCAAATTTACAAATGCAGTGTAGATTCCAGGTAATATAATACAATATAATATATATTTAAATTAACAACTGAAAATTAATAATAATTTAATATTAATTATGTAGTTAGAACATTTATTTAATGAGAATATAGGAATCATTATTTGCTGCTGTTGTAAATAGTTTCTGATTTATAATAGCCCCAGAGTTCTTTTACTTCTTGAAGATACATTCTTGAATAAAATATTTTGTTCAGTAAAAATTATTTCCATCAATTGTATCAGTATTGTCACGATTGTATATACAGGGATTTAGTTAAGTTACGCCTTATACATAGAACTTATTTTTTATTTTATACTTTCAAAATTATATCATTCTGTGTTTATTTAATACTAAGTTAGAGAAAATTTTGAGGCAAGGTCGCGATAGGATAATAAATAAACATTTTTATTAGAGCCATCAAAATTAATAAACATTGGGGTGTTCTTCATTAGAAAAAGAAAAGAGATTAAAAGTCAAGTTTTCGAATGATCGAGAAGTTGGTAGTGCCTATCCCTGCGATTAAATGTATTAGTTATTTAAAGTTGCCCTAATATTTTGTAAAAAATGTTTTTATTCATAGCCACATAAATCGTTATAGTTTCACAGAGCCTCTTTAATTTCTATTAACCAAGTTACGTGGTGGATTAAAACCCCCCTGAAAGTAGTAATTAGATTCTATCATTTATGTTTTGAAAGAAAACAATCCAATACGTACAGTATTAAATTCATTTTTTACATCACCTTTACAATTTTGACCTTATATGCTATAAATTTTTTATTATAGATCTCTGCAACAGTTGTTGATTTTCAACAAGTGTTTAAAATGAATTTACTTTAAAAAAGATAAGTTATTATCCAACACACTTTTTGTTCTAGCCGGTACATTCTTCCCAAACTTTCCAGAATATAACGATCCATTTTAGTATTAACGAATACATAAAATAGTTAAAATCACGTCATATCAAGTTATCATTTCATTAATTTAACTAAAAACATAACAAATGTCTCTAATTATTGCATATCATCTATGTTGAAATCCAGTTGTCTCTAGCCAGTAAATTTATCAATCACTCATCATAGTATAAAAATGCGCATCTTTGAGAAAAGGTAATTTGGCTAAATATTCATTATTTTACCAGAAGTACAACATTATTACATTTTATGAAATATAATCGAGTAAGTTCCATTTAGTTAAATTAAATTGCTACTTACTTGTATATTGTATATTGTATTTGACGACTCGTCAATAAAACTACGATATTTTTAATCTCAAATTTAATTTGTGAATTAGTGCAAAGTGAAAGTTTTCATCAAAGTGAAAAATACGAAAACAGTGAAACTGAAAAGTTTACATTAATCTTGTAAAAACTTATACTTTCGTATATTTTTCTAATCATTTTTATTAAATTTACTAGAAACTATTCAGTTTGCCATTTACTATCAGGTAGAAGTTAGTATTTTAGAAAATGATTCTCAAATGGCTCAAGCGAGGGTAACTTTTAAGTACTTTAACCCCATAAACAGGTAGTTTAAGTTAGGTCGTTATTTTAAAAATATTTGAAAGGTATGTTTTGACGATTAGCCAGCTTCAATATTTAAAATTTTTATTAAATACAAAAATATCTGTGCCCAATATTTAGTTCTCTACCGGAATCATTTGTTTTATAAATTTCTAGATAACTTGGTAATTTATATCAGTTATTTGTTGATTATAGTAAATAATTTATATTTCAGTTTTTAAATATAGTATAATTACTAATGAAAATGTTTCCAAGTCTTAAATATTATCACTGTAATGACACAAATACAAAAACAGTGCAACTCCAAAAAAATTTTAAACTAATATATTGTCTTAAAATTAAAAAGCCATGGAATAACTATTAACTTAATAATTTTATTCTAAGATGTATATCGTTACGTATTGGGTTGTTTTCTTTCAATAAATATACGAAAAAGTGTAAATGTTATCTAAAGAGGGGTTTTAACACACTACGTAACTTGGATAATGGAAACAAATATTAATATATTAATATTAAAAATATTAGGGCAATTTACATCTTTAAATAACTAACACAGCTAATAGCAGGGGTAGGCATTATCACGTCTCTATCTCTTGAGCTCCCAAAATTGACTGTTTTTATTTTCCAAGTAAGAAGACACAAATGTTTATTAATTATGATGAATCTAATAAAAATGTTTTTTTAATATCCGATTGCGACCTTGCCCCAAAATATTATATAATATTAAATAAACACTGAATATTAAAATTTACAAAATATTAAATAAAAATTAAGTTCTATATACAGGGCGTTATTTAACTAAATCCTTGTACATACTATCGTAACAATATCGTCTTAAGCGTCCTTTAAACATAATTAAATATTTTTTATGCTCAGATTCTCGCGTATTTACTGATATCCATAATCTCTTTTTTGCCTTCAACATAAAACGATTAAACTGTAGAGGACTCTACTGCATTAAATTATTCCAAAAATATGCAATATGCTATCGTTCTGTGTATTACACCAGCTAACAAATTCAAACTATTTGGTTTTTATTTTTTTTATCCACTTTGTAATTAACTGAATTTTATATCTTTCGGTACTTTAAAAATTTAAGGAAAACAACAAAATTTTCTACCTTACTTTTCTAAACAATATATCACTAATCGTATGTATACCTAACAGCTGACACTTATAAAATTAACAATAAAAATGACTACTTCCTATTCCAACTTTATTGAGGTAAACAATCTTGATTATTTTAAAATTTTCATTATAGTTGTATGATGGATATAATTTGCTAAAAGTATGCTATATAGAAGTGATTTAATAGATCCTTATTATACATGAAATTCACCAGGATTTAAATTTTATTTTATAGGTATCGAAAATAATAAATAAAATGTATACAAAAATCTGGTTATAAAGCAAGTAAAATATTAAGTGAAAGAATAAATAAATCAAAAAGTTTGTTTTTGCGTTTGATTTCAAAGGAATAATTTTGGTTTGATCATAAGATTAAAGGGTCAGAAATATTAACATCAAACAAATGAGTAAAACTATTAAATTCGATTTCGTTTAATTATATGTGTAATTAAGAGGTATAATTATGGGATTTATAGGTAATTTTTTTTAATTTCATGCAAAAAATTTTTTTTAAATTCTGTGTTAATTTTGTAAATGTAATTAATTAAATTGTGAAAGTATTTCTTGACTTTTGTATTAAAATGAAATAAAAATTAATAATTTATTAAACAAAATTTAAATTAAGCGCCAAAATCTAAATAAATTTTGGAACAAAGCAGATATAAATAAATTATAAATAAATCTCAAGGTGAGTTCATATATTCATTCAAATTAAAATTAATTTTCACAATTGCCTATTTCGAATTTTAAATTATTAATTTTAAAACTATTTTAATAATCTCATCTAAATTATAAATATACTGCAATTAAATTTATGGCATTGTTCTTAACCAAACGGTCAATAAATGTCATACCAGTTGAACAAAATAAATCCTCATAACAAAAATTATATTCTAATTTATTAAAAGATTGGCAACATTGCTAGTTCTAATCACAAAATTGATTAAAAGTACTTAATAACATAGAACGTTTTTAAAACAATAAAACAAACATATACCTATCTTACTCTTCTACCAATTTTCCTTTTCTTAAAATGCACACATGCATTATATTCCTGTATTCAATGCTAGAAGCCAATATTTTGAGCCCTCGAAACACTAACATAGAAACGCTCACTGATCCTTTTAAAATAGCAAGAAAATCTACAATTAACTTGCTAATTAGCAATAAGAAGTCTCTTAATGAAAATAAAAGTTGATTCTAAAAATAATGCAATTTGTGATCATTGCGTAACTGTATCGACGATAAAATTGTAACATAGAAAATCGTTGATTCTTAAACTCAACGAATTTTTCAATATATTAATTTTGTAACAATTTTTAGTACTTTGGAATTCTGAAATTTTACTTATTAACTTTAATTTGCTAAAAACTATTAAAAACCAGTGACCAATTGTTCGTCGAAGAAAATTTCTTCATTGTAAGTATCTAATTTAATCTGTTTTTGTATTAAATTTGTTTCCCTAAATATAAATTCATGTACAATTTCAAATTTATAAAATGATACGATGGTGCACTTAATATTTAAATTTCAAGTTTAACTAAACACTAATTATTAAAATTAGTCAATATGCCACAAGTCAACCGGTTATATAAATTTACCAATTAGGATTTATAAAATAATTGCCTTTAAATTTTTTATATCTAAACTTATACTGATGTAAATTCCGATCCTATATATATTTTTTTGCACTATTTTATAATATAATGTAATATAACCTTAATGACTAACGATATGGCAATGTGGCACATAAAATCCAATAGTTAAATTCAAACATTCCTCGAGCTTCATAGATGCCCAGCGATTCATCTATGTGAGATCCTATTATCTATTAAGGTATTTACTATTCCTTCTGCAAACAGAATTTAATTAGTGCACTGAAGATATTCAATCAGTCATAGGATGAAAGGAACTGTTTACTCGCTATATAGTTTGCACAAGTTAAACAAACGAAAATTCCTTACATTTTAGTACTTATAACAAGAATTTTCTTCTTACCTCTTAATAAAAATAAACTATGGAAAATATTTATAGAATATTCACCACCAATTCTATGATTTTGTGTTACGTCAAAGGAACTAATTAATAATTGAAATAGGAATTAATATTTTTCCAACTTTAATCATTTTCACTAACAAGATGTTTAAAATCCGTATATTACATTTAATAGACTCAGCTGTCCATATTAAAATTTTAAATCGTGTATTATTGAATTCAGTGCAATTAATCCATTTTAAAATATCATCAAATAAGGGTCTCAGAGGCACCATTAAAAAAATATTTAGTATACCACACTTACTTGACAGTGGTTTACTTGAAAATATTTTTCAAACTTTATAGTCACTATTGGCAATTTGAGAAAGTGAACGGTATCAGATTGTTACGTCAGATGTTAAATAAGCCGTATTGATTTTTCAAAAATTTTACAATTTTACTAAATTATATTTAAAAAATTGGAATTAAATTATTTTTGCTATCAAATTATAAACAATGTATAAATATTTGAATGCTCAATTTATAAATATTTTATTTAAAATATGGAACGACATTCGTCATACATAGCCTTAGAGATAATTAAGCATTTGAAGTATAGAGTAAATATTGAATAATATTTTATATATATCATTACTGAATAAAATTTAACTTGCACTGTTAAACATATAAATAACTGAAGTAAATTTCCGCTTGATAATATAATGGAATATTATACCAGTGAATGAAGCAGTATACACGTTTATAATAACTATTTTTTGAGGCTAAAGTAATAAGGGAAATTGAATTTGTATAATGGTTGTGCAAAATAAAATTTTACAACCATTTTTAAACATTTATAATATTTAGTTAGAACTTGTTACAAGGAATTTCACATTTTCATATTTCCTAAAAAGTCTGAACAATAATTAAGTTCGTAGATTGGTCGTTTTGATTAAAACTTTGTTGGATTTCTATTGATAAATATATATTGACAAATTAAATAATTTCAAAAGATAATTTTTTAACTCACTAACAGTTGATTAAAAAAGAAAAGTTGTTATAGGTTTTCTATAGAACATTTTAAGGAAATTAGATGTTTCAACAATTTTGAGTCACTCTGATAACAATCCTACCAACCCGACCCCACAGGAAATTTTCGGACTAAAATTTCCTGATGTCAACCTCGACGTTCCCTTCTAAAAGAACTTCATGCCAAGGTAAATTCTCCACTGCAACACCTGAAAATTTTATAAATGCAATTCATTTTGCACTAGCGTTGTTTCATAAGTTTGCGAAATAAAAGCAGCGTAGTATCTTTGAAGCAGAAGAACTCTTGCATTATCAAGTTTGCCGAACCAAGTTATTCGCAAAGTATATTTTCTCTACAATAAAGTGAATACTGATTTTCTTCCAGTTTTCCTTCATAAATTAGTACACATTACGTAGTATACTTTTAATATCATCATATTCGTCATATTTTAGAAATTAACAGATTTCAAGCAAACGAATAATGTAATAAATATATTTTATTTTACAAACCAAAATTAAAATTCTTCATTTAATTAAGGAGATCGATTAAAAATATATTTAGTGGGATCACATAGATTTTAAATGAAATATATATTTTTATATTCTAATAAATTCAGATTGCATGACTGACAAGTGTATTTTTAGAAAATCATTTATTTATCCGATCCAATATTTCTAGACGATAAGATACCTTAGATTTAATGCCAAGTATGGATTTTAAATGCTAATTATAAAATGTAATAATAAATTTTTAAATACTGTTATTACCCTACAATTTATAATCTGATATGTAGCGGGCGTGGAACTTTTTAGAAAAATTTTGTTAAAATAATTGTAATCTAAAGAAAAGGCGACGAAGTAATAAATGAAATAAATGAAACATGTGATATGTGCTCATACAAGACCAGCGAAATCAAATAAAAATTCTAGTCATCTATTAAAGCAAATAAAAAGCAGTCCAAAAAATTAATATTGAATTAAATTTCCAATTGAAGAAATTTTTTTTTAAATATTGACTGTTCATAATAAACAAGAAAAATTAAATGCTTTATAGTAAATATAATTTTTTGTTAAATATATTTATAATAAATACATCAATGAGAAAATTTTTAATTTGTTTCTCAGATTATGAAACAAATGTAATGTTTTTACATCAAAAAGTTCATGATAATAAGAAAGATGAGGTAACGAGAGGTTTTTAACATCTCTGACATCTATTACTCCAAATTAGAATATGCTGACTTAAGAACGCACGTCATGATCTAAATTCTGCATATCTCGATTATAGTTAAACACAGTTAACAAAAGAACAAATACACCACTCAAATAAGGTTGTTATTAACTCGACTTCAAAATAAAGAATATGAATCGTGAAACAGACCCCAGAGAATAACAACTTATGAGCTACTCTTTTTAATTTCGTATCGGCTCTATCTAAATTAAATACACGTTTCGACAGACCATGAAATAATTTGAATCCCGGAATATTCGACATTCCAAAAGATAAATGTGTTAATGTACTTAGTTACTCGAAAGCGCCGGGGTGTAGTGTTAAATTAAAATTTTGCATGAAATGTGTTCGCAAGCATACCTTTTGCATACATGTGCATGTTTATTAACTCTGAAATATTGCTCATAAACCGAAGATAAGAGTTCACATTTAAAATTTTTTGTGGCGATTCCACGAAATAAATTTATAAAAGAATAAGTATGCTGTTGATTATTATTTGTACCAAATAGTAAAAATGCACATTTTAGTAAAGGTACTAAGAAACCTAAATTTTAATAAAGATAAACTTAAACAGTTATAAAGTTACAAAGTTTTATATGTGACTAATTAATATGTGGATACATTTGTAATGAATTATTGCGTTATTTGGGTATAAAATAAATTATTTATTCACAACAAATTTACTATTTCATCAAAGTTAAAAATAAATTATGAAATTACATCGGCGATTAGATAATAATAAAACATTCATATCAAAATTAGCCATAGTTAATAAATGATCAGTTCATGATAAATATTAGTTGAATTTAATGTATTTATTTAACATTATGGCACAAAAAGTTTGCTTACACAAATTTTAACAAATTTCATAAACATTTGCTAAATAAATTATTCAGTATTAAATATTAATTTTGTTAACTAATGCAACTTCTGTCACAAAATTATTGAATTTGAGAGTAAAATTTTACCAGTAGAACGTTTTGAATCAATTTCTTATTATTTTTAATCGAATACTGCTTTATTTATGAAATAATTACAATGTATAATACTATTTTTCTTAAACTTTTTATTTATTTGCAATTTAAATGAACATGGGCATCCTTATTGATTTTCGGAGAGATTTGATAGTTACCTTTACTTTCTAGTCCGTTGTATTTATTTACGGCTCTTGAGAATTTCGCCGAACTGAACAGGTGGATTTTCAATCAACCAAAAAGGGCTTGTAATCACTTTTATTGTATTAAAATTAATAATGTTTACTTTGTAGTTTGGAAGTGTTCAAATAATAGGTGTTTATTTTAATGATAACCTTAAAGGGTATTTTAACAATAAATGAAAGCGAAGCTATAAATAGTTTCATATAACGGTATTGTTTTAACCTACAAAGACACGTATCATTCGTAATTAAAGAGTAGTGCCATTTTTAAAATACATAATGAAACACATCCACCATTTTTTTAAATATGAAGATTAATATCCACCATTTTTAATTTGTAATGTCTAAATTTTTTACTGTATTTAGGACTATTTATCGACGTCTTAAGGTAATTTTATATTTAAACATGGGATACTCTTCTGTTTTGCTTATGTATAAATAATCAATACAAACTAAGCTTAAATATAAAAAATTTAATAAAAGATGGGTGCAAATCATAAGTATAAGGTGTGCGCTCTCGCCATTTAAAAAAATAATATTTTCACAGGTTTTCAAATTTGTCATTTTTTTAATAGTTATTTAAATTATTTAGAGGAAATATATCAATATATTTTATTTTATTATAATTAATTGATATTAAATATTCGCACTTTTTTTAAATAAGGTTACTGTAATTTTAGTCAAATCTGTTTAAATATTCGATCATTTTTAACAGGAAAAATGCTATAATTTTAAGGATTAATATGTTAGGTATAATAATTAGTGCGTGTTAAAACTTTTATCTGTATTTTAAATTTGTACTCATTTATCATGTTTTAGAACTCATTTTTTTTGCTAAAATTATATTGTTACTGTTAAAGAAGGTCGCTGTGATATTTATCCATTCGCGTGTGACTTTTTGTCACATTAGGTAGTACAAAATTCTGAACTTTTTCCAGTGTTAATCGTGTTAATTTTAAGCAGTTTAACTTGGATAACTTTATTTTATATTTTACAAAAACACAAATATATATAGAAAAAAAAGTAAAAATTAGATGTGAATCATATTTTTTTATATAGTATTTTATAAATTCAACTAAGTTAAAACAAATATTTACTTGATTTAAAATCTTATTATTGATATGTTGACATTATACTGTTGTAAAAAATATAAATTCTAACCTTCTCGTTCTGAAGCGATGTTTTTTGTGCCGTGCACCAAAACTAGTAGAAACCCAAATAAAGCTTCAAAAATTTTCATGGTTGACTTCTTATTTCTTCTAATACACGAACTATGATTATTTACACATTAATGAAGACACGAACTTTCAGATTCTTGTTCACCAATACTAATTTTTCACCCCTATCACAAAACCTAAAATTAGTCACACAAATTTTTACAATTATTAAAAACATTCAGTTTTATTTTTTTATAAAAAAAATGTACATCTTTCGCAAATTTCTTAAACGCCGGTAAATTTTTGAAAAAAATATTATCGTCCTGGTTCAGTATTTTACAAATTTACCACAAATGTCCGATTATTTCTTTGATTTTCGCGCCAAAAATGTTATCAGAAAAACTTATAATTTGAGAACGCCTTCCAAAATGTAAGAGTTTAAAACATCGCGGTAATCGTAACAGGTCTCAAACAAGCGGAAAATACAGGCTAACCCTGGAAGATGTGTCGAGCGACTGCAGAGGTTCAGAAATTAAACCCCTTTGAAGCTTTTCGGTCATGCGCCTTTTGGAAATATTTGAAACGTATATTTGTCGATCCGCATTTACTTTTATTATTTATTTATTTGAGTGATCACTTAGATGGTGCACAATTTATTTTTACTCTGTAAAAAACACACAGCATTGAAATACATTTAAAGCAAAATTTGTTTCTTGCAAATGCACTCTTTTTTATTGAATAACGAGTTGAATACATAACATTTTAAAGTTTTCTTCTTAAAACTGTTAAAATTTGGGGTGCGCGGTCACCTCCACCTAGTCATTAAGTTAGGTATAATTGCCTAGCGTCAAATAACAAAATAAATATTATATTGTTTTAGTTCAGTAAACATTTTGAAATTTTTTATTAATTTTAGCAATATTATATTTTTCTACTCCCAGTGTAAGCTCTAAAATAGCACTTCGTCATACGAAAGTATACATTTTATTAAAATACGGTAAATTGGAAACACCACCATAGTATTTGAAGTTATTAACAGATTTCAACATTTTTGTTTGAAATGTGCATCAAAAATTTCATATAAACATCAGGTTTCAAAAAGTTATTCCTATTTTTAAGGAACGCTACCATATTTTTTCAGAGTCAAAAATCCAGAAATCTTATTAAGGGTTTTTTTATAAAAAATATGAGTACGCTACTAGATTGAGATGAGTCCCTGAGTCCCAAATAGATGTGGTCAACTTTTATTAAAATATGTTTATTATTAAAAAAAGTTATGGGATGGTAAATTTCCAAAATATAACAAAATATCAACCAGCGATTATTTAATAAAACAAAACGTGTACGCCGCTGTATTTATATTGGACCCAACTTTTATTAAAATATGTTTATTAATAAAAAAGTTATGGATACTTAAATTTTGAGAATACATGAGGAAATAGTTTATAAAATGTCAACCTACCTTCTTATTAATAAACATATTTTAATAAAAATCACATTACCTTTCTTGTGATTTAAATGCAGTGATGTAAGCATTTATTAAACTTTTAAATAGTATAATCTTGAAATTTACCATCCCATAACTTTTTTATTATTAAACATATTTTAATAAAAGTTGGGTACCATCTATTTGGGAACCATCCAGGAGCAAACTAATTTTTTTGGTAAAATATCCTTAATAAGATTTCGGGATTCTTGACTATGAAAAAAATAATATTTAGAATTAAAAATAGGAATAACTCTTTGAAACTTTGTCTCCAAATATAGTTTTTGATAAACAACATTTAAAAAAAATGTTGAAATCAGTTGGTAATTTCAGATACTCTGGTCGTGTTTGCAATTTAGATGGGTCGCACTGTATAAACAAATAATATATTTATTGTCATTTCATGCTGTAAACTCAAATTAATAATTAACAATAAGAAATAATTACAACGAACATAACAATAAAGCACAATCTAACAAGAATCCTATATTTAATTTTTTCCCCTCTTTCAACAATTTTGTGAACTATTGGTTTAAATAATGATTACTAAAAATATTTAATTTAATTTAACTTCAACTTAATTTTAAAATAAATGTAAAATAAACTCTTACTTGGATTTAAATTAACTTAAAATTTTCAATTAATTCGAAAATGAACAACTCATTTATCCATCTTTTTTAAATGTTCCCAAAATATTTAAATAGAATAAAATTTTTAAATATAATAAATTGCATTACTTATTTATTATTGTTCAAAAAATAAATGTTTATCTGCTTCAAACTAAAATTATTATTAAATTGTTGAACAACTCGTTTCTATTTAAAAATGAAACAAACAATGTGTTTTCAGACAAACCTTGTATTTTTTTTATTAATAACTTATGTTAGTTAATTATTTAACAAATCACCCACACCAGTTTTTATACAAGGGTGTGCCCAAACATTCTGTCAATGAAATGAAATTTAAAAATTAAATTTTGTTATCGAAGTATCATCTAGATTTGTTGAAATAAATAAAAAATATGGTTTTAACAATTTTTCTCTTTCACAAGAATACGCCTGTATCAAAATTATTCTAGTTATATATGTTATAACCTACTAACAATTTGCGTCAATTGATTAAAATACTTTTTTAAATCAGCTCACAATTTTTTTAACTTAAATAATCTATGGGTAACTAATAGTTTATTCAAATAGATTGATTACATATTGATTTTAATTTCAATTTCATTTCAATTAAGTCGTGATTTTCAAGTGAGACAAATAATTTTTTATGTAATGTAATTATTATTTAATATTTGTTGAAAAAAAAAGAGGTTTCCGTTTATCTGAAAATGAATTGGTGCGAAATAAGCCGTGAATTATTTGTGTCACATAAATATTTATTGGGTTAATATGTGGTTATTTCCAGATATAAAAAATTATGATTAAATGTATTTCGTATCATATGTAGATATATAAATATTTTAAGTTTCCAACACAGATGTTTCTATAAGAAGCAACTGTGCATACGGTTTTATAAACTCAATTTAATTAAGTAATGTCAAAAAAAATGTTTTCTGAATGAAAAAAAATGGGTAATTTTTAATATCCTAAAATATAACTAATTATAACTATAATCAACAGGGTTAGTTTATTTTACATGAAACAATGCAAAATGTTAAACAATTACAAGACTTAGACCACTTTATTATCGAAATATTGTTTTATATCACGATGCCTTTTTCCATTGATTTTTCTTCTATTCCTTCACTTTTGGATTTACCTCTGCTTCTTCTTCTTCCGTCTGTCCATGAATTATTCATAAGAAATTTATACATTATTTAAGGATGATTGCAAAGCCACTAAATTGTAAAAAAATAATTTGAAGGTGTACCTTTTTATCCGAAAATTTCATTTTTATATTTGCAGGGTCGCTGACGCTAATTTAATTGCATACCTTTTAAAAATATTAATCTTAATAATTAAAGCTTGTCAAGAAATTAAAAGAGGGCTCAAAATCTAGTTTTTCGTGTTCAGTAAAAGAGTTAAGGCAGGAAAAAATATGACGAAATAAAAGCAAAAGCAGAAAAGGATTAAATTGATAAAGGCATACCTTCGACATTTTTTTATATTTATATTTTATTTATGACTGTGCAATTATCTCGTTTTTGTCTCTGCACTTATGGACTTTTCTTTCTTCAATAACCTGCAAATTTCTTGTAAACAAGTGATTTTAAGCCTATAGAAAGGGGTGAAAGAAGATGCCATGGAAGAAGGCGTCATGCAATAAAAATGGATGCATTCGAATCTATAGCTGAAGATCAGTCTGCAGAGAGTTCCGATTTCATTATAATAAATAAACAAGGAACTGGATGTTTTAGTATTAGCTTTTAGTTATCCTTTTTTAGTACTAAATATTGCAAATATGAATTTGCACGTAAGTGATAGATGCCAGGCTATCAGATTCAGACACACTTATATTATTATATTTTCTAGAGACTCAGAGAAAATAAAAATATTTGACGTTTGTAACAAATTGTCAGGTTGCTATATCAATAAATAATTGCTACTGCAGAATCGCTGCTTAAATTTTACATAAAATATTCGCCAATTGTCAAGTAAATTGATACGGAATGTAATTCGAATTTATCAACATTTACAGTTGTTGATAACTCTTACTAGTCGTTAATAAAATATGTTTTAATTCGTGTGATATGAGCTCTTAATATACTCGTGCCTTTATTGACTCATTACTTAATCTATATTATTTCGTGCAAATATTTTTTCTCTCTGTTTTACGAAAGAATATACAATATGAATTAATAAATGTCCAAATTGTGCTAATTCAACTGGTTTTTAACTTTTTTTTACTTAGTATGGAATTATTATCTATTTAAAAAGATACCTAATTAAATCAAAAATCAAAAAACAATTCATTAAAGAATTAAAGATAAACAAATCATTGCCGGTGGCTATCCAGGCCACATTACAAAATACAAAATGTAGACGAGATTTTCCCGGTGCTGTATCCTAATAAAAATTCATTGCAGGAAATTATCTTCGTGCACATGTAGCCGCAACACCTCGGCGAAAAATTTGCCGCCGTAACGCCGCTAAAACGTTTATCTTTATTCGGATGATGCATTAAATTCATTTACTCGCAAGTAGATGTTATTAATTTCGAGCGGGGCTCATGAAGTGACTCCAAATTGCGATAAATAAAATTAGTCTGGAGAAGACATTTGCCTACTACCGAATTTAGAATGTTTTATGAGCTCCACATAAGGCGATTTCAGGTTATACTGATCTCTGTACCTTGGGTAATGGTTGTCTAGTTTTTATAATAAGATTTTATTTAGTCATAATATAGCGCATACATAAGATAGTGGATATGTAAATATACAGATAACAACAAAAATAATAAAAGGGTGTTATTTATAAATGCATTACAAACATACGTTATTTCCTTAAATGTCATTTGTATTATTCCAATAAAAAAAATATTTTACTAAAAAGAAATAATATACTCTCATGATCGGCACGTGATCTAGAGTGTCTCTGCTTACCATTTGTCAAGCGATAACCATAGCAAATAGTTTGTAACAGGTACGTATTTAAATTTATTTTATGTATTTCTAAGATTGTGTTTGCAGTATATCAAAATTGAGCGCAAATGGTTGGTGCGACCCTGCATATTGCGTCGAATAAATTTGACGTTTGTTTGAAGTATTGAAAAATATATTTAATTATCGTTAGTAGATCGTTTGTTTCGGTTGCGTAGAGAGCTACTAATAGTAGAAAACCGCTCGAGCAGTAACTGGTGAGATTTCTCAGAGCAGTGATCCTGAGCACGACACAAAGTATTCCACAACGCAAATTATTGTCGTAATGTGTATCTTCAATTATTTTTACTAATGCTTGGGCGTTATCTATTGCAGCTGCTTCCAAGAAAATCAAAACACAATAATCGTTCCAATTACTGGGAAAGCAGCAACGAGAATTTCCACAAACGTTTCTGTAGAGACTCTGAGAGGCCGTAAAGAAGGTACGCAAGGTAATATCACAAATTAATAGAAATAGGACCATCACGAATATACATGTAGACAAGAGAAATCTGACATATTTTTTGACAGGACAAAATTTTTATAAAGATTTTATAATAATTTTTGTGACTGTGTTTTAAAATATTTTAGATACCTTTTTGTAAAATTAAATATTAATAGAAAGATAGAAACCATTCAAACAAAGACTGTAGCATTTATAGCGACATTTATAGACCGCATATCAACCAGGGTCACTATTATCTACATATATACTCGGGATGGCTCTGTTTCTGTTACTTTGTGATAGTGCCTTGTATCCACCTTCTTTTCGGTTCCTCGGAGTCTTTATCAGAATTCAAGGAGATACTCGTTGTTGCTTTCACAACATTTGGAACGATTATCGTGATTTGACTTCCTTTGAAGGAGCTGCTATGTATAACGTTCAAGCATTAGTAAAAGCAATTGAAAAAAAAATATAACGACAATAATTTAGAGTTGTGGAGTACTTTGTGTCGTACTCACTAGCACTGCTCAGGGAAATATCACCAGTTACTGCTTGAGCGGTTTTCTACTATTAGTAGCTCTCCACGCAACCGGTAAGACCGGTCTACAAATAACGCAGATTTGCAATATAGCTTTAATTGCAAATAACCAAAAAAGTCTTTGGCTTGGTTTGAAGAGGTAATACCTAGTCGAGATGGGCAGATAAGACTAGTGACACTAAAAACAGCACAGTATCATCTACTCAAGACTCCTTCAGTAAATTTACCCACCGAAAACAACTGTTTCAAAGTGTCTATTCATTCTAGAAAGTCTGCGGAAATAAAGAAATACCCCATCAGCGAATTTACCCCCGGAAAATGGATTTTTCAAAGTGTCCATCCATTCCGAGAAGTCTACGAAAATAAAGAAATACCCCATCAGCGAATTTACCCCCGGAAAATGGATTTTTCAAAGTGTCCATCCATTCCGAGAAGTCTCCTAAAATAAAGAAATACCCCATCAGCGAATTTACCCCCGGAAAATGGATTTTTCAAAGTGTCCATCCATTCCGAGAAGTCTCCGAAAATAAAGAAATACCCCATCAGCGAATTTACCCCCGGAAAATGGATTTTTCAAAGTGTCCATCCATTCCGAGAAGTCTCCGAAAATAAAGAAATACCCCATCAGCGAATTTACCCCCGGAAAATGGATTTTTCAAAGTGTCCATCCATTCCGAGAAGTCTCCGAAAATAAAGAAATACCCCATCAGGGAATTTACCCCCGGAAAATGGATTTTTCAAAGTGTCCATCCATTCCGAGAAGTCTCCGAAAATAAAGAAATACCCCATCAGCGAATTTATCCCCGGAAAATGGATTTTTCAAAGTGTCCATCCATTCCGAGAAGTCTCCGAAAATAAAGAAATACCCCATCAGCGAATTTGTCCCCGGAAAATGGATTTTTCAAAGTGTCCATCCATTCCGAGAAGTCTCCGAAAATAAATAAATACCCCATCAGCGAATTTATCCCCGGAAAATGGATTTTTCAAAGTGTCCATCCATTCCGAGAAGTCTCCGAAAATAAAGAAATACCCCATCAGCGAATTTATCCCCGGAAAATGGATTTTTCAAAGTGTCCATCCATTCCGAGAAGTCTCCGAAAATAAAGAAATACCCCATCAGCGAATTTATCCCCGGAAAATGGATTTTTCAAAGTGTCCATCCATTCCGAGAAGTCTCCGAAAATAAATAAATACCCCATCAGCGAATTTATCCCCGGAAAATGGATTTTTCAAAGTGTCCATCCATTCCGAGAAGTCTCCGAAAATAAAAAAATACCCATCAGCGAAATTAGCGCCGGGAAATAGCTTTTGAAAGTACCCACCCATTACGGAAAGTTTCCGAAAATTAAGAAATACCCTAGTACCTCTCAAGATGATGGAGTACCTTATGCGCTACAAAATAAAGAACAAAAATTTCACAGTGCCGTCCACAACTAATTGTTCACACTCAAAGTAGATATTTTTATATTTAATAATTTTTTTCTTTTCTCTGATGTTTTTGTACATTTTTTATAAATTGTACTTATGGAAAATAAAGCTATTATTACCTTTTATAACTTCTTTCTTAAACGAGAAAACCTATATATTTTTATTAAAACTCGATTCTCACGAGAGTTTCACTATAATTTAAAAATAGTATGTTTTGATGAATGATCCTTTTTTTTTCGTAGTTTTCTTTTTCTGAACAAAATTTAAAAAAAAGTTCTTTAACATTTTCAATGATCATCTCCCACACATAAAATGTTTTCCATATTTTACATAAAAAATTAGACTTTTATATTAAACGAATGAGAAGTATTCTAAAAAAGTAGGTAGTGAGTTCACCAAATTGGCGGATGCTCTCTACGAACTAGTTCATGGACGTACAATAGTGGCGGCGAACAAGAGGATACATTTTTTTTGTGTTGTACTGATTTTTTGTAAAACAACACATAAAAAATTTGACGGAGATCTCAACAGACATACTAATGCTAAGGTGGTTAAAACGACCATAAAGAGAGAGGCAAAAGACCATAAAAAATTTATTAATATTTCTAAAACGGCACGTAGAAAAATTATTACATTTGGTAGGGGTCTCAACAAAATCATACTAAATAATAAAAGAGACATTAGAATGACTTTCAAGTAAACGGAGGTGCATGAAAGTCACTTGTCAGAATTAGTTAATATCTCTTAATTTGCACTTATTTTATATTTATTATTATTTATAATACTACTACTATTTAATGAGAATATTTCAATGTAACAGAAAAAGTTTTTATTTCCAAGGTGGTTAAATTTTTGTTAAATACTTACGGGTTAATGAATACTTGCTGGGCGCAACAGATTCATGCACGACCTACGGTCTTTATTATTAAATGAAAACACTTTAAACCCACTCTGATAAAGTTGTAAATACACAGTCAAAACTTACGTCGTGTGATTTTACGTACGCTTTTTTGCAAGTAGATAACGCTCTTAAATATTTTTTAAACTTTAATATACTAAAATCTTTATTAGATGAATAAAATTATTTATAAAAAAAAATTTAGTATTGATGTCAAAAACCAGAAAAAGGGTTTTAAATGAAGGACCTTTTATGTTCAGAGAAAATATTTGATACTATACACGAATCCATACGAGTATAAGAGAATGAATTATGAAGAAACGAGAATGCATTACAATTTCTCCTCTAATATTTTGAAGTGAATATATCGGAGGTGGGAACATCGTTCCAGTCTATTTAATAGTAACATACTGGAAATCGTGATCGTTCCTCTAACACGGTATTATATTATTATTCGTACTCTTGTACTCCTTAATATTTCTGCCTTAAAGATAAACATTTATCTCTGAATTTGTGTCTTGTCCAGTTGAAGATTCATACAAACAGATTTTTTTCCAAAAAAAAAGTTGGTAGGAAAATTGCTCATTTATACATGGTTTTTTATCGTATTTTGCTCGGGATTAATGCTCAAGTTCAAAAATCCAATTACTCCTACAAAAGGTAAATTATTTTTGTGATTAAATGCTTTCTTAAGTAATTCTAAATTGTAGAATGAAAAATTATCTAGTTAATGAATAAAAGGTAATACAGTCATTCACGCACAACAAACGTAATCAGTTAATCATTTTACTAATAGTAGTAATGGTACATGAAAATACTACATTTATTCATCTAAAAAAGCTTATTTCCTTCCAACATTAACAAAAATTATATTTACATTGCTACTAAATACATAGGTCAAAATGTTTACATTATTATCCTATTATAAAATGTATACTGATCTATACCTAATCTGAATAGATTAGAATTTCATTTTATATATCGTTAAATTATACACTATAAGAAATTTGAAATTGAAGATAACAAATTTTAATACTGCTTCCGTTGATTTATGTATTATACAGAAATAATTTACCTTAAGTACTATTATTTGGGTTATCAATCGTTTCTGGAAAAGGTTCAGTTAAAATGGATTTAATTCGAATTACGTTAAGTAAAAAGAGTATAAAACAAAAAAGGGGATATAAATCAAATTGCCCTTAATTACAAAACGAAACGTGTTGGGATTTGATTGTATTTTATTAATTAGACACCATGTAGTTATTTCCGTATTTATTTTTCGGCGGCGCGTAATCCTGACATTGGGTGGTTTAATTTTGTTAAGAGATATTTATATTATTAATTTGATATGACTGAAAATAAATGAGAACCAAAGTTAATTATTTTATTAATTGAGAAAATTACAGTCACACTAATTTGGATAATTACTGACGTTGAATTGTGTCCACAAAAAAAAAACAAATCGTTATATTAATTAACTTTTGTCTACCGTAGAGTAAATAAATCTTAATTTGAATTCGGGTATCATAAGTCACCAATGGCAGTTTAACTGTAGTAACCAGAAAATTGTGAATGAAGGAATGTATTGTTTTTCAAGAAATGATCACTTGTGGAATGTTTTTCAATGTTAATTACTAAATTATCAAACCGATTACTTTATAATGTACTACTAAATTAATAAATATGATAAGTATTCTAAATTATGAAACAAATGAATAATTACAATAAAATTAAGTTTCACATAAAGTATAACAAATTTAATAATAAATATATTATATTTATTAACTTCTGATATTAGGACTGATTTCAGTAATTGTTATTTAATAAAACTTATAATTTAAATATTAAATACATAATATAATTAATATAAATTATACATTGTCCATAAATTTATATTGTAAATAATGTTTAGAAACAAATTTAATACCACAAAAGAAAAAATACCAAATTTAAAAAACTACAAATTATTGTTTAGAGAATTCAATGGACTTTCAAACGATATGCAACTGGATCCCTATTTCCTATTTAAATTCTAGTAGTTGTACACCCCACCGATCTAGGGTTGAAATGACGATGTTGCGAGTAGCGTGAAAAAAATGTCCTCCTCTGAACAAAAATCGACCTGTCCGAGCGTTTTCCTTTTCCTACGATAATATTGCCCAAAACCCCCATGTCAATTTTTCGTTGGGCCATCCTGTATATTTATTTCGTGAGATGTCTCCAGTAAAATTGAGTGAACACGATTCTTTGTTGTATGCATAAGCAACTCATGTGAGTGGGGTATTGTATATTATTATTCATAATTTTTTGTAGTAAAAAAATTCAGCGGAAATTTGAGTCGAAAATGTAGAGAGAACAAAGAGAGATTGTTTTGATGAAGAATGTAAAAAACTACTAAAAGAAAAATATTGCCCGTGACGAAATGAACAGAAATAGAACACAAAAAACAGTCAAAAACTACAGGGATAACATAAAAGCACTAAAAACCATTTATAGGAAAATGAAAAGATAGTACCAGTTAAAAGAAGCAGAAAATTACTGCTACGAAAGAAGAAAGAAGCTTTATCAATCTTTAAAGAAACAACTGGCAATTAAAACATACTACTGCAGAGATAGGAAAGGGTTGCCCATTGGGGGACTAATTTTTCATCATTAAGAGCTGCGGTTCGCGTACCATTGATGATGCAGCAAAGCAGCTAAGAACGGCATTTAGAAGATTTGAAGAAAAATAAAAAATTTGGTCTAGTAATAAACGAAGTTAAAACCAAAATATGGAAATATGAGCTAGTGTCTCAGAAACCCAATGTGTTATAGACACAAAGCAGATAATATAAATTTGAAAACTGAAAAGGTAGAAAAGGTCGAGTATTTAGGAATCATTATTACGAACAAAAGCTAAGAAGAACATGTAATAGGCAAAATAAATTTAACAGGAAGTAAAGCAATAGGATCACTAGCAAGAATTATAAAGGCTAAATAAATTTCAAGAAAAGTAAAAATTTGAGTATATGAAAGAGTCATAGATCCAACAACATGGTATACTTGTAAAACAAGGATTATAATTCAAAAAAGAAGAAAATGTTCGAGAAAAATATTTGGAGGACAGCAGAAGGGAAAAAGAAAACATGTACAAACAAAGACATACGGAATCTGTACAGAAGTTCAAAAATAACAAGAGAAAAAAGAGCGACATCCCTGGGTCACAGAATCCGAATGCCAGAACAGAGATGTACCAATAAAGTTTTGTTCACAGTAGAAATAAGTAAAAGAAACGAGGACGGCCAAAGAAAAAATTGCTGCAAGAAGAAGAAGAAGAAAAGATGTTAATGTGAATGTTGGAGAAAGCGTGCCATCAGTTCAAATAACTGGAAACAAATAGTAAAGAAGATAAAAATCAAGGGCCTGCAAGGCATGTAGAGTTGATACGTACATACAATTTTTTTTGTTTTGCGAAATGTCGCCATTTTGAATGATATTTAACAAATTTCGCCATTTTTACAAAAATTGATGCTCCTGCCTAAAATACCTATGACAAACCGTTTTAAAAAAATTCGATTTAACTGATCATATCTATGTAGAGGTTTCCATTAATTAACAAATAATTAAGTATATTGTGATATATATATGGCTTTGAAAAATATTTTTATATGAAAATGTCGAAATTTATTATATACGTCAAAATGGCGGCATTTTTGTAGACAAAACTTTTAAATAAAAATATCCAAAGGACTATAAATAAAAAATCGAATTCACGCAATTTGATGGGGTATATTTTAAGAAATAAATATACAGAATGATATTATTTAATAGAAATCCGTTTCGAAGTTAATTTAAATTAAACCAATGTTGATGCATGCTTTTTAAAGAATTCTTGCTTCCTTAGGAAGCATTTTTGGGTAAAATGATTTAAGTGAAATCAACATAATGTCAGCTCTTGATTTTGCAGTTTTTTATTCGAAATGCGTTACTGTATACTCTCTATACTGTCTCTTTAATAAAATCTAGTTGATTCAGTATGTTATACAAATTGTGTACATTATTATCTAAGCGTCTTGTTCCCTGCTTACTCTGTGACTCTTTTGGTTCAACTTGCGGCAATAAGCCACCGGTAGTTTGATAGACAATTGACGATTTCTCCTGAGGCCAACAAACACACATAAACAGGTTTGGAAGCAAATGTGCAACCTCTATTAACACATCCTCCACATTAACAAACCCTATATAACGTTAATTATGTGTATCCAACTGACCTGGTCAGGTCATATTGGTTGCCTGATAAGGAAGTAGAATTACGGCAGGGCTCCATCGTATCCAGTCCTCCATTGTTTGAATTTTGCAAGAGAGTTTGTCTCAGTATCCAAATGCGGTTTGATTGAATGACATCGTTAACAAGAGGTCACCCCTGCAAATATTCAGCACTACACAATGAGGAGGTAATAACTTTGGTAATTCTCAAAAATGTGTTTTAATTTAAATGTATATTGAGTAACGTACAGGGTGATCAACTTATAGTCCGAAGTTTGATATCTCTGTTATCTTGAGAAATAGGAAGGAATGTTTTAAATAAATGTTATAGATCAAGCTTCACATTTTAAAATTATTTCGTGTTATACAGGGTTGGGATTTCAAATTTTTGATCACTTTGTATCAAATATTTTTTATGCCATAGTATAGACCTTGAAAAGTTAGGATAGGGACATGTAAACCGTTTTTATTGATTTATTCATTTTCAACGGTGTGGCTGCTACATATATTTAAATACAAAAAAATGTGATATTCAGGTGACTGTAGATCCTTTAATAAACATAATAAACATGAAGTGTGATATATCGTTGAAATTACAAACAACAATTATTTACGTAACCAATTCAAATAAAATTATACTCATAACGTGTTACGTAAAAAAAATTTGGGGTTAAAATGTAATAACACTCGCAGCTGTACAAATAAATTGAACTATCGTTGGACACTGAATAGGTACTACACAAAATTATGTAAACATTATTTGTCAGTAGTGAATTTTTTATTGTAAAATTAAGCCGAAAATGAATGATTCTGATGTAGATATGCCTTTTGATATAGAAGAATCAGCTAATTTAGCCATAAATTCAATAATATCCATTAAATCAAGTGGCAGGTATGAAAGACTTATTAGTCGAAAATAGGTCAATTTGCCACTACAAATTAAAAACTATGTTTTTTTTTCATTAATTTAATAATAGCAAGTATAGAGTGTATACTATAAGTATCAATACATTTGGATCTTTATCAAAATGAAATACCCAATATCTTGGTTCACCCAAGTTTAGGATGTTTGGCAGGAAGCATCTCTTACATTAATATTCGTGTTTTTTTTTTGTTTTTAGATCATCAAGAATTGAGCGATTTACCTATTTAGTCTTTAGTGTGTTGTAGCGAATTTTATCAATCATGTGTTTTATTTTTTTAATGTTAAGTTTTTGTAATAAATTTGAAAAGAATAACATTTTTAAACAGAGATGAGACCTTCCAAAGTATCACAAGCCCCTATTTCCCATTTAAAAATTAGGTGTTATATCTATCACTCGAAGGAGGTTCAATGTTGGGATGACATTTTTTCGTTGGAGAATGATAATCTAAAATTGATGTGTTTCGGGATTTTTTATAAATTTGTACAATGATTTTTCGCTAATAATTTTGCTGTTCCATACTGTATAATAAATACAGAAGATGATCTAGATACTTTGTATTTTCATAATACTTGGCTGTTAAGTACTTTTGGGATAACTTAATTGCTACAAAAAGTCTGGTCTTAAAGAAATTATTAGTGTATTAAAATGAACCAATAATAAAGGTCTAACAAAAGGAATACAAGAACTATAAAAAAATATAAATTGTGTTAAATAATGAAAATTTCACGACATGAAAAATAAACTCTATACATATTCTTATTACAGTTGTATTACTTCGTCTGATGAAAATCGTGAAACTTTTAAGATAAGTATATTTTATCTTTTACATTTATAGTGAATGGATTCCTCAAAGTAAGGGTAAAACAGTCATTATGAACTATTAAATCAATAAATAATATCATTGTATTCCTAAATATATTTAATTATACAAAATATAAAAATCGTTTAATTTTCATTGAATCTTGAGCTACAAAATTCACTCTTTGACAGAATTTCAATGATTTTATACAGAAACAAGTAACTTATCCATATATTGGATTATTTTAACGGGTTCCACAAAACACATTTCAATTCTTAAGAGCTTAGCATTCTCGCGCCAGATTTAGATTTTCTTTTTTTTTTTCGTTAAGAGGAACGAAACACAGATAGGTGCAAGCTTAATCCAGATTGATGTGAATGAAGAGATGGACGTACAATCGGCTAACTGAATTACTGCCGCATTACCGAACTAATTTATGGCCGTACAGATTTAATGTGCTTTGTTTTCAGGCGCAGATTTCAAGGATAATGGCGGAATTTATGTTGGTTTTATAGGCATAATCACTGCCGATTTATGGTTAACGTTTGGCTATTTCAATGAATAGTTAATAACCAACGTTTGCCAATAAACACATTTCTTAAAGCCATATTTTTGTTTACTATTTTATTAAATTAAATTATTATATTTTTTCGGAAAAAATTACGAATAAATTGAACAGATTAATTCTATTATTCTACAAAATTTCTTGAAATTGCTAATTCATTAAAAGTATTGGAAACATCCCCACCCCCTAGCGACCAACTTACAAGTTTAGTTAAAGTTTTTGACAACAGTGCCACGCTGGAACTAAATAAAAAGTTTCATTGGCCAAGCTAACAGTGAACTGAAACAAGCGCGTCGATGAAAAATCACATAGACATTCATTGTTTTCTCAACCGTTGCCGAAAACACATCTAAGTTATTCCTTAGATTTTCAACAACACATTTTAAACGAAGTAAAATCTAGTAAATATTTATCTTAATCTATATTAACTATATGAAAATAAAAATAGTAAGGTATTATTATTATAAAGTGTAATAAGAAGTTATAGTGATCTAATAGTGAAAACAGTGAATTATTTAGTGCATTTGTCTGTTTGATAAATCTATTTTGTAACCAACTCGTTACAGCGTCACATAAAAAGTGGATAGTTATATTTTTATATGGCTTCTGTATATTTTTTAACTTAAATGTAACTTTGTTTTTGTATGTATTTAGGAAATCTTAGGCTAAAAAATAACCAAAGAGCAACCTAAAACAAAATTCGTAGAGCAATGAAACTGTTCCTGTGGAAACCTAATATGTTTATTGAAAATAAAATAATTTGTTCAATGACCGTTTCTTCTTGAAATACATTAATTACCATAACACTGAAATTAAACAACTAACTAAATAATTCTCAGCGCAAAATATCTACGTAAAACTACTGAATTGGTATCAAATCAATGTCAGCAAAGCTGGATAACCCAAGATGTAGAGGGTGTATTTTTACAAGATGTAACTAAACAGATAGATATGAGAATAGTTCAACATAAACACGTTCAGAAGCTAAAAAGTAGTATTTATTTAACAAATTTAAGGTGTCCGAATGGTGGAATAAATTTCCTGCTGGTAAATATATTGCGGTTGTTTGCGTAACCATTCTCTAACAGCATGAACAGCATAACACATGAAAATATCATGGCGACAACTCGAGACTATAAGCTGGATGTTGTGAAACTTCCTACTTCGTACAACCAAACAGATAATGGGGTTTAGCAGAAAAATAACAACATTTGTAAGGATTCCATTATGTTTATTCTTGATGCTGAGACGTAATCCTATTAAGGTGACTGCAAAGCGCTCAGCGTTAATATTGATACCTGGTTCTTTATAGTCCAACAACAGCACAGCACACCTTGGTAACCAAAACAATTGGATCAACAACACTTTTCTTGCCAAAGGTTAAGATCTATATTTTTTCGCCTTCGGAGATTGTGGATGATTCCACTCCATAAACTGATATTTGGATTCTGGTTCGTAGTGATAATACCAAGACTCATCACCAGCAGCAATTTGATGTAGAAAAGCATTACCAAATTGTGTATGGCGGATCAAATGTTGTAATAGTAAGGCCGAACATAAATTCTTATTGCTCATCAGTAAGTAATCCTGGGATCCACTCAACTCCAACTTTGCAGTAGCCAACACTATGAATAACTTCCTACGCTACTATTCAACATTTGAGAAAGTTCTCTAACTCTGACGGCTCACATTTTCATCTAATGCTGCAACAAATGCAAGTCCAGGACAAGCCAAATATTTAGTAAATTTTCTTCCTCACTGATATTTATTGCACCATTCATCTAGTGCCGTATGAGAGCAACTGTAATCATTATATACATAGCTTTCATTGACCAATATAGTTCGATTGGTTGACACCTTTGAGATGCCAAAAACAAACTGATTAATGTACGCAGAATTTCCTATTGTAATTTATTCCAGTGCGGCCCTGAGCAGAACATTTCATGAAGCAGCAAATTCTACATCTAAATAATAGGGAGAGAGAGAGAGAGAGAGAGAGAGAGAGAGGGAGAGAGAGAGAGAGAGAGAGAGAGAGAGAGAGAGAAACACCTTCCAGATTATTTATTATTTTTGATTGACTGTTAGTTAGATTCTATTTATGAGTCCATTTTGACCAGTTTCCTTATTTGGAGAATTCCAGGGTTGTATTAAATAGAAATTGTTTTAATTTCATTGTAAAACAGTTAAATCTGATAAGACTAAGTTCTTCGTCTGTTTTACTTTTTACTTTTTGTGCAATGGCTTTGTGGAGATCATGGATGTTTTATTGTATCAGAAGGTATATATCAGGATCACAATCTATTATTATTAAATGAAATTAATTAGTTATTTTCTTTTAATCGTAAATTTATGTTTTCTATTTGTGCATTGTGATTTTTCACATACTCTGAGAGTAATGTGGATTTGGTATTAGTAATGAATAAAATCTTTATTTACATCCCGCTATAGTTTCTGATGATAGTAAGAAAGAGGATGATCATCTAAAGTTTAGTATGTGGATAGTGCCCTCTTCCCAAAGAATAATAAAATATAATATAATAAAATAACGAGACTAACTATGAAGTGGAAGAGAAGTTAAGAGAAGGTTCACCATTACGTGCTTTTAAAATCTTGAATTTATTGATATTTGATTTCCTAAAGCCAGACAAATGCACCCCATGTTCATATTATTTTTATAATCATAATTTACAAATAAAATAAAATAGATATATGGTATGTATTTCAAGTCCAACTCTGAGGTAGCCACCCTTCGATCTGGCCAGCGATCTTTCATCTAACCGAAAAAGTGAAATGAAACATTAGAAATCAATTCTAACTATAATTACACCGTAAACAATGAGAATGTTAATATTGAAATACTAACTAAAGATGGAATATCCGGTCTAATAGATTCTTTCCTCTGAGAACCAATGCAATTAGTCGTATGTTGTTATAATTAATATTATGCGTTTTAATCCATCCGGTTGGGTAATTATGTGAAGGATATCATTGAACCACTAGTGATCCTTCCATCACTGTTACATACTGGAATATTCTGATGATTAAGTAGTTTGAGGAATTGAAATACATCTGATTAATTTGTAATACCACTGATCATATAATGTAATGTATAACTCGGGACACGGGCTATTGATTTTTAGTAATTGCTTAAATGTTAGTTAATTAGGTAAAGTAGTCTAGTTCTTACATAAGTACTGTTAAAACACTTTCTAAATTATTGATGCTTAGATTAATTTGTATTTCCGTATTTAGGAATATTTAAGAGTGTTCGAACTCAATATAATATAAAATGAAAAATAAATTTAAATTATCCAAATTCGAAAATGCTTCCTATTGTTGAGCTCTTTGTTAAAGTCTGCTTCGAGTTATTTTTTTAAACTAACTTTAAAGAGTCGTAAGCGAAACAGTTCAAACTTGACAGTATAAATTACGAATCGACCACTATATAAATACAATAACTTTAATGCATACACAAGCGACTCACTTGTTTTGAGAGGTATAAAGTATTTTCCAATGATAATGCGCTTTTTTAAAATTCACATCATGCACCGTTTTCAAGAATAACCTATTTAAACTTTATGCATAAAATTATGTTTGATTACTAAATTATGTATACAATAGCAGTGATTCATTAAATTAAACTGGTTTGGTTTCGTTTGACAAAAATAGTTAAAACATGGTTCGAAAAATCAAACTTAGTAAATTTAAGAGTTTGATTTGACTTTATTATTTTATAGTTTGTTTCGTTATCAAACTATTTGAAATAAATTTTATTTTTTTCAAAATTGTAAGATAATATTGTTACAGGTGACAGATCAAAAAATAAGTAAGGTTTGCTTAATAAATATTGGAAAATGTTCGATAAAACATATATTACTACTGAAATATGAAATAAAGGATATCAGTGAAAATAATGCGCATATTTATGGATGAGGTATAAAAACGTATGCAGAATAAAAATGTGTTAGTACTTTAGATTTAGCCAAATACTACTTACCGAAAGCAACTAGAGCCGGCAACACCGATTACTCAGTTAAGTATAATCAATGGTTTTTAAATTTTCTAAAAATAAGTTTTAGTACACCGAGATATTTAGAATGGTCGATTGCAGGGGATGTAGAAGAGTGAAATATGTATTCTCGTCAATTATTACATTATACGAATGATTTACAGCACTACTTTTTTTGGGTACTACACTACACGTTTCCAATAATCTTTAGGACACTGACACAAAACGTCGTGGATTTAATTAATTAACATGTGGTATTCTTGATTTTAATAAAATGCCATTTTCATTGAATTATTGAAACTATTTTACCAAACGAATAAACGATCTGAATTTTCTGCAAACAATTTTTTGATTCATCAGGTGAATATTCCTTGGGTACCTGATACATATTTTTATTAAAAGTGTGGTGTGTTGCCACGTATACGATTAAAAAATAAGTTTTTCAAAATAACTATGGAACAAAGATACTTTAAGAATCTGCGATTTTAGTTGGAACAACTTCATGTGAAAAATTATTTATTTTTCTATAATAATTTTTATCCACCTACTCTTCCTTATCGTCATTATATGTCCATATTAGTTTGTACTTTAAGTTTCTTTACTAATGATAGGATCTTATACAGTGTTTTTAAATCTTCATTTATTCAAATTCTCCTTGGTCGGCCTCTTTTTCTATTCGTTCCATAACTATTTTCAGCCATCTACCCTCATTCTCATTATATCTATCTTAGTCATTGCTTTTTGATTTCTTGCATTATTGTTAGGATCTTATACAATATTTTGATATGTTTGTATCTTCCATATCACTTGTTGTCTAATTCATCCATAGATATTTCGTAGAATGTCTCTTTTTCAACTTACCAATTTACTTTCTTTTTTTTTTATTTAACATCCATATTTTTGACAAATTATCGTTGTGTATAATCTTAACTCTGTAGCCCATAATACTGTCTTTGCTTTTAGAATTTTCCTTGTTTGGTGTTACTGTTCATTTTTCTATTTCTTCCATCATCTATTACAATTATTCGTATATATTTGGAATATTTTAACCATTTCAAAGCTATACTCTTTGTCCTTTTCAGCATTAAATTGCACGTATTGTGTCTCTATTTTAGGATTATTAATTACTAGACATTTTGTTTTTTCTTCATTAATTGGTAAACTATATTCTCTCGCTTTACTTTTTATTGTTTTCAAAATTGTTTGCAGCTCTTTTAGAGTTAATAGTACTAATCTGCATATGCTATGTATTGATGTTTCCCTTTCTCTAGAAATAATTTCTCCATCTTTAGCAATCATAAACAAAAATATTTTTAAAGTCCGACTTCTCCGACTGAGTAACTAATTGTCACAAAAAATGTCGTAATTTTACTCCATCTTTCAGCTTCCAGGTTATTGTAGAAACTTCTGGAACACCCTGTAGGGTCACTAATATAATTTTTCTATATAACATTTTACTGTTGAGTTTCAGCAATATGATGAAAAAATGATTTTTCTCTTTTAATGTTGATGAGAAGAACACTTAAACTCCAGTTTATAAGTAAAGGAATTGCGGAGAAAGTTGGTCGTTTTATCAGAGTGAGAAAGTGTCTTTGTAGACTACTGTTGTTCGCTGAAGCTGAAAATGGCCATCACTGCCTCCGGTCATTCCGGACACTTTTGCCTCCTAAGTCCAGATAACTTCTGGAATTTACTCTCTGCACTTAAATGTGATTATTTCTTTTCTGAGGAATTAATGAAATTATTCGGAAAACTTTAATTAGAACTTTCACTTAAATTATTATGTTGAAGGAATCTCTTAAAGCAATTGCTTCCTTTCAGAAGTTACATTTTAAAGAGAAGAGATTAGATATGGCAGAATTGAAAATTCATAGTCGAAGACAAAGATTTAAAATTCAGTGCACAGGTCAATTTTTATTTCAAGTAATTTTTTTAATACCTAGAAGGGGCTTTTTTAGATCTAGATGTCAAAAATAAAATTAACTAACCCTAGTAGAAATATAGCCTGGCGCTTTAAATACTAAAGCTTGGTGCCAAAATAGCAATATAGGCATGAACAAATAAGATTAAAGCTCACTAATATTCGTCCATTGAGCATTTATTTAACCAATGTAATACCAATATACCAATAAATATATTGTTAGTATATGGGCTGGTTGATATTGGTTTTTCATGAATTTTCTAAAATTCCAACTGCTGTATTAGTTGTATACCAATCAAGATATTAGTTAGATCACACTATGTGAATTAATCAGTAAACAGATAGCTCAATTCTATCTCCTTTTATGTTAACGAAATCGCACAAAGTCGCAATTGATCGCCAAAAACTCAAAAGTAAATATCTCTCTGACTTCAAAATAAAATAAAATTCTAGTGAAAAAGCCCTAAAGTTTTATTGTAACTAAGTAAGGATATTGCTCAATTTGTCATTCTTTTACCCAAAATCAATGTAATCACTCATAAGTAAATACATGGTGCCCACGAAAATAATTAATATTTTTAAATGGTATGTAGAACGTGTTATTTGCAACAAAATATTCTAATAATTTTTTTTTCTAACATCATTAGTTTACACGAAAATTTAAACTTGGAACACCTCAAACTTTTAATAAAAATATGTGTCATTTAACCAAGGAATATCTACTGGATGAATGATAAAATTGTGATAGTTTCAGATCATGTAATTAACGTAAGTTTATCGTTTGGTAAAGTAGTTTCAATAATTGAGTAAAAAACGGCATTTTATTCAAATCAAGATTATCACGATGTGTTTAGTCTAATCTAATGTTTTGTGTCAGTGTCTCAAAAATTGTAGGAATCGTGTAGTGTATTACTAAACGACGAAATGGTAGAAATTATTCGTATCGTGTAATAATTCTTCACTCTTCTACATCCCTGTAATCGACCATTTTATATATCTAGGTGTACTAAAACAAAAACTTATTTTTAGAACGTTTAAATAAGTAGTGAAAGTTGAATAAGAAATGTAAATACAATAAAAATGTATATACTATGTGATTCTTTTCAATAAAATTAGTAAAACGACTCAGTTTACTATTTGTTTCTTGAAAGTCTGGAATGAAAGGAAACACAGATATTTTTACGTGGGTAATTTTGAGAAACTGTAACCTATACAGTCGATTTTATCGATATTTAAAATTACGACACGTTATTTGTACAAATCTACTGAACCTCTTCTTTTAACTGCCTCATCGCGTCAAAATAACGACATGTATTTTAGGCATTACGTAAACCAGAAATACTAAAAGTCAAGCATGATAATTGATCATTGATCAACCACGAGTGACAAAATAATATTTCCCCTAGCATTTCTGCCTGTCATTTAGTATTATATAATTTTATTTTTAAATTTGAAATCCTTGGTCAAAATTATGCTACTTTTATATTTAAATTTGTCAGTAGATCGGAGATTTTGCGACAAAAAAGGTTGTATACTGGTATTTAAATTTTATTTCGATAAATCTAAATTTCGTTCCACTTATAAAGGGCACACCAAGAAGTTTTAATCGGTACCTGTACAGAAAATAAATTCTCTCTTGTTTATCTTTGTTAGTTAGTAATGACCGCGTCACGACATTGGCATAAAACGAAGATTTATGCCGAAAACCATCTTTTATATGTTTATGTTCGACATTTTAGGTTGTGTATTTATAATCGTTTATTTGTTGAATATTAATTATTTCAATTTTAATTTAAGTTCGTTATTCTAGGGATTTGAATTCAAAAATCAAATTGAAAATATGGAGCTGATTATGACAACACTCACACATACGTAACAACTTCATGGCATGCCTTTTAGTAATGAAACGGTTACTATATTAGATTTATAATGCAGGAAACAGTAAATAAAGATTTTTTTATTAATAAAAAATTTGAAAACTAAAACTACGGTTCACACATTTAATGCGAGACTTTTGTGGTTATTTGTTTGTTTTTAGACTATTCTTACATATTTAGTTCATATTTGATATTCTCTAATTTAACACATAGACCAGTAAATTCGTTAGCAAGAAAATGTTTCCGAGCAGATTTCATAAATTCAATTATGAAAATAGTTGCTCGTAGACGTATGTTGAACTAAACAATGTTACAATGGCATTTGCTAGATTTTTCATTTCAATAAATGTACTTGGCAAGTAATTCCATTTCTTTAAAATAATACTACTACCTTTCTATTATTTTGTTCTTGTCAGAATTAAATTCACAGGTTTGCTTCTGTAACTCTGTAATTAAATTATCAATTGTGTTTCTCCACATAAAGCTGTTTTGAAATTCTGCTAGTTTCACTTTTAAATGATCAACATTTAGCCGTGCCATACTATTTAATTCTAACTTAAAACATTTTGATGTGTATTTTATAAGGAAAAATGAATGAAAATTTCAGAATATGGGCTTTCATTTCTAAATCATTTTTATACGTAAAAAGTTTTGTTATAAATGCTTTATTGTTCTCAAATATGGTAAATACAATGTGGCCACATCCCTATTCAATCCACCGACACGCTGTGTCAAACATTAAAGCTTTGTATACTAATCCTAACACGATAATAATTATATCTTTGTATTTAAGCTCGGATTCTCATGAGTATTTTATCATAAAAACGATTTATGATATAAAGGAACATCTTCCGTATTGTAGATAAGAAAATAAAAATTGAGACTTTTTCATTAAACGAATTAGAAATACAAGAAAGTGCATAATAATGCATTGGTCAATAGCGACCTCCCCAAATTCGCGGATGCACTCCAAATTTCCCATCATTGGTTTCTCTGCCTCTACGATACAATTTACGGCCGTACAATATTGACGAGCAAGAGGGTAAAAGAGGGCAAAAAATTATATGTATTTATTTTTCTAAATCGACACACAAGTATTATATTGGGTAGGGATTCAATAAAGACAAAGTTATATTAAATAATATTAATAATTCGCAAATAAAGGAAGATGAGAGATAGTCACTTGTCAGAATTAATATCTCTATATCTGCGTATTTAAAAATTATAATATTTAGAAGTACTTAATGTGGGTGACTCAGTCTAAAAGAAAAGTCTTTAATTGCGAGGTGGTGAAATTTTTGTTAAATAGCCATAAACAGAGGTACAAGATTTTCTTTCCAAAGCATAAACTTTTTGAATACGAGTATATTGATAAGTATTCTCTTGAATAGAGAAATATTTTTTCATCTTGTTATACATATTTATAAAGCTAAAAATTTCACATTTCCTATTTTTGTACTAAACTAATATGTTTCAAACCAATTAGTTTTATCATAAAATTCTATTGAGAAATATGAAAATTGTATAATAAAAAAATCTTCAAAATCGTCTCGTAGAATATTGCAATATAATTCACTATTTCGAACAGATTTGACAATCCATAATATGTCGATTAGAGGATTGCATTTTAGCTAGAGGTCCACATTTTGATCATCTGCTCTGAAATATACTGCTTTTATGTCAAAACCTATAATATATTTGTTTGACAAATTCCTCAACCCATTATTTCAGATTACTTTGGAAATACCCTGTATAAGTATATTCTTCTTTTGAGAATTATTTCTTTATAGAAACAAAAATGCTAGTAAATACGATCAGGGGATTGAAATTCCAAAGAAAATATATTTATGAATTTTCCTTGTACAATATGTACGTTGCATTTTCAGAAACAACTGGGTCTCCCCGTTCAAAGCACAAAAATCCCAAACAAAAACACCAACGTTGTTTTTCGTTATTTTGACACTGTTACGGAATAAAGGAGAAAATGGTTTTATGTTTTTTCAGAGGAAACTTCCTCGTAGAAATAAAGAATAGTTGTTCGAAGTAGAAAGGAGTTTGTTGTAAACTTTTTCAGCAATTAATTTTTCAACGTGCGTCCAAGGAAGGAGTCGAAGTTTTCGGATTAGGGGCACTAAAGCTGAAAGCTTCTCGAATTGTATCCGACTAGATAAGGGCGGTGTATGTGGTTACCTTTTCGTGTTGATTAGTAAGGCCCAACGGAGAATTATAAGTAATCCTTCTATTACTGAAACTTAATAAAGCAAATTTGGATTTTCTGACGCCAAACAAAATAACACAAGAATCTAAGTATGTGAATAATTTAGTCAGCTATTTATTTTAACTTAATGGAGTTCAGATTAAATATAAGAACAAAAGCTTCTCCTTGTTGCTCCTATGTGATAAAGTAGAATAATCCAATGAAACTCGAAATCGTACCACAACAAAAATTATTTATTAAATTCCAGTTTTTAAATAAAAGTGACAACTAGTTTCGACTTTTAAAAAGTCATCATCAGGTCTGTAATATAAAAATTATAACGAAGGTTACAAAAAGTAAAACAAAAGGTTAACAGTAAGCATAGAGATTATAAAACTTACCTAATAATAGGAAACAGGAACAATTTCAAAGTTATAACAAAATTTTTCTTAAATACATTAACAATGCAGTTTGAGTGGTAAAAAATGGAACAAAGAGTAAAAATTAACAATAGATTTATGTAGTATTAAAATAATAATAAATAGTGAACTTAAGAACATTTAAGAAACACAGGTATAATTTGTAGCACATAACTAAGGTTTTAAGCCATGTGTGATTAATGTTACTATGACCCTTTGACCCTTTCCTTTTTTACCCTTTTCACCTTTTAACCTATTGTTTTACTTTTTGTAACGTTCGTTATTATTTTTATATTACAGACCGGATGATGACTTTTTATAAGTCGAAACTAGTTGCCACTTTTAGTTTTAAAAATTGGAATTTAATAAATAATTTTTGTTGTGGTACTATTTCGAGTTTCATTGGGTTATTAAATATAATTGTTTGACAAAATATAAGGTGCTTTACTGGGGTCAAGCTGTAAAATAGCACTTTTAAGGATCTTCTTGAAAAATATAATTAACATACAGGATGTTACAGTTTTTTGTTAATTGTAAAGAGGGGTTCTAAATATTCTACTTTCTATTCTATTTTTTTTAGTATAAATACAGATCTGCAGATCTGCAGCTCAACAAAGAACAAAAGGAATAAAATAAAAGTTAATTTACGGAAATAAAGAAGTGTGAATAATAATTCTTGACATAATAAAATACCCCTGCATTGTAGAATCTGAGAACTTGACATCAGCTCACAAAGTGATTTATCTGCTGTAGCACTAAAAATCTCAACTCCGAGACATTTTAAAGTGCATCTTGAGTCTTGTGATATTTATGTTTTGGAAGAAACAACTTTTGAACGTAATATTTCCACATTATAATAAAAAGGTTTGATTCAAAGGGATTAAATTATCTTAATATTTAAGTTTAGATGATTTTAGAACTACTTTGCTCGCAATTTTTTTTTGGGTATGCCTAGTTAAAATATATTTATGTCAGTTGCCTCAATAAAATCTTTTTACTTTAGTTTTTTTTTATTTTGCGCTAAACAAATACGTTTAATTATATTATTTTGAAAACTATTAACATTAGTTATAACCACCGAATCTGTGATAATATTTATTACTCATGAGCAAATTTTAACCGGATACGTGGTAGTAAAATACACTCTTTATATGACAAAATATAAAAGAATGTGGTTAGTACCAAAGTGTTTGTTATTGAGAAATTTTTAAATAAAATTTTTCAATTGTAAATTACACATTGGAACTAATAGAGAAACGGGAGTCTTTTGGTTAGTTTTCTATTCATTTGCCATTATAATTTCAATATTGGATTTTTTTAATCTGAACAAATTACCATCTGCCGTTTAATTACATCTAACTACTGAATACATTTATTTTTTTTTACTTTTGTGGTACTTTTTTTTATTTCCTAATTTATACAAAGAACAGAAGGAATGTACATACAGAAAAAGTGAGTAATGACTTCATTTCTCATTGATGTGAATAATGATTAATTTTAGATTTGAAAAATATAAAATTAAAATGTCCTGAATTTATTACTATTTTGATTTACTTTTAATATAAATAACAGTTTCATGCAGCTTGTGTTTAGTAGTTTATTAGTAAAAAACGGTGTTTGGCTATATGTACTCTCGATCCACTTCATTAACGAACCTCCGCATCAACTAGTTGATACCATCATCGAAATTTAAACTCTCTATCCAACACAGTCCATATTGTTACCTTTTGATTTCGCTAACAACTAAACCAATCAATTTGTTGGGTCCAATGAATACCAATTAATATCCCACTTATGTAAATTTTGTATGAATCAAATTCTGTCTGCAATCAGCAAAAATTAAATTATGCATCATCGGTCGATGTGCAGCCATTATTTAATTGATTATTAGAGTGAATTGTTTTTCTAGATTTTACTACCGTATTTGCTGTTGAAATCCAAGCATTTCACCAGCACTTTATTAGCAGTGAACTATTAACATTACAATAAAATACGTACCCTTGATTAATAATGGGATGGGTGACCAAGAAAATACTTCATATCTACCCTACAATTTCATAAAATACCCAGTTAAAGGAATACGTGCTTAAGAGTTAAGTGTTTACTCTTACTAGCAATAATAAACCGACGTAAAATAAAAATATATATTGTAGATTGTATTAAATTAATTGTTTCAACTCTTACTTTGTGAAAAGTATCTATAACAAATATGAAAAAATAAATTATACTTATCTGAATTTCCATAGTATTACAAAGCGTTTTAAATGATATTCAATCGACCTAGGTTTCGCTATTTTAACATTAAATCTAGAAAATGCTAGATGTTCAAATAGCGAAAGCATCGTAATACTGTGAAAATTCAGATAAGCGTAATTTATCTTTTCATATATATTTGTAAATTGTATTAATTTTTTATTACTTTTAATTTTTTTTTTAATTCTCAGGGTGAGTTCAGAGAAAATATAAAATATAATGTTAATATGGGGTGCAACAAATTAAATAATTCAATAATATTGAACTATTACAATATATTATTTTTTTATATTAATAAATATTAACACTCAAAAATGTTTTCATAGGTCCTTAGATAAGGTCTTGTCTTGAATTTCTTAAGTAGATTTATGTGTCAATTGTCATATAGAATACACATTAGTTCTTCTTCGAATGCAAATGAAAATAAAAATATTACAATAATCTTGTAATTGGGAGCACTATCACTATTATCTTTTCATAAAGAGTTTACTAGGTAAATAGTATTACATATTTACACTTACCATAAATTAATAATTAATTCAATCAAAAAAATAATTAAATTAAGAGAGCTCATTCTTTCTGCTTTACAATACCAATAATAGTTTTTGATACAATATATATTCATTATTAACATTTCTTAATAATTCTATATCAGGATTTTATATTTTAATAAATAAATTTATTCTTATTATTGAATTCTATTTACTATAATTTGTTCCAAACAAGTCTATGATAATTCTGTTTCACATAATTTTATTTTTTTAATAGCCGCCAAATTAGAATTTCTTTATTTTGAATTATAGGAATTACATGAAATCAATCCGGCATATCGATTTGTCAAATGCTTTGAAAATAAAAATTCTATTACAATATATCAAAAAATTATGGATAATTCCCTGTATGTTCAAAACCAGATAAATTTCGCGTGATACAAAACTAAATAATTTTGACCGAATTGCTAACTTTGTAAACATTTAATAAAGCTTATTAATATATTTCAGGACGATCTACCAAAGATTCGTTTCTTTTCTCTCGCAGTAGCTCGATCTTCAATTTTATTTTTAATTTTTGAATTCCATTTTGTTCTAAATTTTAATGAATTGAGACTGTTTGACATAAAACAAGAGCAAATAACAAAGATACTTGTTATGGTAAAACGAACACGTAAAATCATGTCAGAAAGCAAAGCCATAATCATTTCCAGGATTTTTTGTTTTACTTACTTCGTGACTTCTCATGTTTACAAAACGAGAAACGAAATTGGCCCCTGGAAGCCCTCCGGCCACTTTTCGAGCAACGTTACTTCAGCTTTTTAATTTGTTCATTTTACCATTTTCCGGGATCACAATGCGGCGCGGTTTTATTCATGAAGAAAGTTTTAATAAGAAACAATATAAATATACGTGATACATTTCAAATAAATAGGGAAAGTGCAAGTATATGCACAACTTAGCGTTTCTTTGATTTATGTAACGCAAAAGAAATAAAATAAATTCTGAGACCTACATCAAATATGGGTTCTCAAAAAGGACAGACGAGGAAAACATTTTTTATAATGTAAGTAGAAAATAGAAGATCAAGTGAAAGGATCAAGATAGAGAATGGAATTTTGTAACAATTATTTTGGAATGAATAATTCACATCTTTAAATAATAGTGAGGAAATGTTAATAGCCGCTATTTTTCAACGCGGGATATTGTGAATTTAATATTATATTAATAGTTATTATTATTACGAGTATATATATCAAGGGGGCCTTATTCTACTACTACAACTACTACTCTACAAACGTTTGAAGTAATTTAACCTCCAGATCGGTTAAGAATATTTCTCAAGTATTTTCATTAATGGATAAATTACCTTCATTTTTCGCCCTAAATTCCAAGGTGGGGAAAGAAACATATAATTAATATTGACGTTAAAAATAGTGAAAAAGTAAAAAATAATATAATAATGAAAAATAACATTTTCTCCAATACATTTACCTTTGGCTTGGTAGAATATGTTTTTTTTAAGAAGAAATATTTAAAACGCATAATTTAAAAGTATAAACATTACTTTCTAAGACAATAACTACTCGTACAGTTAATAATATTAGGTAGGGCAGGAGAAAAAAAATTTAGTTCTTTGAGAAAATTAGAAAAACAGAATATTTGGCATTTCCGGTTTTTATATTTTATGTAAATTAATGCAATAAGTTTTTTATAAAAAAATAGAGGGTGTCCGCAAAATAATGTACATATTTATGGTGAAGAATAAAAATGTACATATATGGGAATAAATATATCTGATAATTCTTTTTTAAACTCAGCCATTAAAAAAATATATTAGTATTTTAGATCTATCTAAATGTTATTTACCGAAAAACAACTAAAGCCGGCAACACCGATAATTTGGTCAAATATAAACAATAGTTTTTAAAAGTTCTAAGAATAAGTTTTTATTACAGGGGATGTAGAAGAGTGAAAAATTATTACACGATCCGAAGATTTCCACCACGACTTTATTTAGGTAATACACTACACGTTTGGGACACTAACATAAAACATCGCGGCCTAAATTCATTAGCATGTTCTGATATTCTTGATTTAAATAAAATGCTATTTTTCAGTGAATTATTGAAAGTACTTTACCAAAAAATAAATTTAAAACAATTTTATGATTCATCAGGTAGATATTCTGTGGTTACATGACACATATTTTTAGTAAAAGTGTTGCTAACTATAAGTCAATTTTTGTGTCAGAATCAGAATACACACCATTTAAAAATTTGCACTATTTTCATTTTCATTTAACATTGTACTGTTTCAGAATCAATCTAATGAAAATTATATTTGGCAACTACGCTTATTAATAGTTTATCTGAATATGATTAATAACATTTATTTTTTGGCATAAGATGTTTGTTTTTTGTTTGAATTTTTTGTGTATCGTTAGAAAACTAATTTTACGTGCTTGCCATTCTATTGTGTTTTATTTAAATTGATAATATTCTAACGGCTAGCTTAAATTACAACAATTACTAATTTATACCAAAGAAAACTCTAAATCTCTTGTTGTAAAAATTTAGAGTTTTCTTTGGTTTAATCCTACATAACATATTTGAGACTTATGGAGAACCTTCTCTATCTTAATTACTAATTTACCAAACACATTATTTGATCATTTTGTAAATCACTTCTACGGAATATCCCTCAATCGATTCTAAAGTGACCCAATTGATAAATCTTAAGATTAAAGTGCGTCATGAAATAAAGAAATGTATCACCTTTCCGGAAACAAACTATTTTGTTTCAAAATCAATAATTTTTAACTTTATATTATTTGTTGTAACGTTATTTTCTCTCTTTTTATGAGTTAGGTATCGATATTTTTAATCAAACTTTATATTCATTTTATGAAGGTAAAATAAACAAATATGTTTGTAGGTAATGTTGCGCTGAAAAGTGTAAAGAAGAAAAGGAAACATCTACAACTACTTATAAGAATGTACATTATCTTTATATTTTAACTGACTTGCCAATTTTTGACAGAACGTTAAATTAAAGAGCGTGGTCTTTTTAAGGCTATATTTATTATTAAAAAATATAGAAAAATGGAAAGATTCCAGGAGGATAGGAGAATGGACAAATAGTACCAGTACATAAGATAGGGGAAAGACGAATATTTTTACGATAGTATGTACAGGGATTTAATTAAATACCGCCCTGTATATAAAGATTATTTCTTATTTAATATTTTCTAAATTTTAACATTCACTGTTATTTAATAGTATGTGAGCGAAAGTTTTGGGACAAGATCGTGATCGGATAATAAATAAACATTTTTGTTAGAGTCATCAAAATTAATAAACATTGGGATATTTTGAGTTGGGAAAATATGAAGATATAGTTATTTGAAGATGTGAGTTACCCTACTATTTTGTATTCTCCTTTTTATTCCTAGATAAATAAATTGTAGTTGCTTCACTCCGCCTTTTCAGTTTCCGTTAACTAAGTTAAGTAGTGGGCTAAAACCCCCGAAAACAATATTAATATTCCTTTCATATATTCACTCAAAAAAAATAACCCCATACGTAATAACATGTAGAACCGACAGAGTAATAACACTCCTCAGTACTGCTTATAAAATAAGTAGTAGAGAAAAGACTAGTAAAAGCCACAAAAGAAATAATTGGACAGTACTAAGAGTGGATTTGCACAAGCAAAATCTATGGTAGATGCAATGCATACAATTAAATAGATAATGAAGAAGGCAGAAGAAAATAAAGTAGAGCTGTCAATGTTATCCATTACCTTCTAACAGATATTTGACTCCATAAAGAGAAAAGAAGAAATAAAAGTAAATAAAGGTGTAGAACAAGGAGATGAACGCATCATCAACTACTGTATTTAGTCCTAGTACTAGAAAATTTTATAAAAAAAATAAAGGAATTATTAGGACTGGTGGAAGGCAAGGTATCACATATGCAGACAAAATCGTAATAATTACTAAAACGAGAAAAATAATGGAAAATATGCTCAAAGAAACAGTGGAACCAGAAATAAACTGAAAGTAAAGCTAAATCAAGACAGAACAAAATAGAAAAATTAGCGAAATTTAATTATTTATGGGTTACAATATCACAAACAGGGGAAAGAAATCGAATAAAAAATGTATAGCAACCAACAAAACTTTTTATACGAACAAAAAGTTAATCAAGTGTAAAACATTTACAAAAACTAACAAATTAAACATATATATATATAAAGCAGTAATTACACCGAAACTTCCGTATGTGATGGACACAATCACCATAACGAAAAGACTGAATACAGGACAAGAATAAACAAAGAAATTAAGCAAGAACTGGAGGAAGGGGAAATAATAACAGATGGATACATATGCAGAGCAGAAAAAAAGGCGGCAACATACTCAATAATAAAATGGGATTCGGAAAAATATCAGACTCGGAAGACCTAAAATAAAATGGGTTCAGGGAGTATAAGAGGATTTGCGAAGGTCCAGATTTCAAGATTGGCAAAGAGAAAAAGAAAATATGAAAACTTAGAGAAGCATTAACAGCAGTATACATTAATACACTGGATCTAATCCTTCCAAAAACTGGTGCTAGAGAACAACTTAGCGACTCAACCCCACTATCTAGCCACCATATATGTATGTAAGACATGTTTCTTTGTTGACATGAACATCATTCTTTCTGTTTTTCGACAAATATTTTAATAATTTTCCCAAAGTTATGAGTAATACCCACTCAACCATATGAATATCGGTTTTGTTCAGCTCCTTGAGAATAATAACTTTGCTAAAAGGTTTTATAGGACAAAACTTTAGTGTTGATTAAAACAGACTAAAGTGCGAAAGTGATGCACATTAATTTTAAGTTTAGATAAGTTATAAGACACTAAGTATGATTGTAGAACAAAGCTTAGTTTCAAGTTTTCCATAAATAGTATTTTAAGTTAGAAAAATATTACATATTGATAATATTAGATATTAATGGAAATAAAATGGAAATATTACGTAGTAGTATTTAAAAAAAAGTTGGTTACAATTTTATGTCTAAATATTTTTTGTGTGAGAAAGATTAATCGATTAATTTAACCAGCACACCTCTGAAAGTAACGTATACGTACACTTTTCTTTGTAATCAAGAAGTTGAAGTTGCGTTATGTAGGTTACTTCTTATCGCGAATTCGAAGCACACTCGCGTATGAACCTTATTTTCTAAATATCGATTTTCATCCATCACTTCTGGTGGGGTTTCAGTTAATAGCGAATTTACATAAATTTATGGCAAACACTGTTTTGCTTTTTACCTTTTTCTTTAACTGACATAAATCTTCTCTTATCAACGTTATCATTACTTCAATATTTCGGAGTCAATCATTTTCCCGTCTGATCGATTTTAAGGTCATAAACAATATATTGAAGGTCATTAAATTTCCAACATAAAATGAGGATTTTACAAAGAGTTACTTATTAAATGGGTTTACTAATTTATCTCGAAAAGAAAAATTTGAAAAATAACGTCTTCTAATATGGGATACTTCATTGACAATAAACCAAAGAATTATTTTTAAAGTAATAAAATATTCAACATAATATTCTAAGATATTAGAGGTTGAATAATTCACTGATAAAACGCATTTATAAAAAAACTCCGGCTGTCTTAATATTCACATTTTAAAATTAGTAAAAACGCACTGTCAGACCAAAGTTACATTTTTTTAAAAGAAATACTACATTTTTTATTGAATTCGTATCTGAAAAAATTATTAGGAAGTTTTTTCAATAGTTGGGTGCATATTCTATTTTCTTCTACTTAAAAAATCGTAAATTATAAACAGGGTGAATGAAAACATTTTCTCGTTATATTTAAATGGAACAGTCTATGTACATTTCTAATCAATCTAATCAACAATTTCGTCTTCAAGAAAGTATGCAATTTAACAAGTAAATTTTTGATCAGCGAATGTTTCTCTTATTTTTAACTATTTTTTTTTACTTGCCGCCATAATCGTTAGCCACGTGTTTTGTGTATGTTCTGTTACTGTTTCTCAGCGACGTTTTAGAAACTGCATTGTTAAGTAGAAGCCAATAACAGTGAATAGTCGAGTAGAGAGTCACACCAAGGATACGAAAATTAATTACGAAAAACTAGAAAGTGATTTTTCCTTTTGTGGGTTGGAACTCACAACCTCTCAGTTTATAATCCATTGAGGTTATCTTTATCTTTGAATTTTCACCTGAATCTTCTAAACAGTCCAATAAATTATTGCAGTATTGTAATTTTTTGCTAAACTTATTACTGGTATTAATTCTCATACAAACCTTTATTCCATTGACATTCTGCTTCTGTTATAATTTTATTTATTTCAATTTAATATTATTACGATGCAATTTATGATACTTAATGTTATTTATTCTTTCAGTTTTTATGTTTTAGCTAGTATTCTAGTATCTACAACGTCCACTTCTTTGAGTTTTATTTCTAATAAATAATTATTTCTATCCATTTCGTATCTCCTCTTAGCTCTAATTTCATTTAATCTGTTCGAGATCCTCCTATTCATTAAAACTAAATCTATATTTTTTTTAGGAGATAACGTTCAAAACACTATTAAACACACAGAATTATATTTTGGAAAGATTGAATGAAATCATTGGAACATATCTTCAGAAATAAAATTCCATTAGAAAAAAGAACTCCTTTGACGATTGTACTTAGTGACATAAAACTACTCCCTCGTCACCACTTGTAACCCCTCATATAAACGTCCATCCGGCACTTCTCGAATTAAACGCTTATCTGCCTCTATAACGCACTCACACGCACTCAGACCATTTTATTTCTCATAAATTATTTCGGAGTCTAATCTCGACGAAAAACAGGTCAAAGTTGTTATGTAATTGGACCAAAAATAGTTAGATATTTGGACAATCTGTATGATACCAGTATTGTAATGTTTTGATATGATCCGAGGTTAAGAACAAAATTAAAAGATGCTGCACTTGTGTCAGGATATTATTTTTTATTAGTGAAAATATTACTCAACTCCAATTTTGATAAGTTAGAGACAAATCATTCAAAAGATTGCTATTTAGTAAAATATTAACGTTTTTTACTCTTCAATACAAGTTAAAATTCTGTTCATTATTTATGAAACATCCTCTATAACCACTATGCGTTCAATTGTTTTTTTAGTGGATTTCTATAAAATTTTACGAGTATCCTTGAACCTCTCGTTGCTCCGAAAAATGAAGTGTCAAATAGATCACCTTTTCCATTTTGTCTATCAATATTCGCAACAAGAACCGCTTACGACTAACATAAAAGATGATCGTAAACTGGCGGGATAAATAAAAAAAGAGAACAAAGAAATAGAGGGTGTGTACAAACGTTGGAGTTGATAACATCAAACGGCTTTGGCCGAAGTCTTAGAACGCTTGATAATGGTGTCATTCGACAGCGTCTTGATTTAGGGTCCCACTCGAGATGACATCCAAGCTCTGTGGTTTTCTCTTCCAGATCGCCCGCACTCTTTGATAGTTTTCTACATGTGAAACTCAATTTCCACGGAATAAGTGTCACTTGAATAGCCTTTATTTGAAATTTTCTTAAAATACATAGAATTTAACTTTACAGTCCTATATTTAAATTGGTCATTCATTCAAGACTCTTCACGAATTAAAAAAAAATGTATATTGTACAGTTACATGAAACTTGTATATTTTATTAATATCAAAATTCTTTTTAACTCTTATTTATTTCCAATCTGTTTATTCAATAAACCATAAGTAAATTTTTTGATAACACTGGTATATAAAAAATGTCTGTTTTGAGATTTGAGGGATTTTCAATTTATAACAAAAACACTTTTTTTTACAATAACAAACTGACTAGCTAACTTAAATTATTAATACTTAGAATTAATATTATTTGAACCTCATTGTTAAATGCTTTGGTTTAAAATATTTTAAACGATCCTTTTTTGTGACGACGATCATCATCATCATCATCACTTTTCAATCCTTAAGGATTATGGAAGACAATTCGCGTCAGTGTATCAATTTTTTTTAAGATGGATAACTCCTTATTTATTTAAAGTTGGCGATTTGTTTTAGCTGTGATAGTAATATTTTTCTATTTCTTTCTGTTTCTGCATTTAGTCTTCCATTCCTCTATTTCCAATGATATTATGTCTTCCTCCGCGTCGACTTTCCATTTCTTTTTTACTATATATAATGATAATACGGGAAAAGTGCCATATTTACCTCATTATGAAAATATATAATTCCCAAAATTTGAAGTTTCTACATTAAATCGGATTTAAGAAAAATATTACGCACTCAATTTTTATTCCGTATTGCGCGAGGATGTCTCTTTAGGGGTTGGATTTTTATTTAGGAAAATACTACTAATACTTTTCAACGAACAATGTTCTAAACTTTTCCATTGAATTTAGCAACACCATGTGAGGTAGTGGGGTTTCTTATGAATCTGTATCTCAATAAATATTTACAGTACGTTTTTGAAATTTGGTAAATATAACCAGTGAGAAGTTTTGACCATTTTAGATAGATGATTACATATTTAAATGTAGCATAACTGAATACAATTTCTAATATTTTTTGTAAAAACACATTCTCTTAGTAAATATTTAATAAAACAAGAAAGTCGTTTTATATAATAAATGGACAATACTTCACAGTATATAAACAAAAACCCATTTTAATATCGTATCAAAGTATTAAAATTAGACCGGTCAAAACCAATTGGCCACGCTGTATAGATATAAATGAAATATCGGAATATATTTAATAATAAGTTTTTCTTATAAATGCCTTTAAACCCAGTGCCACTGAATATTATTTAATTTTCACAGTCATAGTTGAAATTAGTAAAAAAATTCAAAATATGTATTTTTTCAATAAAATATAAATATGAAAATAATTACTTTATTATTATTATATAATATTACGTGAATATACAGATAATTACTGTAAACATTACAATATTTTAGTATTCGTTTCTCAAGTAATGGGATGATTAGTATTATAAAACAGCTTATTTATATGGAATTCAAATAACTCAATTTATACTAAACACAATATATTAATAAATATCCGGTTGTGTTTGTTTTGATGTCGTATTATAAATTATACCATTTTACTCTTTGTTGCACAGATAATTGTGTTCGTCTTCTTTTATTTGAATCGCATAAAATAAAATTAAAATGTATCCTGTCGAATGCCGCGCATGAAACGGGAACCGCCTAGCAGCATTTACTGGTCTATACACAATTCATCCTGGCTTAGGAAAGAGTCTGATTGAGCAGAGGAAAGTGGCTCATAAAACTAGAAGAAATAAGTATTTCGTTGACTTTAATGGAGGATTGCTAAGCTTTGGTTTAAAGTTAGAGTTAATTACAAGAACTTCCTCCTGTTTCGCTACTAAATTTTCTCTTAGAGGGAGTCCCAAGGATCGTAATGGGAAAATAGGCAAATAGAGGAACTGTTTGAAACGTGACTGAAATTCCAAGCTCCATTGTTACCAAAAAAAAAACAGAAAGAGCTCGAGAACAAAGCTCTCACCTTGCTCACAAATGATTTCATTAGAGGCTGAGTGATTGGGGATCTGATACATGTGAGAGGAATATATGTTTACACTTTTTTCTTGCTTTTTCTTAACTGATTAAGATTCTTGTTTATCTTAACTAACGAACGAACGATTATAATTGCATTGTTCTTATTTTAAAGTAATTTAAGGATTGGTAAATGTATGAAGGGTATATTTTCTATCTAGATCACAATTCTTAGAGATTCTACTAATTCTGGAGATCTTTTATGTATTTTTTTGTCAACAGATTTATTATTTATTTACTTTTGAAGCATCTGGGAACCCGTAGTATTATTCTTCTCGATTATTCGAATAACTCGTCGATGGTACTGGGGTAGTTTGTCCAATTTTTCAATGCCACTTTTGGAGGTAGGACCTTTTGGTATTGCTTTCACTTGCTTTTGCTGTGGCACAAATCCCTGGTAGGGTATTATTTATAGACTTTTGGTTGCCATATGACCAGTTCCCATTCATTACATATTGTAGCAAGCCACTTTTTAATATCCAAATTTTATGCTGCTAAGATAATTTGTAGTTTATACAATGTTATTCTTACCTCGTCCTATATAAAAGAGAGAGGACTAAGACGGTTGCCAGTTCTGTAGAGCAAGGGTAGAAAGTTGAATAAGAACTCATTTTCTGTCTTTTTGTCACTTGGAAGGTAATTTTTATTTTGGTTTTACTCAATTGCTTGAGAAATATAATTTCTCTTGATAAGACTGGTTCTAGACCGATCACAAATCGATTAGAGTTCCAACTCATTTTCTACCATTGCTTTAGTCATACATTCATTGGGCTTCTTTAACTCTGTAACAATATTGTCACATACAAAAGACACTAAACAAAGAGTTTTCAGTCGAATCATTGTATATATGTCCAGGCACGTAACATAAACATTACAATGTAAATAAACTCACTTATATTACAGGAGGTCATAACTAATCAGGTTCTAAAACTAAATAATATAAAAAGCGAATCATCCCTAATAATGGGATTCAGTGGTCCCCGCCTGGGGATTCAAGGAATCCCCGACTGTGGGGTAGTAATCAATGGTCCCCATACCGTGGGGGAGATATGGGGGGTCCCCGTATTATTCCCGGAATACGCCACGGCAAAGCTTACCTAGTGTCTAAATGCCATAAGTGCCATGACTCCACTCAAGAGCATCCCTTGGTAAAAACTGTGTCATTCTTATATATTTGTTAATGTTTGTTAAGCTCTTTTTTATCTTTATTAAATTGTAATTGTTGTTGAACTTGTCTCTTACACACTTAGGGAAACCGCTTCTTATCCAGGAGAGGGTCCGTTTAATCTGCGACATGGTGGAGGTTACCATTTGCTGAATTATTTAATAATTTTATTAATCCCTTTTATTACTGTATAAACAAGGGCCATACGTGACATGATGAAGGGCCATACTGTGACGTGTAGTCTAGCAATTTTTGGTTTTTTCACTTGTTGGAGGTGTGACCTGTTCCTCAACCACTGTATTTATCTCGCTATTATTAACGTCACTACTTTCAACAGATTCGATATATGTATAACTGTATCTTGCACCAATATCTCTCAGTTATTGAATAATAATATTATGTGGTCTTATATTTCACATTACTACATAAATATTTGTAGTTCTTTTATATATGGTTTATTTTATAATATTTGATTTTACAGATACCATGCAACTGAGATGAGTGGAAATAGATCGAACATAGATTTCGCAATCGAAGGAATTTTTGCGGGTGTTTTGGTGCAATTAATCGCAAACATATAGTTATAAGGGCGCCGCTCGACGCTGTAAGCTTTAGTATAATTATGAAGGAACTAACAGAATTGTGCTTCTGGCCATTTTGTAACATAATTGGTAATTTTGAATTATGTTGAGAAACAAGTAACTATTGTTCAATATAATTAATATTTAGTCTGAAAACTAAAATGAATAAATAAAGAATATAAAAACTTATTATGTTAGTGTGTGTTTTCCTTGTATATTCAACGATTATATTTAAGGCATCATTCACAGCTTTAAACCATTTCAACGAAGGTTTATATATATAGAAATTTCTTACTTTCTCTTTAAAATAACGAATCTACATCTAAAACTAAAATCCAAATTTGAGGAAAATTTACAATGATGCGCTTTAGAAGTTGAATATCGTTGAATAGAAAATATTATCTTTTTCATGTCTAGTTTAATTAGTTACACCTTTTTTAATAGAAAAAATTGGTGAAATAATTCCAGCAAAAATATGTTCGGTCAAGCAGGCCTATTATTTGCAATATTTTTTTCGATGTAATTATTGATTTGAAGGGTAATTCTAAGGAAAGTTCAAAAACAGATTAGCAACAAAGTTTATATTACTTATGTTTTCGACTGAACTTTACGGTGGAAATTCTTAGTAGACACGTTTCGCCTGTCATCGTGTTCCATTCGGGTTTAATTGTGTGTTTAATTCTTGCTGGACATTACTGTATTTTTGTCCATCATATCAAAGAGATATAAGTTATTAAGGGCTAGGGCACAATATATTTATTGTACATCCTGTCGTTTTAGAGATCCCATTTTTTTTTCTAACATTTTCGTCTTTTCATTAAAGACTTTATTTTGAATTTGGTTGGACTGATTAATAAAAAATATTCCGCTCGTTGTATTCCTGAGATCTGATTTGCGTATCTCAAATCTGCCTATTTTTATTATTAAAAACAGTGTTTGAATACATATAAAATTCTTTTTGCGATATATTGCTAGAAAATATTCTCTTTAATACAGGGGAAAGTTTATTTACACTTGTTCGTAACACTTACAATAACCTCTGTTGAGACCGTGGCAGACCCTAAGGTGTCATTCAAAGATTTACAACTTTGTCTGGAAAAAGGACAAAGTTTTCTATCTCCGAGCAAGTCACCCATATAAACTTTTCCGTTTCGTTTGGTCCTTATCGTTAAAAAGCAGAAGCTGTCAATTTATCCTGAAATGGACGTTTACGTTTTGATCTGCGGAGGTATAAAGAAAACACCGACGATAAAAGGGAATGTATATTTTTTGACGGAATTTATTCATAGAATTTCACTAAAATTGGAACGATATACGGCGTCCAAAGAAAATATGTTCCCTTCTGAAAAAAATAATAAGGATTTCCCAATGTTCGCAACACATTCATTTACAAATAAACATTATATTGTTATAATTTACAATTTTTTTAAGATCCCATTAAAATATAACTGGATTTACAAGACTGGACATAAAAAACCGAATAACATTTTCTTGAATAGTTTCATTCAAAGCTTGTCAAACCAACAATTTGATAACATGTTATTAAATTTAGGAAGCCATATAGGATACCAGGTTAAAAGGTAAAAATTGAAAACAATTGATTAATTCTTTCTTCTTTTCTAATTCAACCCTTGAATTTTATTTACACAGAAATAGTTTTCCGGTCTTTTTTTAATTTCTGCAAAGAGATGCTTCATGAAGCATCTGACCAATTGTGATAACCTTTTTAGGTTTATTGAAATAATGCTGTCTTCTTTTATTGGACAAAATCACGATTTAGCTGGTATATTCCGTATGATTTAAATACTTTTAATTTTACATATTTCTTCCCAGTATTATTTTATACATTCGTGTATTCTATTTTTTGATAATTTCTCACCTCTTCCTTTAAACTGTCCTTGACCATATGTTTTTATTACTCTTATTCAACTTCATTAGGCTGCCGTTAACTTTCAAAAACTTATATAGGTTTGGCAAGAATGTAATAGAAAATTGGCGAAACCTTAAGTAGTAAAAGAATACGAATAATATATGATCGGACAACCGAGAAAGAGAGCTCAATAACTTGTCCCCTTTCGAGAGAAGTAGAGGTACGACCATGACTACCGCTAATTTACTATCGAATTGACTAAAACGATGTTCCCACTTCGATATATCCCTACTTCAAGTTATTAAAAAATGTAGTAAGCCTTATTTACAAAAGGTCTAATATGCTTAAAAATACCTAAGATAATTTGAGAAGTCTCGAAGATTTGAAAAGAAAAATACATAGAATGCCATACAATACATTAAATCTGCTTGTGTTACATAACGTAAAAAAAGTTCTTATGTTTTCAAATAATTAACGGAAGACTTTAGAAAATTAAAAACACATCCGAACTGAAAAGGTGTTTATGAAATTAAAGAAAGCTTCAATATAAAATTATTAGCATTTTTATTCCCAATAAAAATTTATTTAAAAATTTACAATAACAAAACATTTCCAGTATTACTGAAATTTATTAATTTTTTCCTAAAATTAATCAACTTATTTAAATAAATAAACAATTGTATAATAATAGTGCGTACAAAAGTTTTAATTTGGAATTTTATCTAATTATTAACTTGTCCTGGATAGAAGTTGCTTCTGTTTATATTTCCATCATTATTTATTTTCGGACGTAACCATAGCCTTATACGTTGAAAATAAAAATAACTTAGTTGGACTATCGTGCCAAATAATATTTTCTATTTAACATTTGCAATATTATTCCGACGTCCATTGAAGTTAAGAGTACAAATTTACATTACAAATTTCTATAACACGAATCTAACTATACATGTGTTTACAATTTCACAACTCAACACTCTATAATTTATTACTGGAAAGTTTAATTTTGGTATAAATTGGTTTAGGTTTGGATTTAAATTATAAGGACGTAGCATAATGATCCTGAGTAGTAATACAAAGTCGGTTCTGCGTTATTTCCCGTTTCTGCCACCAGGGGCGTTTGTGGCGCTAGTGTCGCTGTTGCGCGGCAAATTCAAATTTCGAGAGCGGCCATTTTTAGTCCAATAATGTCAAAGTTCCGCAAAGTGTTAGTAGATGGCGTTGGTGGTGCCAAAGTTCCACAAAGTGTTAGTAGATGGCGTTGGAGAGCGGCGGCGGCGGCGGCCATGTTTAGTCCAATTATGCTGAAGTTCCAGAAACTGCCACCACTACTAGATGGCGCAATGAACGTTGCCGAAAGGGCATTAGTGCTTAACTTCCTTGTTATTGGTCCAATTGAATCGCGGAAAAAACAGGCATTATCTATGAGTGACGTAGATGTCAAATTTAAAGAAAAAACATGCGCAATGATGGTTGTCATAAGGCATTAGTGCCTAACTTCGTTATTATTGGTCCAATTGAATCGCAGAAAAAACAGACATTATCTATGAGTGGCGTAGATGTCAAATTTAAAGAAAAAACATGTGCAATGAACGTGGCCAAAAGGGCACAAAGCGCTTAACTTCGTTGTTATTGGTCCAATTGAATCGCGGAAAAAACGGCCATTATCTATAAGTGACGTATATGTCAAATTTAAAGAAAAACACGCGCAATGAACTTTGCCATAAGGGCACAAAGCGCTTAACTTCGCTGCTATTGGTCCAATTGAATCGCGGAAAAAACAGGCATTATCTATAAGCGATGTAGATGTCAAATTTAAAGAAAAAGCATGCGCAATGAGCGTCGCCATAAGGGCACAAAGCGCTTAACTTCGTTGTTATTGGTCCAATTGAATTGAGGAAAAAACAGGCATTATCTATGAGTGACGTAGATGTCGAATTTACGGAAAAAATTGCATGATCATGATTGGATAATTATGTCACGTGATCTATATCTAGAGGGGGTTATTATATAATATTTTGCATTTTATTAATAAAAAAGATATAATTTTTGCCAATAGTGTTATAATATTCCTCCGAAAATTGAACTTGCTTAAGTTAAGTAAATTTCAAAAGCTAAACTTCAAAGTGTTAAATAAATATTTTAATAACACACAAAATTCTATTACTCCAAATTCAAGATTTTTTAAAATTTCTTTTTTTCAAACTAAAAATTTTTTAAATACGACCCTGCAATCTACATTTTCTAAAAAAATTTAAAAACATAAACTTTTAATAATTTAAAATGTTTTTCAAACTAAAATTTTTTAAATACGGCCCTGCAATCTACATTTTCTAAAAAAATTTAAAAACATACTTTTAACGGTTATACCGGATGAAGCCTCCCGATAAAAATTAGATAAGCCTGATAACGCGAAAAAATAAAACCACATTTACAGAAAACAAATTCTAGCACAAACATCTACATCCGTTCACACAGGATGTAGCTTCCTGGATAAAAATTAGATAAGGCTGATAACGGTGAAAAATACAACCACATTTCCACGAAACGAATTTAGTTATCTTCCCACAGATAATGTTGTTGTTTTTCTCGAGTGCTATAAAAGCCGAAGCCGAATCAATCAACAATTCAGTCGCAAAAGTCTCTTCACCAGTGCTGCTGCTGCCCGCTAATATTCAGTGAGCCGTTTCCAGTTGTTTTTTACATTGTGCTGTCAGTTAGTGTTCAGTGAACAGTTTTCAGTTGGAGTTATTGTAAGTACATTTAATGCTAATTTTTTAAAACTTTTTTGTACCAGTGCTGTAGTAAATTTCAAAATCTAAACTTCAAAGTGTTAAATAAGTTCATTTTTTAAAAAAACTTTTTTTGTAATTTTAACAGTACAAATTTTTGATTTTTTTAGTAATTTGTACCAGTGATCTACATGTTTTTGCTGTAAAGCTTCAATCCATCTAAGACTTTTTAAAACTTTTTTTTGTACCAGTGCTCTACATTTTTTGTAGTAAATTTCAAAAATCTAAACTTCAAAGTGTTAAATAAGTTCATTTTTTAAAAAAACTTTTTTTGTAATTTTAACAGTACAAATTTTTGATTTTTTTAGTAATTTGTACCAGTGATCTACATTTTTTTGCTGTAAAGCTTCAATCCATCTAAGACTTTTTAAAACTTTTTTGTACCAGTGCTGTAGTAAATTTCAAAAATCTAAACTTCAAAGTGTTAAATAAGTTAATTTTTTTAAAACTTTTTTTGCAATTTTAACAGTACAAATTTTTGATTTTTTTAGTAATTTGTACCAGTGATCTACATTTTTTTGCTGTAAAGCTTCAATCCATCTAAGACTTTTTAAAACTTTTTTGTACCAGTGCTGTAGTAAATTTCAAAAATCTAAACTTCAAAGTGTTAAATAAGTTAATTTTTTTAAAACTTTTTTTGCAATTTTAACAGTACAAATTTTTGATTTTTTTAGTAATTTGTACCAGTGATCTACATTTTTTTGCTGTAAAGCTTCAATCCATCTAAGACTTTTTAAAACTTTTTTGTACCAGTGCTGTAGTAAATTTCAAAAATCTAAACTTCAAAGTGTTAAATAAGTTAATTTTTTTAAAACTTTTTTTTGCAATTTTAACAGTACAAATTTTTGATTTTTTCAGCAATTTGTACCAGTGCTACACATTTTTTGCTGTTAGCTTCAATCCGGCTAAGACTTTTTTTTGCCATCTACATCTTTAAGCTTTTAAAGTAAGTGTTTTTTTTTTCGGTGGTTTTTTCATGCTAGTATTCCATTTTTTTATTATTATTTTAGATGAGTTTTCTTGAAAAATTAAACGAATTTACCTCATCTACAGATACCGAAAACAAGCCCATAATTAAGCTAAAGGACCTGCAACCCAACATCCCAAAGAAAATTTATCGTGTTCAGCTCACCAAATCCAAATTTGGCGGGGAATCCATCCTAGTGGAATTGGAGGAGAACGTCGTCACATTTCTGCCCAAAAGGTCTACCGAAATTTACAAGAACCACATCGACGATCTAAACAAAGGGGGCTTCAGTTTAGTTTTTATTGGCCTGCACGAGATATCAAAGAGCTGTGCTCCGAGGACCTTATTCAGAATAGAAAAAAATTAGGTGAGTTCAGTCATGAATTTCGCACTTACGTTTAAAAAAATCGAAGACCTACTTAAAACTGAGCACAATAGTTCAGCATATTCCAATAAAAACAAATGGCTACAACAAATCAGTACTCACCTCAGAAAATGCTCTTTAGCTGTAAAAAAATTTAATTTCACGGTAGGGCAAAAAAGACAAATTTATACCAAAATGGGGCAGTTGAAAAGGTTACGGTGTATCATTAAATTAGCGTCTTCCCAGGTAGTAGGGGAGGGCATTAGACAGGGGCGCGGCACTAAAGGGGGCGTTAAATGGGAAGACGTCAACGCGATTTTTAATAATCGGATTAGAACGGGGGTAATTATAAATTTGAAACACAAAGAGGTAAAAGATTTTTTGCAGGCCGCTTACAATTTATTCAAGTCAAAAATTTTACAAATTTTAAAAAATGATGCACCGTCGCTAAAAGTAAATGCTACATTTTGCGGCGATTTTTTAAAAAATGCTAGTGATGGCGGGGAAGTAATTGACATTAAATACTTTGGATCCCCAAATTTCGTTGTTGATTTGGGGACGGATTTAGCGCAAGAATATAAAAGCATTGTAGATTTTATTTTAAATAAACTTTCGGAATTTCAAGAAAAAGACAGTGGGTGGGCGCTGTCAAAAATAAATTTATTAGAAGTAGCTATTAACAAATTTGAAATTGGGAACGGTTCATCCTTCATTCCACTGCCAAAAGAAATATTAACGAAAAGGGCGTGCATAAACGTCCAAAATACGGACCTGGCGTGTTTTTACTGGGCCGTAACGAGTTTTTTGTTTCCAGCTAAAAATAACTCTCAATATACATATACTTACCCCCATTATAGTACAGTTTTGAATACAGACGGTTTAGAATTGCCTATGAAATTAACACAAATTTCAAAATTTGAAAAGTTAAATGATATCTCCGTAAACGTTTACGCTTTAGAACTAAATCAAACTAATAAAAAGTCATTTTACGTAGTGGTACCTGCACGTTTAACTAAAAATAAACATCCACGTCATGTAAATTTACTTTTAATTCAAGATGAATATTTTCCAAAATTAAACGACTACGAGGCTCCTCCCATCAACAATGAGGACACTACTACCAACACCATTAAATACCATTATTGTTGGATTAAAAATATGTCTAGACTAGTTTCAAGTCAACTCAGCAAGAGTGAAAATAAAAAATTTATTTGCGATAGGTGCTTAAACTATTTCCAAAGCGAAAAAAAACTAACGGACCACGAAATTTTATGCATAAACAGCAATGATTGTAAAATTTCTTTCCCCCCATATGATAACGTCGAATTTAAAAATCATGTATACAAGCAGAAATGTCCTTTTGTCGTGTATGCCGATTTCGAGTCAATTTTAGAAAAGTGTGATAAAAAGATATCCCATACAACTACCAAGTATCAACATCATAAAACATTTAGTGCAGGTTTCTACTTAAAATGCAGCTACGATAATCAGATTTCCTACTACAATAGTTATAGAGGGGAAGATTGCATGGACTGGTTTGCGAATCAAATGTTAGAAGTCGCGAAATTTATTGAATCTAAATTATTAAATATTGTTCCTATTTGTATGCCTACTGTCGCAAACGGTGTCTGCTGTCACATTTGCGACAATAGGTTTAAAGAAAAAGACATCATCGTTAAAGATCACGATCATTTTACGGGATTATTTAGAGGGTTCGCACATCAATCGTGCAATCTGAACTTCAAAAAACTATTTGTAGTGCCCATAGTTTTCCATAATCTTAGCGGATACGACAGCCATTTTATTATTAGAGATCTTGCTAAACGTGGACCTTTGAGTGTACTACCTGTGAACATGGAAAAATACATTTCTTTTACGCAGTATGAACCAGAAACTAAAATTAAATTCAGATATATAGACTCCTTTAGATTTTTGGGTACCAGTCTCGATGAGTTGGTGTCTACACTAAAAATAGAGGAGTTGATTACATTAAAAGGGGAATTTGGTAACTTGACTAATGAAACGTTCAAACTGTTGACGAGGAAAGGTGTTTTTCCATACGATTACATTGATAGTATTGATAAGCTAAATGATACCACTAGTCTTCCAGCAATTGAGAGTTTTTACAACAAATTAAATGATTGTCATATTTCCGCGGATGATTACACTCATGCGCAAAACGTTTGGCAAGCTTTCCAAATTCAAAATTTAGGCGAATATGCAGATTTGTATATGCGAACCGACATTCTCCTTCTTTGTGACGTTATGGAAAACTTTCGAACAACTGCTCTGGAAACTTACCAGCTAGATCCGGCATGGTACTATACTATGCCCGGATATACTTGGGATTGCATGCTCAAGTACACGAAATGTAAATTACAAATTTTAAAAGATGTCGACATGTTGTTGTTTGTTGAGGCATCAATACGTGGAGGAATATCTGTTTGTTCAAACAGATATTCTGAAGCTAACAATAAATACATGCCCGAATACGATTCTTCTAAACCGTCCAAGTACCTTATGTACTTTGACGTAAACAATTTATATGGGTGGGCAATGTCACAGTTCCTCCCCTATGGGGGGTTTGAATGGGAGCCCAATACAAACATTGACATTACTCAGATTCCCGACGATTCACCCGTCGGATATATTTTACAAGTTGATTTAGAGTATCCCGAAAGTTTACATGACGAGCACAAAGATTTCCCATTTTGTCCTGAACACCGTAAACCTCCCGGTTCCAAATTGTCCAAATTAATGACCACCCTTTACCCGAAAAAACAATACACTCTGCATTACCGTAATTTAAAACAAGCTCTCGAACAGGGCTTAAAATTAACGAAAATTCACAAAGTACTAAAATTCAAACAATCGGCTTGGCTGCAGTCCTATATCGAGCTGAATACTCGCTTAAGGACTGTAGCCACAAGCAATTTTAAAAAAACCCAGTTCAAACTCGCTAATAATGCCGTATTCGGTAAGACGATGGAAAACATCAGACTCCATAGGGTAGTGAAATTACTTACTTCTTACGAGGGTCGTTACGGTGCAAAAAATTTGATAGCCAGCCCCCGATTTCATAGTCGAAGAGTTTTTGACGACAAACTCATGGCTATCGAATTAAAGAAGGCCGAACTACTCTTCAACAAACCCCTGTATATTGGCATGGCTATCCTGGACATTTCTAAAACCTGTATGTATGATTTTCACTATAATTTCATGTTACCAACTATGGGGGTGGAAAATGTAAAATTAATGTACACTGACACCGATAGTTTTATTTACGAATTAAATTGCGATGACGTTTACAAAAGTTTGATTGGAGAGCATTTAGAAAAATTTGACACTTCTGATTACCCCTCAAATAACACCTATAAGATTCCTTTAGTAAATAAAAAAATTCCCGGTTTAATGAAGGATGAAGCTAATGGTAAAATTATGACACATTTTGTGGGATTACGATCAAAAATGTACAGTTATAAAGTGCAAGGTGGCAAAGTAGTGAAAAAATCAAAGGGGGTTAAGTCCAATGTCGTAAAAAATAAAATCATATTCGAGGATTACCTAAATTGTTTGCAAAATAATAATAAAAAATATATTACACAACACACTATTCGATCTTATTTGCATGATGTATATAGCATAAGTCAGACCAAAATTGGACTTAGCCCCTATGATGATAAGCGTCAACTACTTCCCCACTCACATGACACCCTTCCGTGGGGATATAAAAGTTAATTTTTTCTTTTTTTTGCCCTACCGTGGAGTTTAACGGGGAAAGTTTTTCAAAATTTTAATAAATTAAGATGTGATTACTGATTATTAGCTTGCCATAATTTTGAAATATTTATTGAATATGCAGAAATATTGTGCTTGGTTTCGATATGATTTACATGAAAATAAACGAGTGCGATTTTCAGACTGAACTATGTGTACCTAATAAATTATTTATAGTTTTTATGTATTAGTTATATATGTTTGCTTACTGTATTATTTGTAGTTTGCTTGGGTAATAAAAAATAAAATATAAGAAAGAAGTGTTTTATTTCAAAAAACTTGGTACATTTTTTTAATTTGAACAATGATTTAATATATCATTAATTACATCATCTTTATAGTAATACATGTACTCTTGTAGAGCATTTTTTTCTAAACAATTTGGCATAACAGCACAAATTAAAATTAAAGTATTAAATCTACTAGTGTCACAAATACTATTGAAATTAACAGCAAAATAAGCTCGTGTAGAGGCTATTAAATTACAGTAGAATGTATTAAAGTTCAAGTCTTCTAGCAACGAAATGTAGTTCTTCACTAAATTGCAATTTGCTTCAAGGATGTCGGAAACATCATACTCGTCCAGATAGAACTCGACTCCATGTTTGTTTGCAAGTAGAAACTTGGTATCGTCGTACACTAATTGAGTAACTTTACAAAAGTCTCCACACGGGAAAACTACAGGATCGTATTCGTCAGGAGGTGACGGTAGATTCTCGTGAAAAAAGTCATCGTATCTTTGGCGCAGCAATTCAATAAAAGTAGTCCACTCAAATGTACCAAACGAAATTCTTCCGGGTCGAAGTAAAGGTGTTAGCGTTATTGCAGGAGTAAAGGTTCTGGTCGGACTTATTCCGCACAAAAGTGCATAACTTCTTAGGGAAAAGTTCGTTTCCAGTAGATGGTATCGCTCCAATTTAGCAGCATACTCGTATGAAATTAAAGCTTGGTCGATTTCCTCAACACAATCATTAAGCGTCACTGCATAAGGTGAAGGAGGTGTTGGCGACGGTGACGGCGATGACGATGCCGAGTCACTTTCAAAAACAATTTCACAAGAACTATAACCACTATCTTGACTACTCATGTTGTCGGTTGGTTGATTTAAATTGTAGGTGCACCACACGACTGAATAAAATGTAGGTTCGCACACACGCACTTGTATTTATATACCCCCACTATGAGGAAAAAGCGGTAAGTTTGAAGGTTATTCAAAAAAGGCCCCTTGAATTGCTAAATTTGTTCGTATTTTCCATAAGATTCTATACAAAATCAGTCTTGGATAGACAAAAATTCTATTGTTTAAATGTTTTATTTTGTAAAGTATTATACATTTTATTTCTATGAGTTATATTTAAAACGGGATTAATAATTTTAGCAGCTTCTTCTATTCGGCGTTTAAAACGTAGTTGATTAAGATATCTTGATTCCCAATCACTTGTTTCAACATCTAATGATTCCCATATGTGAACGTGATTGTAATCTTCATTAAAAGTTACTTTCTTCATATCTTTTCTTTAAGAACATCGGGGTATTTGAATATAAGTTCTAGTAATAAACTATATGTAATCGGATGCGCTTGTTTTATAGGCTCCATTGTAGTAAGAGCTGTGTTGATGATATCTTCCTTGTTTTTAACCGCCATTTGTAAAATTTTTAAGAAACCTACAAACTGCTGGCTTTTTAATACTTCAATGTTGTGCGTAATTAAGGGCAAGCATCTCCAGAGCTCGGAAAGGGAAATTGATCCTAACCAGACAGTAGCATGTCCAGTTAATACTTTCAAAACAGTAATGCTTTCAAAATTTTCAAACTGTAACAAAAACCGGCTAACATCTATTGATTCCTCCTTTCCCGCTGTTATAAAATCTTCAATAGTTTCTTTGAAGGATAAAAACTCCTTCCACTCTTTTTCACTAAACACGATACAGTTTCCTTTGTTTGCAGATATTTTCACACACGGAGCAAAATTTAAATCATGCGACAGACTCACTGCGACATATTTCGTATTCGATTTATTCAGGTAGCACCTTTGTTCACCCAAATAGATATTTTTCACTTTTGATTTTTCTGTAAATTGCATGATGACTGACTGACTAACTTCACCGGAGAAAGTCTTAATATTTATTAGTATGAAAAAAATGGGTGGGGATTCTATATTTCTTAACTCCATAGCACATTCAGTGTGTTAGGCCTGAATGGTATTTAGCTTTCCCATTTTATGGTACAATCACATTTAACGGATTTTTCTATAAATAATCAAAGAATATTTCTTATCAACATTTTTCAATCCGCTTTGACTATTTGTTTAATTTTCATTCAACAACCTCTTTTACTCATAAATTAAAAACCTTTTTTTGTTTTAATATGATTTATTAAGGATATCTAAACATTATTGAATAATTATTTTCACCGTAATTGGTACAGTTGCATTTTGTAAAGACTCCTTCTGACCACGGATTGCTGCAAAATGTTGTAAACTGATTCCCTGTTTTCATTAGATGTTGAACTATTTTGCATGCGTAACCTTTTCTTCTGTGTTTGTCAAATGTATATATATAATTTAATATTCTGGGAACATCATGTTGTCCTAATGGATCGAAATCACATCTTGATAATAAGGCGAACGCTGCAACTTCATCACCGATGTAGAGGATGTAACAAGATATTCTAGTTTCTTGACTCCATTGTTCAATTAAAAGATCTTTTACAGGTAAACGCAATATTTTATTTACAGCTCTTTTACCTATGAGAAATTCAATTTTTTCCATCTCGATTGTTTAGGACCGAACGACTTGTGTTAATTGTACTCTCTGTTCGTTACCACATATACAAATGGAAAGATAAAAAAGTGAGTGGGGGTCTAATAATCACGGTATGTTCACGTGAAAAGGGGCTTTTTCGCGATGTTTTAAGAAATACTCGTTCTCAATAAAATACGTGTTTCTAGGTTATCACTTCATTCATATTGTTTTTAAGTTTTCAAAATTCAACATGGCTGCGCTCGTGGGCGAGTTCATTGTTACAAGAGGGGGTGCCACGTGTAACAGCACGTCTGTGAAAAGTCTTATGCAATAATTTTATAAGTTGCACAAATTAGGTACCCATTTGCATAACTGTCGCGCTAGATAATCCGGTTTTACAAAGGAGCATCTCACATAAAATTTTATTTACACTTTATTTAACTATATTACATTGGTAATAATAACTTGTAGTGTATCTCTAAAAAATAGGTTAAACATTTGACGTTCACGTGGCGTAAAACGTGAGGTGCGTGACGTAAAACGTGAGGTGCGTAGTGTAAAACGTGAGGTGCGTGACGTAAAACGTGAGGTGCGTGACGTAAAACGTGAGGTGCGTGACGTAAAACGTGAGGTGCGTGACGTAAAACGTGAGGTGCGTGACGTAAAACGTGACGTGTGTGACGTTTACGTGACGTGTGTGACGTTTACGTGACGTTTACATGACCTTTTTGACTTCATCCTGTATGGTAATTAAAAGTCTCTCTCTCTCTCTCTCTCTCTTTTTAAAAAATTTATAAGAATAACTGTAAAATATATATACGTACACATTTCTTACATTTTCATTTATATTCAACATGTGTGTTGGTAAAGTACTTGTACTGCTTCTCTTAACAGCCCACGCAAATTCTGCGAACGTTACTCTAGAATATTTTGTATCATTTTTGCAACGGTTTGGCTACATTAATCAAAATGAAATCGTAGGTGATAGCCTTAAAAATGTGTTAGCAAATTTTCAAGAAAAATATAATCTACCTGTGGATGGAACTCTGAACGCTGCCACTATTCAATTAATTAATAAACCTAGATGTACTGTTGGTGAAAATTCATTTACAACGATATCAAGATGGCAAAATAAAACGAGTTTGCGATGGTATTTTCCTCAAGCCCGTTCGGAACATCTTTTAACAGCTCAAAAGGCTTTTGCAATATGGGAACGTGATTCCAATTTCAATTTTCAACTAGTTCAATTTCCAACACCGAAACCCGACATTACTATAACCGTCGTACCCAAAAAACATGATTTTCGAGAAAGCTGCACAGGTCACCATCGATGTCCACAAAACTTTGATGGGCCTGGGAAAATATTGGCTCACGCACATTTTCCTAGTGCTAATGGATGTATTGAAATTCATATGGATGCTGGCGAGCAATGGTATTTTGGGGATGATGATGATAATGTTCCTGATGGTCAAGTAAGCTTTCTTATGGTGTTGGTACATGAAATCGGTCACACCCTTGGGTTAGGACATAGTGAAGTAGAGTCTGCAATTATGTTTCCATGGTATCAGCAAAAGTTAACTCCTCTAGATGAAGATGATAAGAATGCATTAGAATTCTTGTATGGTCCACGACGACGACGAACGCCGACAACAACGACAACGACAACGAGCACAATTTATCCTCCAACCACTCGAAAACACATTTCTTCTTCTATATACCAATAATAACGAAGTTAAACGAAGTTAAACGCTAATGCCTTTATGACAACGTTCATTGCGCATGCTTTTCTTTAAATTTAGCGTCTATGTCCCCTTTACATGATATCTGTCTTTTTCGTCATTCAATTGGACCAATAATAATGAAGTTAAGCGCTTTGTGCCCTTATGGTCACGTTCAGTGCGCATGCTTTTCTTTAAATTTGACATCTACGTCACTTATAGATAATGCCTGTTTTTTCCGCGATTCAATTGGACCAATAACAGTGAAGTTAAGCGCTTTGTGCCCTTATGACAACGTTCACTACGCATATTTTTTCTTTAAATTTGACATCCACGTCACTCATAGATAATGCCTGTTTTTTTCCTCAATTCAATTGGACCAATAACAAGGAAGTTAAGCGCTTTGTGCCCTTATGGCCACGCTCATTGCGCATGTTTTTTCTTTAAATTTGACATCCACGCTACTTATAGATAATACCTGTCTTTTTCGCTATTCAATTGGACCAATAACAGCGAAGTTAAGCGCTAATGCCCTTTCGGCAACGTTCATTGCGCATGCTTTTCTTTAAATTTGACATCTACGTTACTTATAGATAATGTTTGTTTTTTCCGCGATTCAATTGGACCAATAACAACGAAGATAAACGCCTTGCGCCCTTATTTCACCATTCAATTGGACCAATAACAACGAAGTTAAGCGCTTTGTGCCCTTATGGCAACCATCATTGCGCATGTTTTTCTTTAAATTTGACATCCACGCTACTTATAGATAATGTCTGTTTTTTCCTCAATTCAATTGGACCAATAACAACGAAGTTAAGCGCTTTGTGCCCTTATAACAACGAAGTTAAGCGCTTTGTGCCCTTTCGGCAACGTTCATTGCGCATGTTTTTCTTTACATTTGACATCTACGTCACTCATAGATAATGCCTGTTTTTTCCTCAATTCAATTGGACCAATAACAACGAAGTTAAGCGCTTTGTGCCCTTTGGCAACGTTTATTGCGCATGTTTTTTCTTTAAATTTGACATCTACGTCACTCATAGATAATGCCTGTTTTTTCCTCAATTCAATTGGACCAATAACAACAAAGTTAAGCGCTTTGTGCCCTTATGGTCACGTTCATTGCGCATGTTTTTTCTTTAAATTTGACATCTACGGCACTTATAGATAATACCTACCTTTTTCATAATTAAATTGGACCAATAACAAGGAAGTTAAGCACTAATGCCCTTTCGGCAACGTTCATTGCGCATGCTTTTCTTTAAATTTGACATCTATGTCACTTATAGATAATGCCTGTTTTTTCCGCGATTCAATTGGACCAATATTAGCGAAGTTAAGCGCTTTGTGCCCTTATGGCAACATGTGACAGATGACAGATGACAGGTGACTTCTTCTTTTTTGGCTGAACTGCCAACTCGTTCAAGACCAGTATTTCTAGGGACAGGTGACAGATGCCAGATGACTTCTTCTTTTTTGACTGAACTGCCAACACGTTCAAGACCAGTATTTCTAGTGACAGGTCACAGATGAGAGGTGACAGACGGCCGGTGACAGGTGACTTCTTCTTTTTTGGTTGAACTGCCAACACGTTCAAGACCAGTATTTCTAGTGACAGGTCACAGATGAGAGGTGACAGATGGCCGGTGACAGGTGACTTCTTCTTTTTTGGCTGAACTGCCAACACGTTCAAGACCAGTATTTCTAGTGACAGGTCACAGATGAGAGGTGACAGATGGCCGGTGACAGGTGACTTCTTCTTTTTTGGCTGAACTGCCAACACGTTCAAGACCAGTATTTCTAGTGACAGGTGACAGATGCCAGATGACTTCTTCTTTTTTGGCTGAACTGCCAACACGTTCAAGACCAGTATTCTAACGCCACCTAGTGACAGTTTCTGGAACTTTGGCACCATTGACGCCCTCTAGTGACAGTTTCTAGAACTTTGGCACCATCTGGTGACAGATGACATGTGACAGATGAAAGGTAACATAGCGCTTTAAATTTGCCATCTACGCCACTCATAGATAATGCCTGTTTTTTCCTCAATTCAATTGGACCAATAGCAGCAAAGTTAAGCGCTTTGTGCCCTTATGGCAACGTTCATTGCGCGTGTTTTTCTTTAAATTTGACATCTACGCCACTCATAGATAATGCTTGTTTTTTCCGCGATTCAATTGGACCGATAACAAGGAAGTTAAGCGCTTTGTGCCCTTTTGGCCACGTTCATTGCACATGTTTTTTCTTTAAATTTGACATCTACGCCACTTATAGATAATGCCTGTTTTTTCCGCGATTCAATTGGACCAATAACGAGGAAGTTAAGCGCTTTGTGCCCTTTTGGCCACGCTCATTGCGCATGTTTTTCTTTAAATTTGACATCTACGCCACTTATAGATAATGCCTGTTTTTTCCGCGATTCAATTGGACCAATAACAAGGAAGTTAAGCACTAATGCCCTTTCGGCAACGTTCATTGCGCCATCTAGTAGTGGTGGCAGTTTCTGGAACTTCAGCATAATTGGACTAAACATGGCCGCCGCCGCCGCCGCTCTCCAACGCCATCTACTAACACTTTGTGGAACTTTGGCACCACCAACGCCATCTACTAACACTTTGCGGAACTTTGACATTATTGGACTAAAAATGGCCGCTCTCGAAATTTGAATTTGCCGCGCAACAGCGACACTAGCGCCACAAACGCCCCTGGTGGCAGAAACGGGAAATAACGCAGAACCGACTTTGTATTACTACTATCCTGTTTGTCCTAAACTGGAATTTCTTAGATTAATATTTATTGACAATATTTTTATTAAACATATCCATATGCAAACACATAAAAAACCGTAATTTATTTATATTGTCGCTAAACCGATAAAATCCTAGTACAAATGGATTTATGATCTAAAAGTATCAAAACTATTATTTACCGCTAAATGTATATTTTTCTTTAATTAATGTCAACGAATTCAATTATTAAGTTCATTAACCTCGTGTTCTATGTAGGCTTTGTTACTATTTCCTATCGCTCCTATAGGAAGAGCATTAATAATTAGCAAGCAACAGAAAATGCTCTAGTGGAAAATCACCTTCGGGGTACATAATTAAAGTACTTTATTAATTATTAAAAGAAGAAAAAAATAGCTTTCCTATAGGAAATGTTGAATTGGGAAATGATTTGAATAGGAAAAAATTGACAATTATTTGATTGCAAAAACGAAAAATGTTGAACATTGCAAAACTAATTCCGTAATAGTAAAATTAAATTAAAGTTATACTTTTAACTTATTTCCTGGGTTTTTGACTCTCGTATGTGAACTTTTATAGATTAAATCGCAAAATTGACAGAGATGGTCCGTGTATATATCGACGCGTATGTCAACAGAAAAACCACTTTTCTCGCCAACATTTTCAGCTCTTTTTATGTCATTCAATCTCGGCCTAAAAAATGCTGTTTGGTTTATAATTCCACGAACTAAAAAAATTTCATTGATTTTAATAATAATAATAATAATAGTCCTAGGAATAATGCATCTGATTTGGATTTTCAGGATAGCAGTGCCTAAGAAAAAATATGGATGAACAATATGGTAGAAGAACATTAATATATAAAAGTGACCTTGTTAAGAAATAACAAAAAATGTATTGATTATTGGAAAAACATTTCAGCTCTCTGCCTACAAAAAGTTAGTTTATATGAAAACGAAACCAATCTAATTCAAATGGAATTCAGCTTTGGGGATATATAGTAAAGAGAACAGAGATAAGATTTAAACTTAATAGTCGCTACCAACTCGTTAGTATTAAGCAATAATTAGAAGAAAATAAAGATTATAGCAATAACTTCGAACAGTGTGGATAAAAGCATCAACGCAAAAAGCTTGGGAATATTTTATGGATACAACTTGACCAATTCGAAAAAAGAAAAGCCTAAAAGAAAAAAGATAACAATGAAAAAAAAAAGCAACCAAACGACATTTTATATTTTCCAAACATACCTTCGAATTACTTTATTAGCATATGCTTTTGACATCGGCTGTGACTGCGCCTTCCGTGCGAGATCTTAAATGTTTTTCATTTTGATTTGAGATTTGCATCAAGGGAACGGTAGGAAACTAATCAGGAACGTACTCCAGATCCAAAGTAAGCCTTCACAACCCACCCATTTTTATAAGAGTATTCTTGAAAATGTTAATAATAATTTATATTTTATTTTACTTATAAAAAGTACATTGATTCGAAAATTGGTACCATAAATACATTGATCAATTTTAAATTGAAAAAATCGCATTTGCTTCTGAAAATAACAAAACACTTTTTTTTATATATTTTAGTGAAATAAAAAATTCCCTTCTCTAGAAAATATTTACTACGGTTAAAAAACGCTCATAGCAAACAATTAAAACCTTTATGCATATTGTAATATAAGAAATTTTGATTTTCGGCAACTCGGGAAGTAAAATATACAATCCAGCCCTGATGTTACAAAGTAGTGTAGGATTGGGGTTCTATTAAGAATACACGGTTTTGCTTTCACTGGCACCTTTATATTGGTTTGTACACTATCGCAGCAAGATGGTGATAGATCAGTCTCATAAAATATGGAACGTAATTGGTTGTAAGAAGGATATAGTTTGTTGTTTATTACTTCATCAACATTGTTAAAGATTTTCATTTTCATAGTGCAAAATATTTTTATTTCTTTTACAGAATTACTTGCAGTACCTACACCAAGTATTCTAAAAAATAAGAAACCTTTGAAAATATTCACACTTATCCTGATAAAAACAGTACCTTACATTTTTCTCTTTTAGTCTTATTCCACTTTATAAGCTTCACAATTCCTTAGTTTTTCAATCTACCCATCGATTTGAGCCATCATGATTTCCAACTTCAGTAAAATTATTTATTGTCATGAACCAATTGCCCTTATCAGCAACACTCTGTAAAATTTTTATGTTGCTTACTTTTTAACATGCAATTACCCAGCAGGGCATTAGAACTGGATCAACCTGTGTTTTGATAGTTTAATCATCCAAACAGTGAACGCACGTAATAATCATTGTGCACATGGACACTAGTCGAAGCAACCTGGTAGTCTATTCGGTGTTGGGAAAGATGCGGTCCCATTACATTTGAGGTCCTATTTTGATTTATTGAATAACGATAAAATTCAAGTGAGACAGTTGCTGTCTTGTGATTAATAATGGGATACCTGCTAATGTTAAATAATAATTCCAAAAAGTCTACCACAAAATGAATTTTTATGCCTAATACGGCTGATCACAACTTCCATCCCAAACAAAATTTTGAAATTTTCTTTAAAGATATTTATCATGAACCTGACAGAATTAACCAAAAAATTATTAATAGACTTGCTGCTTTCTTCTAGCCCGTCACAACAATTTAGGGGCACTTTAACAATTTTCATGTTAATAGGACTTAATTAAATATATACAGATGGTCAATTGTGATATTTCAAAATTTAGTTTTCACAACGCTTAACGTCAAAGTTTGAAACTAGAGTTTCTTGAATATGAAAATTAATAATTTGTTGGTATTTGGGTGAATTTTATAAAGTTGATTAATACGTAGTCTTAGCAGAAAGAAAAAAATATCAAAGACTCTTCTACGATTTGTTCTTAATACATACAAGCGTTTTCTCAATAATAATATTATCCATTATTCGGAATGAAATAATTTAATTGACCAAGTTTTATAAAGTAAATCTCAATTTCTTAATGTAAATATCAGAGAAAAAACCAACTTAACTGTGAAACATTAAATCAGAATGTTTCTGCTGTTAATTTTCATTTGAAAATAGGGTAAGAATATTCCGAAGCTCCCCAGTTTTTAATAGTATCTTGTAGGCTTGGTGTACATTCTAGTTCAATTAGTAAAAGACGGTCTCTTGTGATGTGAAGTGACACACCATTTTAAAGGTGGTCTTTTCTCTGCAAGGTTTTTCAAATAACGTGATACAGTTTTAGAGAAATTTGATATTGCACTTTTTTTTTACTAAAAAGACTTAAAATTTCTGCTTGTAATCTTCCCATTATTATTTTCGTTAGCCTTGTGAGTTTGTCGGCCCTTTTATTTCTTTCATATTTTCTTTTTTGTACCGACATACATAAGTAAATATAAGACTTTGTTTTTAATTTTAAAATGGGATTATTATATTGAATCAAGAATCAAAAAGCAACATTAATTAGGTTTAAATATCCAACCTGAGGAAGTACAAATAAACTGATTATTAAATTTTAAAGTATTGTTTTCAATTTCAATATTTTAAGTAGAGAATTCATCGATTATTTTTAAGTTTTATACCTGATACTTCGGTTCCAAAGTATTCGAGTCTAAGGAATGTTCAAATACCTTTTCGTATTTTAACCCAACGGATTTCGAATCGTCGCATTGGAAACAAATTTTCTCTCTAATGTGTTGTTTTGGCTGTTCGATATGTCGGTAACCAATTTAAGAATGAATTCTTAAATATTTTTCTTTTTTAAAGATGGTCTCTGGATGTTTCAATAGCTCAAAAAGTTTTACAATGTTAATTAGCATTTTGATTCAAAAACATAACAAATATGAATCTTGGGTTAATTGTCCCATGGACACAGCCCATTAAATGAGTAAATAAAATAACGCTTTGCCATTAAATATTATAAATATAAATATTTTAAATATATTATAAAAATATAAAATATTCCAGATATATAAAACATTATACAAGTATAAAATATTGTAAACATCCAATATATCAAAATGATATAAAATATTTTATAAATCAAAAATCTTATAAAAATATAAAATAGAACAATTAAACAGAGCGTCTACGACGAGCTACTTTCTTATTTCTAGTTTTTTTGTCCTTTTTAACTTTAGGGATTTTCGTTGATGATTTTTCGTTGGTTGTCGCAGATGGTCTTTTTCTCTTCAATCTTTCAAATGTCTTGTTCGTTTTTGTCTCGACCGTGTCCAAAACACGAGAAGAGTTACTCGGACCCGGTAGTGGTTGTTCTAATATGGCACCCGTGCGAGACTGATAATGGGTGTTGGCTCTGTGAGTGGCACCATTTCCGTTGTTATTAGTTCGATTCGCTACAACATATGGCATACCATTTCTTGTACGTCTTGGTCTTATGTACCGACAATCCATTTCTTGATAAAAATATAAAGCCGCATTGAATACTAAGTCACTGGCAATATAGACGAAAGGGAGAAACACACTCAATGAAGTGGCCTGATACGCTCCACAAAAAGTGAAAAACCACTTTTGAAATAATATTCTTCCTGCTATCAAGGACAGTTCACTATACATGATATTTTAGATTTTTTTAATAATAATAACACTTATCAAATTTTGGATAGAACTAAACGAATAAACTTATATGTCATTAAAATGTCAAATATAAATAACAAATATTCATTTGTTTAGTTGATAATCAGTTACTAATAGCTGTGTGACATAAATATAAACACAGAGTTTTTGATTTAAAATAGCCAAAGATGTTTGCAAATTTTTTAAGCCTTAATAAAATATACAGAAAGGACATTATTTATTTAAAAGTACAAAAATACTGCTTAGTGTAGAATAATTAAATATTTTTAATCATGGTTTAGCTATTTTGATGCAAAGAGAAAATTATATCGCTCTAATAATAGTAAATAAAAATACTGCCGGAAAATAATATTCAGCACCAAATTTAAGTACTTTTGAAATCATTTTACCCGTAGTAATTCATCTTCAATTTCAGCGTCTGAAACTGGACTGCTCGGTCGTCTCAAATATAAACAAATTTAAATATGTGCACCAAGAAAAAAAATGTGTGCCGACTTTATTATGGAAGATAGTCCTCTAAGCAGTCTGACAGCTCTAGCTCCACCTCTTATAATAATATGTAGTGGTGAAAGGTTTAGCAAAACATCTAAGGCTCCTATTTGAATTGTTCTAATCGCTCCTGTGGCATTAAGACAGGTTAGCCTCTGAATACCATTGAGCAGTTCTGCAGCCACAACCTGTTAAATTTTTGATTACCAGCCAGCGATCTATAGGTTATTATCACAGGCCTTATAACTCTTGTGTATAGCCATAAGATCATTTTAGGTTGTAAGCTTCAGATTTTTTTATGCCCTTCTGTTGGTATTGCTTCTATGTCAGCTTCTCTTCAATTTCTCTTTATTGTCCCACTTATTGACGATGTTGAGTGTTCTACGAGTTCGCACACTTTTTTCTTGGCTAACATTAAAAAATTATTTGGCTTATTATGAAACCTTATACACCTCTAGATATATACGAAACGACAAAGATTTAAAATTTCAACTTATTGCTGGAAAAATTGAAAAATCTAATTAGTCACAGACAGACAGAAAAAATTTGGAACCAAAAAAAGAGAAAATTTTCATTAATTATGAAGATGCAGCGTGACAAATCGTACACTATTTCGTGATAAAAACAATTTGTTTTATTAATTTTATGTAATTTTTCTGAACTTTGTATTGCTCCTTCAAGCTATACTATATGATGGAACTAAATTTGTAGAAATGGTCGATTCTTGATTTCAAATGGTCCAATTTGAACTTACTTACCTTGAAGTGTAGAGAGGGTGAAAATGAAAGTGGAATTTTAAAACGCTTTTTCGCACTTTTGTTTTTGAATATAGAAACATGAAATTTATAAATTACTTATACTGAAATCATAATTTCGTATCTATTTGGATGAATTTTGTAGAGAGCGTCATATTTATCATTCACTTTTTTTTATTTTTCAAGTTAGTGTTCTTTTTATTAAAAAGTTTTCAAAATACCTTTATTTAATAATAATCATTATTGATTGGTTGCGGGAATTAAATTCGTATTTGTTAAAAAACATTATTTGATTTTACACCATTTAGACTGTTTGGGATATTTTAATATTTTCAATAACTTTTGAATAGTATCTAGAAACTAAAAAACGTTAACAAAAGATGCAGCAGAAAAGTTTCTTTTTTATTTGTTTTTCTATATCAAGTTCATAAGTTAGTTTAGTAAAAAAAACTTAGTACTTGCTTTATACTTCCAATTATTTGCAGAAATGTTATGTACCTGATACAGGTTTAAGAGAGGAGGTAGCATTTTTTAAAAAGAAATGGGACAATAAAATCGCTTTAATTGGAAAACGATAATTTAATGGTAATTAAGTCCTGTTTTTTGTTGGATTCATGTGGCTATGACATTGTCGTTAATCCCACTTCGGACACCAATAAAATTTGATCGTAATTTGATCACTTTACTGTCATTGGTATAATTTCTTTCCTTTTCAAACGCTAAATGTAATTGTACTTTTTTTCCACTTTTAAATGAATCACTACTTCATTTCTTTTTTTTGATTTTTTTATTGGTGACATTTTGCCAGATTTTTGTTTATTGAAATATGAAATATGCCCAAACTAATTCAATAGTATTAAAATTCCAATGGTATTTTATTATTTAAACATTTACTCATTAATTTTAATTCAAGTATATACGTAAATTTTAAATAAAAACTAATAGGATGACACCTAAAACAGGGGCAAATTAAGTGATCACATTTTTCAGATTCAACCTATCAAACATGTCGCTTATATTTTTGTCTTTTTTAATAACTAAAATTATAAATTCTCGAAATTATCTTCTCTATCAATTAATACACCTCATAATGTTTATTATTTTATACTTTAACATTGCCCTCAGTGATCTAATTGTGTATTGAAAAAGTTGTAATTTTACCATATCTTTGTATTTTCGTTAATTTCTAATATTAAATTTAAATTTTAAACATGGAATAATTGTCCCTAAGATTTGCGTTTTCTGAAAGCACAATTTAACTTCAACCTTTTTGATGTAAAGTCTGTACGACATAAAGATTTCCAATTTTGATTCCAATCTCGCGATATGGACGACAATTAAAATGCAAACTTTTGCCAAGTTCGAAACTAAATTAAAAGTATGACTTGAGTCGAAATTAATCTTAATATCACCTTTATTGAATTTTTCTTTAGTACGGTTATTTTAAATCAATTTTTTGGCTATAAAATAAGGCGTAGTTAGTTGTTAAGATAGGGACTTTTCTAAACTATATTATGTATGTCATTTAATTATCTATATAACTAAATAAATACCTCAGTTCATACTTATAACAACTTGAATTTAATTATTTATAATACCCAAGAACTTGTTTTGTAACCTTTGTACACGTTTTGCAATCTAGGTAATGTAAGCCCACGAAGCTTTACCATAATAACGAATAGAGCTAATTATGTATAACGTTCTAAGCAATTTTCTCTATTTGAACTAAAACAGTTTGTAAAGTGTGTTTTCAAATCACCGACTGGTTTTGTTATTACTTTAAAAATAAGTGCTTGTGGTACTGCAAAAATATTTTGTTCCCTCTTTGTCACTTTTTAATTAAATATCATTCAACGTCGTGATGCAGATAAAAATTATACGAGAAATTTTTAATGTAATCATAATTATCGAGGCAGGGGTAGAACCATCATTTTATAATTACCTAATTTTTGAGTTTTGATTGCATAAATCGTTTCAGGCAAATTTTACATTAAGTTTTCTATTATTATTCTAAATTTGCAACTTCTACTTACCCAAATATATAGTTATTATTTAAGCTAACATTCATATTGTACAATGGTTTCCAGAATTGGTTTACTTAAATAAAAAAATTGGGAAAAAAAAGTGCAATTTGTTATAAAATTCGACAATTGCAATGAAAAATCTAATTATTTTAAATTGTTATTATAACTAATACACAATTATTTCGATAAATATATTGAACCGTAAAAATTTTAATACAATTGTATATTTGTTTATTTAAGGGTGTATTATTCCCAAGTTTTTATAAATAAAATTGGTAGATGGCGAGTGGTTCAGTTCCCGCAGCAAATTAAAACTTAAGCAAAAAAAAGTTGAACTAGGATGTGCTAACTGTTTGTCGGAATGGTAAAGAAATGTTTTAAAATTGGTGGTTGGGGCCATCTTGACTAGTTGCGAATTTCTTATTGTATGTTGGATTATTCAGTATTGCATTTTTTGACTAGAAAGTTTGTACAAGAGATAACCAGTATATATTTTGTTGGAATTAAGAACCAACTTAGGTGGTTAAAATTCTAAAGATAGGAAACAAGAGTAAGAGACATTTATTAAGTTTAATTCTTAAGTATCTGTTTTTGTATTCAGATAACTTATTAAATTGACCAAAAACTCTGTCTATGAAAAAGTGTAACGAATTTTTGTCAAAAGTATAGCTAAAATGTTAGAACTGTGAATTTTTAGAAACCTCTTAAAGGAAAACAGGAATGCCTGCTTCGGGATCAACACCACTTAAACTATAAATCTCTTAAGAATTAAAAAAATATTTATTTGAAATAATCAACTATATCAGAGATATAATAATTCTAAACTAAGATAAAGTATAATATGGATCTTTTAAATTATTAAATAACTTTGTTTCATTACATTATAATATTAAACCGACAGCCAGTGGCAATACCGAATAAGCCAAATAATAAGGGCGCCACTTCTTGGGCTCGAGGGTAATTTCTTTTCGAATCATACAACGCCTTTGCTCTTGTTAAAAAGTTAGTAGAATTTTTTAAGTATCGTCGCTCCACATCTAAGTTCAGCCGGTTGATTAAATTCGGAAAAAATTGTATTAGCGTAGACGAAGTTACTACTGGGAGATCGGTTAATTAAATTAATTAATAATGGGAATAAATATACATTTCAAAAGTTTGGGACAAAAATCATGTAATTCTTTAATTTTTTTAATCTTGTCATTTGTAATAAGTCATGGTTATCATTAAACGTAAAAAACCATAATATATCTTCACTTCTTTCGCATTAATTAATTAAATTAACTGACCAGTGAAGATATCATGTATTTTATATAATTCATGTTATTTATTTATTATTCTACGAGTAAGTACGGTTTCCACTTGCAATTACATAGTCAGATTAATATCAATTTGCCGACAAATTCTATCTCAAAAAGATCTCATGTGCACTGCTCGGCACGTACCGTCCTCCGAGAGACCAAAAATCAAGGTAGAGTGTTATAACGACAATTGGATTTATTGAAGAGTTCCTGAGGTATAAAAAATGGATATTAAAAATCACCACTGTTATAATTCTCATAATAAAATGGATAAGTAAGATGATAAATATCTTTGTACTTTTTTAAATTTATTTATTGTTATTACAATATAAATACCAATTGGATATTATTATACACGGTAGCTAGCAACTATTTTAAATAAATCCAAGAGAAGAAAAAATAGGCACGTTAGAGGAATATCTGTGACCTATTTATATTTAAAAAAGTCTTAAAATAACTGTAACTATATCTTTTTTTTTATTTAAAATGTGTAGTCAGCAGGAAAACTTAGTTATTTACATAATATATTTAAGTTATATTTAAGATGATCGTTTAAAATTGTATTGGTCTAGCATTTATTCTATAACGACTGTATTATCATTCGCAAATCTGAATTTAAATTAATAGACAGGTTTTACAGAATAAAAATGTGGAGAAATGTTCAGGAAGCTTTGATGTTTGATTTACATAAATATTCTTCAAATGGCGGGCCAGGAAGTTTGAAATAAATTTGAATTGATGATTTTTCGATTAAAAAAATGTCGATGCTTTATGGAAATATAAAGTAGATAACAAGATTTTCACTTAAATACTTTTCCTGAATTTTCGTGTCGTTTGATCCCATAAATTTTTACTTTTCATTATTTAAATAATATACCTTTATTTAAAATAATAACGTGGTTGTTGAAATAAAATTCTTATTCCTACAGGATTTAAATTTCTCACCTTATGCCTTTCTATAAGAAAATAAATAAGAACATGTGTTCAATTATATCTAATTAGTACCTATTTATTTTCTTTGATAGAAATACCAAATATGTTTTTATCGCGAAAAACGAACTAACCGGAGCATAATTCTATGTCAAAACTTTTACTCGGTGCAGTTCGGTTCAAAACCATTGAAAAATTCATCAAATAAAAAATGATTTAAAGACAGTCAACATTATAAGTGTCATAATACATTACAAATTCTCGCCTCCATTTCTAGTTATTTCAAATGTTCTAAATTTTTAGCAAGATGAGCCATTCAAAGAAAAATTTACTAGCTTTTCCGAAACCTACTGGACAAAGAGAAGAAAGAAAACCAGATCGTAAAAAATCTTCACCTTATGCAGCCAGTAAGTATGAATCTCAGTTTTAATAACATTTAATAGCTCTATACGGTAGTGACAAATGTGAATACCCAGAGAGAAAAGATTGTTTGAATCGACAAAAAATTATTTAGATTAAATAAATTATTCAAATAGATCGGATACAATATTTTATATGACACAAATAAATTCCAAAATAAGTAACTGATTCGAATAAATCAAATTTAATATACATTATCTTTGATTGTTTCAATCAATAAAAATAATCAATTTTATGAAAAAGTTTTTGTTTAAAAATTTTTTTTTTTCGAAATCAATGATTATTAATAAAATACTGAACCTAAGACGTTTAATATTTAACGTATGCTTCACATGCAGTTTATTTATATATATTTCTTAATTTCTGTAACACCAAAACTAATTCCAAACAAAATGATATCCTAAATTAAAATCGTGTAAATACGAATATGGTAAGTGCGACCAAAATGAAAAAGTTAGTAATAAGATAGCAGATGAAACAAAAATAAATATTATAAGAAAATAATGACATAAAAATAACTAAAATAAGAACCAAATATAACTAAAATGCAATTAAAATCATGAGCAGATAAGTATGGAAGAGATAAAAGTTAAACAATGTTAGAAATGAATGAGACAATCTAGAAACCGAAATATTCAAAGTGGATAAAAGATATTTTTTCTGTAGTACTCTATTGCTAGAAAAAGGAAAAACAGAAAACAATTGGAAAATATATTTTAGAATATATAACACAATAAACGATGTAGCTCTTGTAATAAATAAAAATTGCAATTTTCTGTGAGATGTAGAATTTCACTTATAAATTACTTTTTTTCGTGCTGGTACATAATAATAAAGTACTCAAGTCTTGTTGGACATAAAGATGTGGCTGAAAATAAAGGCACGTCGAATTTTTTCACCCGTCTTCCACACTTGCCTATAAAAATAATTCCCAATATTTATATGTCCACTATATGGCCCATAGCGGTCACATGAAACACCGACTAACGACCACTTTAATGCTATTAAAATTTTTATCGTCGATCTGTATTTGTCGTTGAGTACCTATTCAAATCCATTGTTCTGTCGCGGATATTTTTGTGTGTTTATATTTTCCCATTTTCCGTGTTATTCCTGCGACGAGTGTTGTTTTTACATTGCCATCTAGCAGCAATTATACCAGGTTTCGTTGTTTACAAAGTAGCTCTCCTGCTTTAACTTGCATATACGTGTATGAACGGTTTTGTACATTTTGAGTGGATAGTTAGAGTGTGTTTATGAATTTTCTGGGATTATTTCGATTTATAAATTTGCACTAATGTCGAAAAATAAATGGAAAACTAACCAACTGGAAGTATCTTTTTAAGTTAGTTAGTTATTTACTCATTTTTAATTCTAAGCCGTACACTACTCAGCTTGCTTAAACTAGATTAAACTTTAACGGAAACTTATAGCTTTTTCACATCTCCTTAAAAAGATATATTTTTATTGTCTATAAAAACCACTCCTCTTTAAAGTAGACTCTTCAAGTAGTAATATAAACTCCTACTTACTAACTAATAAAAGCAAAATAAGCTTATTGCAGTTTCCTTGTTCTCCTAGCAGGACCAGTATGTGACTTTTACTGTTCATGCAATTGTTAAGAATACTGTTTGTTTCTTAATAAGTTTGCCTGGGATTCTTGAAATTTTATTTATTTTTATTCAAACAGGTCCGTCTTGTTGATGTATTTTATGATGTCTCCTGGGGTCAGAATGCCACTTGTGTTGCATATTTCACAAAAAGTAGAAGGGAAAAGTTAAAGCCTAACATTCCACATCGAAATCGGTACTAGTAAACTTAATTCTGAATTTTTACAAATGCCAAATTTCAGTCTAAAGTTTTAGATGACTGGCCATGTATATAAAACATACAAATCGTATGATAAATAAAGGTACAATTTGAATTATATAAAATTATCAAAATTTTTCATAGAAACAAGACAGTTATAGTTCACCAAAAATTTCATAAAAATTATGATTCTGAAACATTAAATGGAAATGATCTTAATCTTACTATGAAAAATGCAAACTCTCGAAAAGAAAGTTGCCAAAACTTGATTAAACAAGTAAATCTACACCCAGTGGAAATGGAAACGTCTATAAGTGCAATTTTTTTTTATAAATTAATGATATGTTTGAAGAAGTAAGTTTTTCGTACTTTAAAAATTTGTGGTTTTATGTGATCATCAAAAATAGAATATTTGGAACCGATGCCAAACATTTTTTACAACTATTTACCATATACTGTGTGTGAACGGAAACTATGTCTCTATCTATCTATGTTACATTTTGTTTGCTACAGAACAAAACCCTGATACCTTCTACAAATTTATTTAACTTAATAAGAAGTAAATATTTAAAATTAGGTTTTCAGTTAAAATTTAATATATAGTTATAGATTTCTAATTATTCATAACAGAATTAGAGAAGTTTCCTCGGATAGTAGTTGGTGAAGAAAAATTCAATATCTACGTTTATCGACTATACAGAATCAATAAGAAGTGGACCCAAAAGCAAAGTTAAAAACATAGCAAGAATGCTTTAAAGAACTCCTCACTAATAGAAAAATAGCATAGCCAGACGATACCTACGAATCAGATGATGAGCAAGGTAGATGAAGAAATCAAATAGGAGAGAACCCGAGACCATTAATGAAAAATAATAAAATAACAGGTGAAAATGGAATTATCGCAGAAGTTTTTAAATATAGAAATAAAGGACTAAAAATAATAAAACAAATCTGGATTGATGAAATAATACTCGGCACATGATGAAATGCCCAGTTAACAAAAGGGAGAGGAACTAAGAAGATGGAAATACTTGTGTGGAGGATTTAATATCTGTAATTCCCGTAAATGTAAAATTAACCAATTTGACTGTTTACTTGGTCAATATATACATATCTGAGAATCTAATATTTCACTTCAAATTTGAACTGCTTTGGCCTCTTCAACTTCTTCACTCTATATTTTAAAAGTATTATGTAGACCACATTCAAATATTTTCAAATTCTAGATTGTTTGATTGGAATGCAAATTGATGATATACTAAAATTAACAGTTCTATAAGGTTAAATAAACGCACATTATTCTTACAAAGACAGTGATAACAGCTAAAACATTTACCAGTAGGTATTTATGTAAAGAGATTTGTAAATTAGATTTTCTAAAATGTATTTTCTTTTAGATTTAATAATCATTAGGGATAAAATGTTTATCGTACATTTTAAAATAAATTATATTATATTACATATAAACCACATTAAATTTACCTGACACCGACTTTAAAGAAGTTAATTAAGCACTAACTGTTATTGAAATGTTGAAATTACCTGAAATGGATCTTTTATTCGAATGCAATTAACCATCGATATACAAAAAAAACATTTTTAAGAAAAACTTTGATTTCTCATTTACAGCTATAAATAGAATTCAGCCGAAAGTCATTAAAGTATGTACTGGAGCCGATATGAAAAAAATATGCCCCATTCCTTGCGATTGCAGAACCGTGGTGCCAAAAAGACCGGGATTTATGGCTCTTTTAGGTCTAGGAATGAAGATGGCCTTTGCTGCTGCTTGTGTCTACGTAACTTACGATATGGGTGTTTGGGGCACTAATGATGACACCCAGAATCTGTACAGGAAATTTTGTCAATTAAGAAGTGGAAAAAAGAAACCAAATGATAAGTGGATGCCACCTTCTTGTGTAGTACAGAGAGACATGTTTTCTGTAAGTATAAATAATTAATTATTATATAATTTAAACAAATTCTTGTAATAATCAGGTTCGATGGGGACATTTGAAATCAATTTAAACATTTTTCATCTTTATTAAGGGGAATAATTTCTGTTATATGGTAATGTTAAGTTTTGGCAAATTTGGCAAAAAGTTTTTTTATTTTTTAAAGAATTTAAAAATCATAAGGGAATTAAATTAAAATTTATATTAACTTGTTGAATACTTAAAATAAATTTACTCCATAAGTGAATAAAGTTTTATTTCATTCATTTTTTCCTCTAAGGGTCTAAATTTAAATTAGCAAATAGAAATCCACTAATTTTTATGGAAATTAGGAACAAGTCAAAGTAGAGCAAATCTATTCTGCAAATCCTATCCCAACCCTCAATTTTAAGTAACGTAGATACCATAGAAGTAAAGCATCTTTACTATGGTTTCCTTCCTAGTCTGCCTCCAGGGAACACCTGATGCGCTTTTTTAAATAAAATTTTATTTTTCTTTTGGTTTAAATTTTGCTCACTGAGTGATGGGCCCCTGCTAACAGTCTAATAATAAAAAACGCATATTTATCATGGCCTTTGTTTATTAAAATGTACATACTAATTTGTTTGTTAAAAAAGCTGAAGTCTCAATTTATTTGTTTTTATTTATTATACTTTTTCTTGCTCAATTGTTGTTTTATCTTTTCGTACATTACATTTTTTGATCAATATATTTGTATTCCCAAATGGATTCTAAAATTTTAATTTAACACCCCTTCTTCTACTTTTTGTTATAGACTATTTGTAAGCGAGCTTACCCAAGACTTTAACAAAAGTTGAAATTGTTGCGCCTTTTATTAGTGACCACAGATTTTAGATACCGTATTCTAAGAAATAAGGAATGAGGTTTTCTGAGTTTATGGACATGGATATTTATTATCCTGGTGATATTTAGTCTCGTTAAATTAAAAACATTAATAACTAATAATAGTTGCTATGATATATTACAGAGATATTACAAATTATAACATGGGTAACCGCTGTTTACCATTATAGATCTACCAAGTGTTATAGTATTTCTATTCTAAATTGCAAAACCTCAAAAAAAATTCATAAAAATACAAGAAACACAGAAGATCCACGGGCTTAGGTGCTTAAGAGAGGCCTTCAATACTAGTAACATAAATTCAGTTGGCAACACTGAAATTATGCGATATTTTGTGTCTAGTAAGAAAGATAGGAATAAAATATTTTAAGCAGGTACTGCGATAAATGTCAAAATTAGTTAAAAATTTACATAATTTTGTTCTGTAAAGATTTGTGGGTAACTGTCTATAAAGGTGTGAATAAATACCTGATTGAAGTAATTATGAGTTCTTGTCAGTTATTTGATCGCCCCTTCACAAGTGAAAAAGACAAATATTAGGCTAAAAAACCTTTAAGTGTCCTGTTTCATCAAAAACCAATTTATTTTTGGAAGAACAGAAATCACAGATGGCTCGCCAAAGTGATTTAGTAAAACTGTCTATTTTTTCGAGAGAAGCTATTCTTGATAATAACTCACATAGTTACAAGAAACCAGTATAATTGTGATTTAGGAGAACTTTTTTTAACGATATGAATAAACAACAAAATATACACTAAGTACTCATCTAGTAGATTTCCATTTAAAGAAGGATTTATTCTTCTAATCAGGAGAAAAGTTGAAATCCAAATTTTGGCATTCGAATGTAACTGGAATAACAATATTTAAAAATATGCCTTCGTTGGTGCAAGGCAACTCCATAAATGGCTCCCTTTAGTGCAAGGCAACACCAACTAAAGTATAATATATAGTTAAATATATTGGTAAATTTCTACACCACCCCTGAGGTACTACCTTGGCGCGTTACCGTTTTTAAAGGGATGGTTCGCCTGTAGCCATATAACCCCATACACGAAATTTACAAGTAATGAAACATATTAAAAGTGAATAATTTACAAAATGAAAAAAATATCAAATTTTTTAACTAAAAAAGTAATCTCAGAAACTTTAATCAAAAACGGAAATATAACAACAGAAAAAGAGGAAAACAACAAACAGGCAAAGAAGAAGAGCCCCTTCAGGAAAATAGAAAAAAACTTCAACGAAAATCAGGGAAATAGAAAAATCCTTCCAAATAGAGAAAATAACTTTAATCAAAAAAGGAGAAACAGAAGAAAATCACTCGAAGCAATCTCAATAAATAACACAAATACTGATGATGACCAAACTTCAGTTTCCGAGTTTCCAGAACAAATCCGACTGTCTTCCCCTTTCTTGCATTTGCTTGCTTTGGACACAAGTCTGATCAGAGACCCCACGCTAGGGGTGCACTAGTGTTCAATGGAAATCAGGGAAAAAGAAGGAGTGCCACTTAACGAACACACATCATATAGAAGAATACCCTTTGCAAGAACATAGAACACAACTCCGAGAAATAAGAGGTAAATAGAAGACCCGGACCAGCGAAAATATGTTCCAACTAAAAATTCCCTTCATAAATAGACAAAGGAAAATATAAAAAAATCCTTCCAGAAATAGAAGCTTCAACAAAAAAATCCATCCATAAGCAGACAAAATAATCTCAATCAAAAATAAATTGTCCCTTTAAAAGGCCTAGTAAAGTGAACATGAGGGCGACACCAAGGTTCTGTTATTTCAGTTTTTTTCGGCGTTTTTTGTATTGGTGTTTACGTGTTCATTTTGAAAGAAAAAAATGTAGGAATTTAAAAGAAATCTCTAAAATTAAAAAATAATAAATATTTAAACAAGAAATGAAAACATGTAAGGAAATTATGCAGTGCCACGGCAAATTTACCGGAAAATTTTTCAAAAAATTAAAAAACTGAATGAAAAGAAAATTAAAAATTGGCATATCTAGTTATTAAACGGTCTCAATTTTTTTTAATTATAAAATGAAAAAAAATTATATTTTTAAATAAAGAAATATCCATTCGACAATTAATTCTTGCTTAAAATTGAAATGAATCATAATAATAAAAAAGTTAAGAACAAATAATTTCATTCTGTTTTGGTGTTTCGTGTTCATATTTGAAGAAGAAAACGTAGAATTTTAAAATTATTTAAAAATAAACTGAAAATATGTAAAATTATAGAAAATTAAGGAGTGCTACTGTAAATATACCGGTAAAATAAAAAAATAGAACATCTAATTATTAAACCAAAAAAATATTTTATATATATACAGGGTGTTACTATATTCGACCGACAACGCTTTACCCCAGAGAGCTCTCGTTAATTGATGAATTTTGATATAGGAACATAAACCCTTAAAGAGCTTAGTTTCCGAGATACAGGGTGTTAAAAGTTTGAAATCATAATTAAAAATTTGTCATAAATCAGAAACGTCTCCAAATATTTTTTTCAAATTTGGTGACCAATATGCTCTTTAAGAAAGTAATATTTTGACATAAACTGACTTTTGAAAAATTTAACCAGTGGCGCGCTATCAGGGTTTGTGGCAACTTTTATCCCCCCTATCTTTTACGCCACTGGAACAAATATTTTTTTTTAAATTTTTTTAAATTTTCTGTTCATTTTTAGGTAAAAAAGTAATAACCTTTTATTGAGCTAAAATGAACGGTATTGTAGATATTTGATTCTGAACAACAGTCTGCAAGTACTTAGATAATTCACAAATTATGATTTGTTGTGTAATTTGCCCGTCGGCGTTTTGCTAAACAAGTAAGTTTTTGCTTTTAATCCATACTATTTATTCGATTTCGAATAATAACTAAGCGTTAGGCGTTAGTTGAAAAAAGAATACATGCTATTTCTGAGATTTTCTGAGAACTTGATAAAAGTAAAAATCACAATAACGCAAAAGCTATCAAAATTAAATTCAAACAAATGTATTAGATACAACAATAACAAAATTGACAAAATTACAATAGTTGTTCAAACTGTCGGCCGTTTACTTGTAAGCACGTTCTACACCGTTTTCTCATTGAAAAACGTGTTTTTGAGAATAACTCCGGATTGGACTGAATGAGTTCTGTCGCAGCTTGAATTCTCGCTATTAGATCTTCTTCAGTTTCAACGATGGTTTCGTACACTAAGGACTTCATGTAGCCCCAGATAAAAAAATCGATACGGTTTAAGTCGGGTGACCTTGGAGGCCAACATTGGGGTCCACCCCGACCAATCCATTTTTCTCTAAATCGTCTGTTTAGGAAATTTCTAGCACTTGCAGCAAAATGAACAGATGCCCCATCGTGCTGAAACCACATGTGTTGTCTAATATTTAACGGTAAATTTTCCAACAATTCATCTAACACTTCTTCCAGAAACCGCGTATAAATATCTCCATTTAATTTATTTGGAAAAAGGTAAGGCCCGATTAAACAATCCCCAACCATACCCACCCACACATTCACCGAAAATTTATGCTGAAATCCACGTTCACGAACAGAGTGTGGATTTTCTTCATCCCAAACGTGACTGTTTTTGGAATTAAAAATGCCTTCCCTGGTAAATTAGGCCTCGTCTGTATACAATAAATAATTTGGGAAATTTCGATTTTCACGACACTTTTGTACATACCAGTTTGAAAATTCCATACGTACCGGAAAATCTCTAGGTTCTAATGCTTGAACCCTGGTGAATTTGTAAGGACGCAATATTTGTTCTTTTAAAACTTTCCATACAGTATTATTGTCACTCTTAATGCATGGCCTAGAGTTCGAGTACTTAAAGATGGCCTTTCAGAAATATTATTTAATATTGCCTCATCCAGACGCACAGTCCTTGTTGTTCGTGGCTTTCCAGCATTATTTCTATTAATTAACAAGTTTCCAGTTTCTCTCAGTCTTCTTTCAATACTTCCAAATGTAGAATGATGTGGAATTCGACGATTGCGGAATCTTTGTTGGTATAAACGAGCTGCCATTCTACCATTTTTTCGAGCTTCCCCATAGATCATTAACATATCGGTCAATTCTTCAAATGAAAAATTCATTTTGTAACAACAAAATTAATTTAAAAACTAGTTTAAAACTGTATTGTTTAATCTACCAAGATCTTGTCAAATACACGAACTATTAAAAATTTGATACGTGCCTGCTAGATCAGAATTTAGAAATATTGAGTAGTTACAAATTATCTAAGTACTTGCAGACTTTTGTTTAGAAGCAAATATCTACAATACCGTTCATTTTAGCTCCATAAAAGGTTATTACATTTTTACCTAAAAATGAACAGAAAATTTAAAAAAATTAAAAAAAAAATATTTGTTCCAGTGGCGTAAAAGATAGGGGGGATAAAAGTTGCCACAAACCCTGATAGCGCGCCACTGGTTAAATTTGTCAAAAGTCAGTTTATGTCAAAATATTACTTTCTTAAAGAGCATATTGGTCACCAAATTTGAAAAAAATATTTGGAGGCGTTTCTGATTTATGACAAATTTTTAATTTTGATTTCAAACTTTTAACACCCTGTATCTCGGAAACTAAGCCCTTTAAGGCTTTATGTTCCTATATCAAAATTCATCAATTAACGAGAGCTCTCTGGGGTAAAGCGTTGTCGGTCGAATATAGTAACACCCTGTATTTGTTAAGCAAACAATCTATTATCTTTTTGAATATGATAAACTAAAGAGTATTAAACACAATTGCTAGTCGGGCATAAAAATTTGGAAAAAAAACAATTACTTTTTTTCTAATTTTTCAATTCAATTTCATTTCTAAATTTAAAATATCGAAAAATAAAAAAAAATATTTATCTTACCTTTACTTTCTAGAAAGGGATCAAAACCCGCACTAGCTCCATCGAATCGGAAAATAGAAAATGAAAAATTTAAAGCTATTTTATTTTTTAAACTAATTAACTACTAAATTTTGAATAAATATTGTATGTATTAAACACAATGATTTTATTTTAGACCACACGCGTCGAGGTGAATTTCTCGAATAATGGATTTATTTCAATATATTGACTAAAACCTTTTTGTGGCAATGCACGATCGGTAGATCACGTAGATACGCATAGGCGTATCATAAAATAATTACTTATAGTAATCATGATTTTATTTAGTATTCCAAACAAATGTTTAATAACAAATTGTAATAATATTTATAATAATAATTTCTGTCTTTGAAACTTATAAATTCATTGGAAATATTTGAAAAATGTAAAGTTTCTTTTATAGAGAAAAAGTAAAATAGATTGTAATTTTTGGAAACATAAGTGAAATATAGTGAAATATATAGATCATCAAAATCATAAAAAGGGGTCGATGAATTGGCCCTGGATCTGTAAAAAGGAAGAGTTTACTAAAAACATTTTAAGAAGGTACTGTGAAAAATATGAAAACTAGTTAACTTTACAGATTTTTGTTGTGTAAAGATTGCAGGGCAACTGTCTATAAAGGTGTGAATAAGTACCTGATAGAAGTAATTATGAGAAAAAATTTACGTTCCACTCTCTGTTTTGAGAATAGGTGCTCAGAACACAATTTTTTCCGGATACTGGCGTTTCTTCACATTGATGCCAATTTTTTAAATTTTTTGTCCATTACAAAAAAAAAGACGAATCAAAAATATTTTTATTTTAAAATAAACATTTTGTATATAGCCATCAAAAAAAATATTCATAACAAGTGAAGTCTATTAATATATACCCATATTTTTTACCCCCATATTTTTTTAGTTATAAATCAATATAAACATATTGAATATAATAATAATTAGCATAATATGTAAATGTACCGACCTCTACCTTGTAAACGTTTTTTAAAATTAAAAATAAATTAAGTAGGCAATTCGTGTCTAACAGTTATGTTATAATAATTATAGAATTTTATTTCAATTTGACAACGCCGTTTTAGGGATTATACAATTCCGAAAGATATAAACTCTTTTCCAATTCCAAAAAAATATAGTGGTTTTTTATAGTTCGTTTAAAGCATGCCCGATGTTAACCTTGAGACGCTAGGAACTGGGAACTAGCTTTTTTGGGAAATATAGACGGAAACATTCTTTTTATATCTTGGGTACATTTTCTATCATAAAAAAGTACTGTGTTCTGGTTTTAAGAAAAAATGCGCGTCTGCTGAGCACAGCGCAGTCAATCTTGGAAAAACTTCTTTTAGTAATTTTTGATCATAAAAATTTAATTTTGCGGCGATAATGAATCATATTTAATTTGTCGTAATCAATAGATATATACCTACGTACAAATTTACTCAATTTAAAAAGTGAAGATACAATGAAAACAATTTCATATCAACAGAAATAAAATGAATCCCGATCGATAAAAGTTGCAAAAAACAAGTTCAATATTTTTTATTTTTCACCATAAGAAATGTATGCAACCATATAATATAATAAGAATTTTTGTCCCATCTTTTAATGAATAGTGGGGATCTTAGAAGATTGGAGCTATTTTAAAAATTATGAAAATGTTACTACTAGTTACATCTTAGTAAACCAATAATACTTTAAATTTAGGGTTCATTTTTTGCGAAATTGGTAGCTTTAAAATCATATTAAGTATCCATATAAATTTGATATTCATATAAATAATAAAAGAAAGACTATATACGTAGTGTATAACTATAAGCCACTTTTATTTTTTATTAATTAATGAACTGTTTTATTTTTGAGATTAATTTTTGTACTACTTTGAACAAGTTTCAACATTTTTCGTAATTATATTACCACACATATTATTACTTAAAAAAAGTGGCTCAGTGTAGTTTGTACAAGAAAATTAAATAATTTTAAACATACTTTTTCATGATGAAATACATATAAAAAATACATCAATAAAAATTAATCATTTACCAAGAACAATTTTTAGAAAACTAAAATATGTATAAAGTGCTGGAGTTACTAGCAATGACTTTTTATTTTTTATTATTCCCTCCTCCCTCCTCCGGGCTTGAGACTGGCACAGGTATTTTGCTAAATTACCAATTTTACCTAACAAAAACCTCAGATGATGTTAGAAATTATTGAAATTAGGTTAAACCACAAATAAACTTTAATCGGAAAATAAAGAAAACATGCTTAAAAATAAATTAAAGAAAACTGGCTCCATTGCAATATTAAAACTAAAAAAAACTGTAAATAGCATTAGCCATTTAAAGGTTATATCTAAAAAATTCTTTCTTTGGTTAATTAAATAATAAACGACTTAATCTTCGTACTCAAATTCTGAAAAAGAATCTTAATTTTTCTAATAATGATGAGAACTTAGAAGGGGAATGATTTACGACCAAAGAAATTCAGTCAAATACTTATAAATGCATGTGCGGTTGATTGAGACAACTTGATTTGGCCAACTAAACTTCACTACCTCAGATATCAAGTGATTGTACGTGATATATATAATATTTAAATGCTCATTTCTTATAAAGTTCTTAATATTAACAATTACTTGTATTGGATGAACCCCGTAAAAGGAGTTTAAATTTAACTTTTCCAATTTAGAATAGAAATACTAAACATTCTGGTTGGGATTATTAACCTACATTTTCTCATTGTAAATGAATTCAATTCATCTATTTTTTAGCCTACACATTTTAAGACATACGGTCATTGTGAAGAGCCTATGTTCTTTACAGAAAGAACAATTCACAATTTACAGAACAAATGGAATAGAGCTGTGGAAAATGTGTTTATGAGCATAGCCAGATTGCCTAATATGATAACTCAGTGGAGACAGAAAAAGAGAGAAGTAATGATTGATGAAAAACTGAAATGTATTTCCTTTAACGATTTACCGGAAGAACAAAAAATATCTAACGTTTATAAACGGAAGTAAAGATCTTAGTACATAGCGTAATATTTTTTGTTTGATGGATCAAACCAATATAGATATATTACATCTATTAGAGATTACTGAACAATGAAATAACACAAGAAAAATAAATTAATGTATCTCTACTTTTTTAAAAACTGCAATTTAAAGAGTATTTTTATATTCAATAAGTTAACTACTCAGTAAGCGAAATTTGAATTTATATTTATATTGTGAAGAACTTCTATTATTTTGGCGTTACATATGTAATAATCCAAAGAATTGACTATATTGTTTTTATTATATATATTTTATCAAGTGCTGTTTGCATTTAAAATTAACAATGTAATGTTTTTGTACTTTACTTAAAGTTTGCTAGCCCTAACTGAGACACATTTTGTATATTTATAAATAAATAGCTTTTCTGTAACCAATAATTTTCTTTGTTACTTTCTTTTAATGGTCCGATTGAAAATGAGACTAGGGTCGCCCTTATATTTCATTTATCAAAGAAGGGATTCAACTAAAATTTGAATCCAATATATTACATATAATTTAAGATTAGATAAAAAAATAATGTCTTCCAATATTTATTTTAACTGTTCAGAGATATAAGTAAGTCGTCGCCGTGATTCACCTTGTATAAGACTTCTACTATAATTACTTATTTTTACAAAAAAAAATTATAATAAAAATGTTCTAATAATTATTCTTCAAGAAATATGGGTAAGCCTCAAAACCTACGTAAATACATAGTCGAACCTTAAGTTGTCTGATTAGATGCGCTTTTTAGAGGAGAAACCTTATTATTTATTTGAGAATATAAAGTTCTTATTTGACGACTAAATATTTTTTGCAACAAAGAATTATTTCTTTTTCTAGATTGAACATTTACTAAATTGTTCTTTTTTTCGTGCACTAAATATCCAGAACGCCTTATTTTTACTGAAAATATAGAAGATAGTCAAACTAAGATAAAATATTCAATACAAAAATCTGATATTTTTTGCATATAAAACATATTTTTTTATTTGTACACAACTTAATAAACTCAAAATCCTGCTCTTCCATGGGGCCATCAATCCTGAAAACGTAAACCGCATCTATAATATCCATTCATTAATCAGGTGAAAGCACCAGGTGTTTTAGCCTTTATTAATCAAGGAGCGACGTACTTCTTCTTCCAAATTTAAATGTAAAATAAGACCTTTCCTTTGTAGAATGAATAAATTTCGGCTTTCATTAATTTTAAAATGTGCAAAATATTTTAAGACATCATCTTAGGGGTTATAGAGATTGCAAAAATTATTTTATTTCTTTATGTTATCTCCATGTAGTGGGCTGAACGATGAATAAATGATGTAGATACTTCGTATAATGAGAAAGAAAAAAAATGTTTATATAGACTAAAAATTGAGAAATTTTAAGGAAAGCGAAAATATTTAATCTCGTAGAAGGTTTTAAATTTTTAGTTTTTTTGGTTTATTAATTTCATATTGTTTTTAACTCTTAAACGTGTAAATTTTCAGATAGCTCCTTAGCAAAATAATATTTTTAAATTTATGAATACCAAATGTTGAAAACAAATGTATTCTTTCTTTCGCTTCTCAATATTATTAAATTAATTTAATAACATTTTTATAGGTTCCGAAATGAAGGCAATGCATTTTCTTTATTTATCTCCTGGTGTAATTTCTTTATCTACTACAGAAGCAGATGTGAAAACTAAATCATTTTCGTCGGGTATATTAAAAGAATTCGGAAATTGAACAGTCTACTACCAGCTTAACCCGAGGAAGTTGCAGGACATTGGAGACTGATATATAGCAAATGTCTGCCACCTTTTTTGTCTTTGTGCCTTTTTCTCTGGTTGACTGTCTAGATATATAAGAGATGTATAAAACATACATCATATAATTTACTTTGCACTTTAAAAATTTAACAAAACAGCAAAATATAGATTATTATCGTATGATTAAAACGAAATTTACTTACACAATATTAGATCAAACAATAAATATTAGCAAAATGAAAAGAAAGAAACTTAAGCTGAATTCTTCATATTAATACGACGACTAGTTTACCAGGCACATGGTATTTTAAAACAAGTTTATTATTATTTCAGTGTTCAGTGTAATTTAACCAATCTCTTTTCAATATTTAATCAAAAAATAAATAACATTTGTTTTAATATCTGATTAAAAATGAGTGATTAATCATACAATGTGTTCGTAAAGAAATGCAAAATTTTTATGGGATTAAAAAATGTATTAACATAACCTATTCGTTTAAACGTATAAACGGGCAATATTATTGATCAATGATTATATTCTTCTCTCTATTTTTATTAAAGTAGGAAATAGAATATTTATTATTATTACTGATAAATGTAAATTAGCTCAAAGAACTGCGGTGCAATCTAAAACTCTCTTACAAATTCATTTGTAATAAAAACGGAAATTATTATTTTTATTAAAGGTAAAAAAAAACGTGGAGCCTACAAAAAATAAGATAAGTAAGCGACAGTTTAATTAATTATCTTAATTCAAAGTAGAACGAAGTTAGAAAAACTAACACTAAGCTCTATTTCTCGGTTGAAACATGAACCATGAAGATAGATGGAACTAACAAGTTATTATATTTTTCAGGAAAACTCTGTATAAAAATCGTCAAAAATAAAATTTTAGTTTTCCTGAAAAAAAGCTTTATGCAAGGTTATTCAATTTTTTATATCGTAATTCAAGTCATACGTTCCTCTATCAAAAATAAGAAGAAAAAATAGGGGTTGTCATTTAAAAAAATAAAATTGACCTGGCCTAGGAATTTTCTTAAGCACGTTGCATAATTTAGTTAAAAGCTTGGTTCCAAACTGGTCATGGAGTTCGCGATAAGATGTTAATGACTCTGAAATATAAGTATACGATTTCTCGACCAGCTGTAGAAATATTTGTTGAACTCTGTATTTTGTGTGTAGAAAAAAACAACTGCTTTCATTCACAGGACTCTGTCATGGGCTTTTTATATATTTTAAACCTTAGTTTCTTATTTTTTTTAAATTTCTTGTCGATTATTTTAAAATAAGTCTTGTGCTATTTATTTACATATGAATAGTAGCAACTCTTAAAAAACCTTAGGGCAACTTACATCTTTAAATAACTAATGTATTTAATCGCAGAGGTAGGCATTATGTACTTCTCGATCATCCGAAAACCCAAACTTAACTTCAATTTTTTTTTTATTTTCCCAAGTAAAAAGACCCCTAAAAATCTGGAAAGCAACAAATATAAATATATTGCGATGAGAGAGTTAGTATGAGGTTAAGTTTAACTAATGGTGGCAGGTTGTACAAAATAAATTCTGTGTTACTGTATAGCTTGAAATACTCCTAGAGTTAAAAGAGTTTTAGATGTAACTACTATAAAACACGGGTTTCTACAAAGAAATTTAATGCTTAAAGGATTTCAAAAAGTTTATTAAGCCCTTTATGTTTTTTACAATTTTAAATTTAATACGAATAGTAATATTTACTGGGAGCTAATTATAGGTGAGTTTTCTGAAATTATTTTTGGATAAATTTAGCCACTATTTTTGAGATTATATTTTGATCCACTGATTGAGTAGTGTGTAGTATCTTTTGAAATTTCACCGAAAATTTTTTTTACTACAATCTTATCTATTAAAGAGAACATTAGATATAAAACAAAAAATAGTAACGACATCTACCATATACATTTACCCCTAAATATTCGAAATAAAAATTCAGCAAAGTTCACCGATAACACAACTTTAAAGACAGTGTAAAACAATATCCGTCAAACAAGTAATATTTTCTACTAAATTAGCACATAAAATAAAGAATTTTTAAAACAGAAAACAACAATATTTTTTTATAAATACCTTATTATAATATTTTAGAGAACATTTTCATTACAAAGCCAAAAGAGTTGAATTCTACTTTAAAACTTATCAAAGTTATAGTTAATAAAAATACTCTTTTTTAAAAAACATATTTTTAGCTTCTTTTCGTTAAAAAAAGAGCACCCAGAGCGCACAGACTTTATTTTGTTGACGATATGTCGATAAAACATATTATGAAGAGCATTATAATACGAAGTCAGCAGTATAGGAAGCGACTGTGAGTCCTTAGAAAAGCCGGACGCTCTCCCTCGGGATAGATTCAAGTGTACGTTGAGTCTTCACTCCCTCTGCCCAGAGGACGACTGAACGAATCCCAATAATCTGCTGAGGTTTCCAATCGGATTTAAAGGCTGGCCTTATTGCGTCTCTGATACCATATATACGAATGATTGTACTCAGCGATATCGCCCATCAAATATGTACAGTTGCTCGGTTTTCCTTTACATTCAATTAGACAACATCGACCGTTTTGCCATCAGCTTCTGCTCTGTCTACAAAGATACATAAATCCGATGGAGTTCGAATTCACCGAGATAACTTACGGATTTAATTAAATATGAGCTCAAGTTTCATATCTTCAATTATATTAGCTCAAGATCAATATATTTGTATTGTTATTAATATGCTCGAACAACTAGTCGAACAAATAAAAATAAATACAAACAGCATTATATTTGTTCTGGATCAATATATAAATATTAACAATCGCCTTTTTTCCTTTTTCTTTTCTGCTCTCTTACCATTTTCTTTCCGCATTCATTTAAATATTATAAAAAAATATATGTAATGAGCAATGACCCAAAAAAATTCAAAAAAGTACTGTAGTGTTTATTAAAAAATGTTATGTATGATGATGGTTCGAATATGAACTTAGCTATGCTTTAACCACCCCTAGTCCGATGTTCCTGACTACTTATTAGGGTAACCAACCCTCTCGAATCTGTATCGATTCGTACATTGAAAGTTAAGTAATAAATACCTTAAAAGGGAGATTCCTCGTTATTCTGGAGTTTATATTTTTTTTCCTTTTTGGTAATTTAAGGATTTCTATAGCGATTATTTCAAAATAGCTTTAAGCATTTGGTAATTCTCATGAAAATAAACTTTAGTACTTCCATTTTTTTAAATAGCGTTGTAATTTCTCGTTTTATTCTTTCGTCCATCGTTTCTATTCTTTTCGGTCCATTGACATTCGCTTCAGTTCCATCATAATTTTGTTCTCCCTGATTTTCCTCGGACTGCCTGTCCTTCTTTTGCCTACTCTTCCTGATTTTATTCTTTTTTATCTTTGTTACTTTAACTAATTCTAATGACGTGTGCATACCAATTAAGCTGTTTCTTTTCCATTACCTTCAATATATTCTCTTTTCGATTAACTAGGTATTCCCGCAATTCTTCTAGAAAATTTCATTTCTATAGCTATTAGTTTGCTATCATGTTTTTTTCTGAGTTATCCAATAATAGAGGTAAATTTCTATCTTTATTCTGTTCGTTATTTCTCAGCCTTTTGTTCCACATTGTCTTAAATATTTATATGCTGTTATTCTTTCTAATTCTTATCTCTTTATGGTGGTTTTTCTGTTATTCTCTGTTCTGTTGTTAATTATCATTAACTGTCTCTTATTTATGTTGACTTCTTTTTCTTCCACCTATACTTTTATCATTTCTTGCATTTTTGCATTAAGTACTATATCATCTCCGAACAATAGGCTATTTATTTTTACGGGTAATAATTTTTTTAACCAATCCGTGTTTCTAACCTTCTCTAGTACATTTATATCTATTTCCATTGTTTCTGTGCTGCCTCCCTTTTGTTGATATTCATTTTCTATTAAGTTTAATTTGTTACGAGCTTTATATTTCTTTCCATAAAATTTGGCACATTCCTCCATTATCACCGTTTTTCTTTTTTTAATAATTCCATATTCATCCTTAGTTTCTCTTAGGGCTTTTTCTTTCTTTTCTTTATTTGCTCTTACTCTGCTACAAAATTTTCACCATATTTCTACCACATTCTTCCCAACTTTGTTGTTTTACTTTTCTAACTTCAATTTTCGCTTTATGTTTCATTTTATTATATGTTTCTTTAACATTTTCATTTTTTGTTTCCTGATATCGTTTGCTTTCACCTCTATCTTTACTCTTTCGTTCCAATATCTTATTTTTGTAAAATGGCAGTTATATTTTCATATTTCACATAGTTGTATTGCTATTCCAAAATGTATTTCCTATCATTAGTTAATTTATTTGACAGAAGTTTTGTTCATGCCTGTTAATAATATTTTATCCAAATCCTCCTGTGTCTGTGTCTTTTTTTTTCCTATTCTGGTATTCCAACAACCCATTAATATAATCTTAGCATGCGTTACTCTTATTTCATCAGGCAGTTCCTGTAACTCGTTATAGAAAGTCTCTGTTATAATATCCATTGTTCCCTCCGTTGGTGCATAAATCTGGATTATAGTTATTGTTCCGTTTGCTGTTCTAAAATATAAAAATCTATCTGTAACAAAAACAAAAATAATTCATTTCTTCAATTACTGTTTCGTAAATAAGATATAAATAAATTAATCGGTACAATGACAGATTTGTATAATTATATTTTAGAAAAAAAATTGCAGAAGTTAAAGAGGATAAATTTTATAAAAATGATCGCTGTTCGGTCATTATAAAAAAAGAAATGCTATAAACCTCGAAGGACCAGTAATCCTTAAATCAAATAAATAAAAGCAAAAAAGCGAGGTCAAATCGATACCATAACTCATCATTCTCTATCGTTAGTATATAGACAAACACTTACTGTTGCCTCCAAAACTTTCCAACCCGCATCTGATTTCCCCGCCTCCTCTCCACGTACAAGAAACACGATGCAATAAAGATGAGTGGTCGAGCTTTGGGAGGCAAGTCATATTTCTGACAAGGGCAGCTTCTTTGTCTACGGGCTCTAAATAAGTTTTATATTATGTCCTGAACTGTCTCAGAAGAATTGTCCGTGGATTTTTACACCATAGCAAAAAATATCGAGCAATTTTTCATTATTAAGTACGTGATGTAGTTTAAGATACTCGACAGAGACACAGAAAAAGTACAAATCTACGATTAAAAAAAATTCGTTGATAGAAGTATGTGGAGGTTTTAATCGAAACTCCATAAACGATAAAATAAAAATATTTATTAGATAGAGGAGCGGACAAAATAACGAACCCGAATTAGTGAAAACAAAAGGAAACAAGCTATGAAGATAAAATTAAACGATACAGTTATAAACTGAAATAATATGTGTAGAAGAATGAATTAGTTTCTTAATTAATTTCAAATAGTGTATTATTTAAACAGAATATTGTTACTATATACAATATCTACAACTATTCAAAAAATTATCTTTTTACGATTTTTAGACTTCATTTTAAAAGCAATAAATACGCGAGTAACGATTCGTTATTAAATCCAGTAAAACGAATTTACCTTTCTCGTAAAGCAGGAGTTTGGAGACTACTAAAAATTAAAACTCGTGCTTAAGTTAAATTGAAAATGTACGAAAGTTTTTTTTACTTAAAATGATTGATTTAGACTATTAAACCTTCATATTTAAATGGATTGCACTAAAATTAAAGTACATATATTCTGCAATAAAACTACATAGAAGTCGGAAAACATTTAAATGACGAATGTATAGACATAAAATCATTAATCTATTTTTTGGAGAGGGTTATCTCCATATTAAAATAGAAGGATTTTTATTTACTATCCAAGAAAACGTTATTAATACACATAAAAGGGTCATTTTGAAAAACAATTATTCTAATTACTGTCGAAGATGTTATACACGGACAGAATAAATAAACCTATTTATGGTGCATATTCTAGGCTTGCAAATAATTATAAAGGCATAATTAAGTGGCAACAATTAATTATCAGCAAGTAAGAACCTCTTGAAAAACGTTTGTTCTTGAATATAAGATTTTACAGAAATCAAAGAGGCAGCCAATATTTCAATTTTCTGCAGGCAATACTTTCTATGCAAGAAATAACTATTGTTAGTTGTAGTTTTAATATTTATATTATTCTGCTTCCTATTTTTTTGTTAGTCGGCGTGGAATGCTGCCTTAAAGTGACACTTTGAGAATAATAATATTAATTAATAATTTAAATTGTTTCTGTAAAATAAAAAACAAATAGAAAAGACGAGTGTCAATGATATTTATTTCACTGTAATGTCAAATGCTCAAATTAAAAAGTATGCAGACAATCGTAACAATACCAGGTCAGTAAAATCTCCAATATTGGCCTGCTTCCTGTAAAATGGTTGTTTATTGGAATATTTTTTAGTCCTCACTAAATCCAAAATAAATGAACAATCGTTTCAACAATTGGCTGCATTTCAATAAAACTTCCATGAATTTGATTGAAATTTTCCATTCGGTATCATGTGAAAAAATACTGCCGGAATAGAGAGTGATGAATAACTTTTACCGATTTTCAAAGGATCATATCATTAAAAACGAACTGTCATTAAAGCTTAATGATTTTCACAATCCACTAACTTATTTTACACAAGTTAGATTTTATTATGATTGAATAACATTTTTACGTATTAAGAACTTCTATTTGGACACATTTTTTTAAATTCGTTTACATGTTTAAAAAACGATTTACCATTGTTATATAGCTTTATAAAATGATAATTTAAACCGGTATAATTTCTATTATGTATATTGTTACAGTTACATCCTCAGACTAGAAGAAGAAAATAATTTTATTTCCTTTTACGACGATACTTCCTACAAAATAATTTAAGAGAATTCTCTTATACCGTCATTAATGATATATAGCATTTCGTAACCCTGCCAGTTTCATCTTCGTCAACCAAACAAAACAATAAAAAAAATGTTTTGAAAAAACTCGGCTATGTATCCGGCTATAGAAAGGCACGTTTTTCTGCTAATAAAGGAAAGTTGAGGTGTGTCCCCCGTGACACACACCTTCTCATTTCATTCTTTTCTCGAGCATCCCTAGTTACGTTCCTCTTGATTGATACGAAACATCGCTCGTCGCTTTGGATAAAGGACAAGAACTCTTATCTATTTCGTCAGTCAGTGACGGAGATAAGGTTGAACTGTATTTTCTCGATATTAAAGAACGTATTACAAACCAAAGATGCAAATTCCTGATCAAATTAATATACTAGAACATTTTTCTTTAAGTCGCGAAATTAAAACTGCTGTGAAAATTTATTGAAGCTCTGCGCAGATGTATTGCGCAGTGTCTCTAGTATGCTCTATGGTCGCGTCGCGCCGCACTTATCGGTTTTGAGCGCATAGTGAGGACGATCACAATAGAATCTCTCGTCAAGTGTAAAGTAATGTAATGTGACTTTTCCACGCTAAGGGGTGCAACAGCTACGAAAGGCAATTCAGAAAAAGCGAAGAAGAACATTGTCATCAGACATTGTTCTTCTTCTTAAAATTGCTCGATCGTACAATACAGCTAAAAAAATAAGCGTTCCTGCAGCGGTTTCGATGGAAAGTGTTACTGCCGATGAATTTTGAAAAAAAGTAGCTCTTTTGGTTTACCCATAAGTTAGCAGCTAAAATTTTAGCCTATTATTTAACACTAGACAGATTATTCCTGCATGGACCGAAGGTAAAGAATGGAAAACATGGGATAGAACTTTGACCTAAAAGAACATCCTACAGTATTTTATTTTGGATACTTAAGGAACCAGAGGCGGCTCTACAGAAAAAGCAGTAACCCTCAAAAGATTCCGCTGGCCCAGAAAGACTGTAAGTACGAAGGTACTCCTAAGAAATTTCTATGAATAGGTCTGAATCCATAATAGGATTAAAATCTCACCATTACAATAAGGTAAAAGAAATATCTATAAGCTGTACGGTTTGTCAACGGTTAAGATTAGATTATATCATGAAAATTCCTCATAGTTTACCAAAATATCGAGGCAAATAGACTTTCTCCTATTTATTAACTGTGGCCTCATAGATTAAATGCATTTTCTAATATAATAATTTTTTTCTTGGTTACAATTTGAGAATTGCACTGTTAGTAAGCAAGGATAGATGGAAAGCTATATTTATGATCTGAAAATGTTTGTCTTATTGAGAGAAATTTTCCTTAGGTGAATATTTTTTGATTTTTTAACCACAAAGCCAAAAACTCCTTGCAATATTTTTTTAACTTTAGAAAACTCAAAAGCTAGAGATTGATGCTTTGAATATGTACTTAAATATCCTTCATTAAAATGTATTGCCAATTAGGAAAATTACAAAATTAAAAATGTTAGCTCTACACCACTGCAACAATATTCTTATCTAGTTCTCTCTTTAAGCGAAAATTGAACTTCAGGTGTTCGTTCAAAGCCGCCTCCAGCCTGTGCTGGAAATGTTTGAATATCCTTATCCGACGAAGATTGGATTAGATTTGTTTAGTCAAAATTGTTGTTTTAATTTGTTTTTGTCGCCACTAGACGCTAGAGCCAACTGTTGTATTTTTGGTAGTGTTATGGAAATTGGCCAATTCGAAAAGTTTATTTCAAATGAAATTTGAGCGTTTCTACTACTTGTATAGTTGTTATTCCGAATACAACTATACAGATTTGACGAGATAGAGATAATGTTGGAAATAAAATTAAGAAAAAGTTCAATTCACAAAGTGACGCTCTACACTACTTTAAATTAAACAAAACGTAATGTTAGTGTAAAAATGAATTACACTTTGTAATAAAAATAAATGAATAAACGTCTTAGATTTTTGCCTCTAATATAATTAGAAGAGTTTGCGTGCAAAAGCAAAAAGTCACTAATAAAATGTACATAAGTAAGTAAATGTCATGACTATCCATTTTATCGCAACACTGGAATGAAATTTTAAACTAAATTTATATGAGACTGTAATTTCTTAATTAAGTGTTCGGATTACCAAGCAGTAAAACGGTTAATCTCTATGTTAAGCTGGAGTTAACATCAAGAAAATGTAATCAAAAGATGACACTATTAGTGACCAAACGATTTACTCTTAAATTAAGATCACAAATTTAAAACTACAGTGAAAATCAGATGAGGCTTAGCGCACATCTGTTGGGCAGTGTTTCTAATAACCCGTCGATCCCGTTACGGCGTCAGTTCTAAGCACGTCGTGAACACATAAACATGCCTATAACAATTAAGGCTTCCGCTAAGTATGAAGTGCGTACTGTAATTCAAAAGACAATTCAGAAACGTACAGAAATGTTGTCAACAGATTTTCTCTCTCTTCATGAATGAGCCTGAAATTTACATCTTGTTTCTCTCCCTGTCTGTTTCCAAATAAACATTAGATTACGGACTTGACATTAGATACTAACCTTAATAGAGGATATGAATCACAAAAAGTACTACAGACAACTTTGTTCTGCAAATATCAAGACCTTATCGCTTTTGTGTTTAAACTGTACTAATCCTTTATGTACGCTTTTTTTATAATTTTCTATCTCCCATAATTGTTTGCCCAGCTTACTGTCCTTGGTCATTGTTTCGAAATTTTCTAAACTGCGTTTTCTATCCAGTTACTAATTACAAGTATTAACCAAATTGATATTAAATCAATACCTAGGCATTTGAGGAAAAATATTTCTACTTCACCTGAAATAAATCCAACGTTATCTTTGCTTGCAACTAAATTACTTAACCAGCAACAATTTAACTACTCCCGAAACGTTGTAATATGAAAGATTACAAAATGGCAGGCAATCTCGTTTTATTAATTCTACGAGCAAAGAACGGAGCGAGGCAAACATACATCTGACGTGGCTTATTATTCCAGCCTTTGTCATTTTTATGGTCAACCCGTTTATGACGCCAGATTATGGCTTTAGTAACGGCCCTATGAACACACTTGCTAACCTTATCTCTTATCATTCCAGTCTACGGGGATTTTCTCGCTCGTGCTCGGTAGCTCGTACGCATCAAATTACTTCACATAATCAAGTCGTCCCCGTGTTCAGAGTTTTACCAGCAAAATTTGGCAAAGGCCATTCAATGTCCGCTGTTACAACTCAGAAAAAACGATTTAATTTAATAACCTTTATCAAGCTTAGTACACTTGTTAGAATTAAAAATTACATCCAATTGCTGTTGGATCCTAGACTTGTTTTTGAGTAATTTAAATTGGAAATGTAGGAACTAAAAAAAATTCTACCACAATTGTAAATGAATGGTTATGTGAATTGAAAAATTATCTGTAAGTATATTCATATAGGTGTGAAGTAAAAATAAAGTGTTATATATAATAACCGGAAATATGCTATCGACAGTTAATAAAAAACTAAAACCGGCAACAAAGCGACACTTGGATAACACTCTTCAACGTAGTAAGCTAATAAATAAACGATGTTTTTGTTAAACGTGGTAAAAAAAGTTTTTATTTTAGTACACCCGGATATTTAGAATGGTCGATTATAGGGGATGTAGAAAAGTGAAAAATGTATTCTCGGCAATTATTACACGATCCGAACGATTTCTACCACTACTTTTTTTAGGAAATACACTACACGTTTCCAACAACCTTTGGGACACTGATGCGAAACATAGCGGATTAGATTCATTAACATATTGTGATATTCTTGATTTGAATAAAATACCATTTTCACTGAATTATTGAAACTACATCATGAAGCGATCAACTTAAAATAATTAAAGGATCTGAATCTTCTGCAAACAAAATTTTATGATTTATATGAGGTAGACATTCCTTGGTTACATGGTAGATATTTTTATTAAAAGTCTACTAGGTTGCCACGCGTATATTTTAAAGTAAATGTTTAAATTTTTGGGTAAATTAATAATGTTAGAAAAAAATGTATGTGAATAATTTGTTGGAAATGACACGTTCTATATACCGTTTAAAAATATGCATTATTTTCGCGGACACCCAGTATGTTAACATATTTATAGCCGACAAAGACATATAGAAGAGAATAAAATTTAAATTTTTTGTAAACTATAAAAAAATGTTAATGTCATAAACTGTAGTAATGTCGATATTGAATTTTTTTCAAAAATCGAAATATCGTTATTACAATATAAATAAAACAACAAAGGGAATCGTTATTTTTAATCTCCGATACAATAACTAGAGTAGTCTTTGAGATTGGACATCACAACCAATTTTGACTGATATTAGGATTACTTGAATTTTCATTCTCTTGGGACGGTCAAATTAATTATCGACGGCGCCAGAAGTTACTAAATAACTGGATAACTACAGTTAATAATAACAATATTTTTACCCTTAAAAAAAATGGCCTATTAAGCACCAAAGCTCTAAAGTGAATTTCTAAAAGAAGCGTATTGTTAGTACTTTATACATAATAGTAGAAAAGTATTCAAAGTATAATGTGGCCGAATATTAATAACAATAATAATAATAATAATAAAACAATATTAATAATAATAACTGACGAAATTTGAGAGCGGACAGCTCTTATGTAAAATCAAATAGGAACAAAATCCCAATTAATAATTTTAGGGCAGTTGCCAGCGAGGAGAGCCGACATTTGGTCCCGAGATCCCAGGTTCGACTGGGCAGTTGTCAACGAAGATCAGTGCAAGTAAAATAAAAATTAAGGCGCAGGTTGTTAAAATAAAAAATGATTTTTTTCGATAAGTTTCAAAAACGAACATATTTTTTCTTTAATATTGGTGAATTATGTCAAATTCTAGATAAGTAATATCTTGACAACTTTTTCCAGTGGTGTGCCACAAATGGATCGGGTAAATATTAGATGTTTAAAAGTTCAAAGCTGTTAAGACAATGACAATTGTCTGCTTGGGATTTTCTATTGAAAGTTCCGCTGTTGCCAAAACATCTAATAAGTGTTACGCGTTTGAGACGCTGCCACTATTTTTAATAAATAAGCTTAAAGAAATTTTATGAAATAATAAGATTTTCCTATATAAAATTTATTTGAATTTTAACCAAAGATAACTATGCGTATGCAAATTATCATTGTATTGAGAGATATAAGAAGCAACACACTTCCATTTTACAAGCAGGTGTCAAAACATTTGACGGATACAAAGTGTTCTTTCGATCGGTTGTTGATACAGTGATTAGTTTGGCCTATGTAGGTGGGGCAACAATTGGAGAGTTTTATTTTTGAAAGATTTTGACGGGTGGTATAGACGATAAAATAGTATTTTACTTATTTTCTATTGTTAGCTATAATCGTTTCTTTCATTTTTTTCAATTTTTCCACCCATTCAAATCATTTTTTATTTCTTTAGTACTTTTATTTATACATGTCCATAAGATTTTTGAAAATTTTGAAGACTAAGTGTACGTTATTATATCTATATTACACCCTATAATCTTTGAATTCGAACAAACGTAAGAAAGACGATTTTAGATGTCACAAGAACCTAATTTCCAACCTATCCGGAAAAGCCTTATATCCTTTGAATCACATTGCCAAACTAGGTAATCCTATAAAATATTGTAGCGTCACGTTTTACTCTCAAGATAAGAGGTAGTGTCCTTTAGACATCTAATCGGTTTTTACTTATTCTGTTTTACACACAAGTACAAATTAGAACTTGCTTTCCAACATTTCATTTCAAATATTCTTAAAAACCTTGTAACTATGTCAACATTCGCTTGCAACAAAATGACAAAAATAATGTACCATCTTTAAATTCCATGCGAGCCTTTTTTTCTTCTTCTACTGATGGAGAAATTAGAAATATTTTTGTTTCGACTTTCAACTTTTTTTCGATTTATTCTACGCCAATGGAATACCGAGTAGATTATGAATGTGTAATTCTATTGTTGAGGACAATGTAGCAGACCTCTCCGCCCCCAATAAAATGTACAAAGCGCATAGGAATAGGAAAGTGTTATTACCGAGCGGCGGGGTTACAATGGACCCCGGTGATAAATATGAGATATATATTGTTAGCAAGGGGTAAGCGAACAGTAGATCGGTTAAAAGAGAGAAGTGGTCAAAAAAACTACATTGCGCATGGTATTTTCAACCAATTCTAGTCTCGAACCACAATTTTAATTTAATTTAATTATATATCTTGCTATCAAAAACAAAAAAGGAATGTTCTCGTTATTTAAGAACTGAAATTATTGTTAAGTGAAATTAATGTTTATTTTAATAAAGAGCTATCAAAAATATTGAAAATAAACATTTCTTCTCAATCTTCTTCATATGTGAAGTTGTGATGTGCTTTTTTTCAGATTTTGTATCACATTAATTAATACAATTGAATGCAATACTGTCCATTTGAATAGTTGAGATGGTCCAGGTCTGGATGGAAACGAAAATCACTGACCGTCTCTGTTCTTTTGAATGCCGATTTCAAAATTTATATTGTCCGCACCATTGATAAGGGTTTGAGTAATAAATGGCGGCAAAAAATTGCTATTTGTAAAAGTCGTTCGGGCGTAAACTAAAATATAAGAATATTCTGAGACTATAGCTAAAATAGTTTTAGGCTTGCAGCTTTCAAATTTCAAAATTAAATGTCCCTACACGGGAATACAAGTGGCTTCTAAAATATAAAGATACATATAAATAAAATAGACAACACCAAACCAATTGCCTCTTTTTTGACTTTTAAGATTAAATACAGGTATTATAAACTACTTGTTCAAAAACAATCCGCAGTTGTAGAGAATTTGAAAATTATCAATGGAAAAATTTATTTTACATTAAAAAAATGCTTTAACTGATCGATTATGTTGTCTTGTTGTTTTGTTTATTCTTCTCATCATTTTTTCGATTTTATGAGATTCCCGGCGATTTTAATCAGTTCGGATAAGATGATCCCCTTTTGTCTTTCTTTTTCAGCTACTTCTTCCATCCAGGTTTCCCTTCACATTTCTTTCCTTAATTTTTTTATCTTTTTGACTCCGTCATTTTTATTGTTTGAAATGATTCTTGACAAATGAAATGTCTAAAAAATAAATCTATGTCGCTATTAAGAAGAACAAATAGTTGGGCTTAACATTATGAAACAATGTCATTTTAATTACTTTTTTATTTCAATTATTCATTGTTTTAGAAAATACATTTAAAAACGGTGTTAAATAAATTATAATTAGAAAAGTGTCATTTATTTTGTAATTATATAATAAATTCAAAAGGAATGCTATTAGTACCATGAGCTTAATACGACTGTTGAGATTTCATATTGGTTTATTCCGCTAGTAAAAAACATCTTCCAAAGATCTGGTTGTCATAAAATAATTCCCATTGAGTAATGAAAAAGCAAGGAAGAATATGGCTTCAGCGCTTCCAAATAACTGTTGTTTCTCTCTTAGTACTACCGGAAATCCTTCACATTACTTCTTGTTTAAGATAATCCATCCTAATTTATTGTCCATCTTAGACGGTGAGCTTCTGTTTACTTTAAGGACACACTGTAACAACCCATTACTCACTTGCACAAGCTAGTTATCTTTTTCTGCTCAACTGCAAACTGCAACAATAAAGGGCAGTAAGGGCCCTATTCAGAGCCGGGGGTGCCTGATTGAAATCTTTACGACTTTTCGTCCGTGCGGGCCAGCGTTACTTCCGTGTTTCTGCTCGAAGGACCAACATGGATGCCTCCAAATGAAGATGAAAGACTGCCGGGGGTGTTTACTGTTTGCTCCTTTCATTCCGGATGTGCCAAATTCATTAGGGAGCGTTAAAGGTACAAATGGATCGAGGGAGAGCCCGGCTTTTTTGCAGTTATTTTTTTATTTTGTCACTTTTCTATCTTTTTTTTTATATAAACGTGTTACCGTTTCCAAAATTTTTGGTGGACGAAATACCAATATCTTTGATTTTAGGAATATTTTATCAGGCTGTGAGAATGTAAAAAGTATTATGGTTTTAAAACTCTGAATTCTTAATTTTATTAAATAAAGGACAACCATTAGTACGGTCAAGGAACATATTCATAATTTTATCTGTATTCCATGTTCGTGAAATTCTGCTTATAAATTACATAACCTGTAATTTATCTCCGAAATCCGGAGCAGGATAAGGGATAACGCCTGAGGGTATTACAATTACTGACAACCTTTCCTCATTGAGAAATAAACCGGGTTTGCATGTAATTATAGAAAGTATATTATCCTTTTTACTGTCAAAAACTAATCAACAAACAAATTTTGTGTTGATAATATTTTAGGACTATTTCTTACGATGTCTGTTTTTAATTAATTTCTATAAGCCTTTACATGTAATTTATGTTTGATGTGCAAAGGTTACGTTACTAGCATTCATTGTATAAAAGATTTATTATTTGAGTGTTTTTGTAACGGCAAAAGTGCACATAGCGGCATATGTGAGCATTTAGCAGGAAAAGTTCAGTGTCGCCGGCTTATTTGGTTAACTTGGACCTAATGTTATTTATTTATATATTCATTTACATTTACCGACCCAACTAGTAGAACACACACATTTCGTAAGCACGCAGGTACAACTGAGAAGTACTAAGATTTGTGTGACACTGAATGTGGTTAGGTTTTGATTTAAATTTTATATAAAATAAAATTTAAATTTAGTCGGTACAAGTATCATTCCATGTTACAATATCCGTCATCTGAGTAAATTTTGAGATTATGCTACTTTCCCGGCAAATGTCGATATTTTCCGAAAGTAAAATTTTACCATTACATTTATACCTGATCTACCCCGTTTATTAAATTAACATAGTACCAAAGCAATATTATTTTGGTATTGTTTAGAATTTTTCTTTATGTTGCAGTTTAGGTTGACAATAAAAATAATCCATACATTTAATACCAAATTAGGAAAAAGGTGATCACATTAATATAACTCGAAATACACTACAGACGGCTAATAGCAATCACCAATCAGTAAACGAAGACAAATTAACCGACATTGTTATTTGACACAATTTAGACAGTTACCAAATTTTAATTGTCATTGTGGCATTGACAACTTTATAAATAATTCGAGTGTTACTCCAGTGTAATGTAGCCCGGATTGATATGCAATGATAAGAATACTTGACTTTGTGTTTGTTTGACACTAGATCTTATACATCTAGGGTTAACAAGCTTTTATGCAACCCATAAGTTAAAAAATGAAAATAAATCAAATTCAGTTGTAGTTTAAATAAACTTTTTAATAATTATAACATATTGAACAAATATAATAAAGAAAACAACTTTTACTTTATAATACTCTTGAAAGAACTGAAGAAAACATTGTAGTAGGTACGTGAGGGGTCTACTTGGTGAAGTGCTCTGACGATGAAAGGGATTGGTGCCGAAAATGAATCACGAGCAATGGACCGCGTCATGAACGTAAGACAGATACAGCAATATTTTGTGGGAAGCCAATTCGAAAGAAACGCTTTGGATATTGAGCATCCTCGAGATGGATTTAATTCAGGGGGTACATGAAACATTTGAAATGTGACGAATTTCTGGAATTCTATCTATTTAAATCGAAAAATGTTCGTTGAGCTTTTCTTTCATCCACTACAATGCTGAAGTACAATGGTCCAAATGGTATCCATGCAGATAAGAATTAATCAAACCTTCAATATAGATTTCGCTAACATTGGTTCTATGGTTGCTGGTAGAAGTTCGTTGCTTGGCATACCAAATCTTTTAATGGACTAACTCTAGTTTTTCTTGAAATTAATTACTGGAGTGGATTCTCTTTCTTGGTGTTCTGATATCAAAAACGTAACTGCAGTATAAGCTTCTTTACAGGAATAACAAAAAACGTCTAGAGAACATGCTTATTCTTTCGGAACTGTTATTAGTAGATCGGTCCTATCGGTTACGTAGAAAGCTACTAAGAGAAGTAAACTGCCTAAGCCGTAATTTTCGAAGTCTCTCTCGGCAGCCCTCCTGAGGGCATCATCAAGATTTCAACTATGCAAAAATTGTCATAACGTATACCTTCAATTTATTTAGCTACCACTTGAGCGGTTTCTATTGCCGGTGTTTCCAAAGGCAGCGAAAACATGATAATCTTTCCCAGTGCTGTGAAAGCAGCAACAAGTATCTCAATGAACGCTTCACTGATGACTGAGAGTTTGAAAAAATGGCGGGTACACGAGAACAATCACAGATTAACAGAAACAAGGCCAATACAAATACGTGGACATTATCTTTCCTAGGTCAGCTGCGGCAGATAATTTAAATAAATATTGCAGTAAATGCTGCTTTTCGTAATGCTGTTAATAACATTACGTTTCACAAAGAAGAATCTCAAATATTTTAGGCCACAGTTACAAAAATTATAAATTTTTTATAAAAACTTTGTCTTGTCAAAAAATATGTCAGACTTCTCTATGAAATTCAAAGTTTCTGTTAATTTGTGATATTACCTTGGATCCATCTTTTTTCCAGCTTCCCGGAGTCTTCATGGAAGGTTTCCTTCAAATATTCCATGCTCCTTTACCAACAATTGGAACGATTATGTAGTTTTGGCTGTCTTTGGAAACAACGGCAATGGAAAACGCTCAAATGATAGCCAAATTAATTGAAGATACACATTACGACAATTATTTCGGTAGTGGAATGCTTTATGACGGCCTCAGGAGCATTTCCGAGAGAGACTTCCACATTTACGTCTTAAGCATTTTACTTCTCCTAGGAGCTTTCTACGCAACCAAGAGTAACTACTAATGACAAATAAATATATTTTTCCCTTCAAAACAATTGTATATGTCAGATTTAATCGACGTACTATCCAGGGTAGCAATAAGCAGTTGCGCTATATTTTGATATACTGTAAATGCAATTATAGAAATACATCAAATAAATTTAAGTACGCTCCTGTTATACATTTTTGACGATAGTTATCGCTTGATCCTTGATCGAAAATTAGCAGAGAAACTCTAGGTTACTAGCGGCTGACGCTAATATACTTATTTTGACGACATCCCACGTGAATATGATTTTAATATAAATCCTAAAAAGAAAGAAAATTTTGAGAAAAAGGTCCTAAAACTAAAAGAGCTTATCTTTTTAACTGTAGGAAGAAAATTTTGAAAGGGACAAAAAAATCCGTTTTCGGATAATATTCAAAGTGTAAAGATCGAAAGTAAAGTGTTGGTTATCAAGTTATTAATATTTAGATTAGTCTATTTCAATACAAAATGGAAATAAAGATTAAGAATATTCCTCCAGATAGAGAACGAAAGAATACCCAGTCAGGATTCGATCAGTTAATATAAATTATTAAAGTCAATATTGACAGGATCAAAATAATGAAAATAATAGGGAAACGAATTACTATTTATTTGGAGATAACGGCTCGTATTTGGTTTTAGTCGAAAACAAAAGAGGAAAATATTATAGAACTGCACAAAAATGTCACTGTCAGATTAATTTTAGGTTCCAAAACCGAAATTAAGAATCATATTGTAAATATATCAGTGGTAGGCACCAATAAGGTAAGCAATAGATTTAGTGAATCTGCTAGTGCAAATGAATTAGTTAGTTTGGAAGATTTCAATAAAAGTATTTATGGTATTAATATACCAAACTTTTATACACATTAAAGAGATGTAATTAAAAATGTTGAGGTAATTTCACGGATTTTATCAAAAAATGTTTTCGACGGTAAGCTCGGGACAAAAATAATACTTTTTATTGTAAACAGAATGTTCTGTTTAAGTTACCTGGTTATGCTATTTACATATAAGTAAACTTTGCAAGGCGAATCTTAGATGCAAGTTTTGCGAACAAATCATGATCATAATAATTGCTCAGACACAATAATTCATTTGTATTTTGTATTCTGGTAATCATATTGCTATAGACAAAGAAAACTGTCCAAAGTTAAAACAATGACATGTGCTTCTTACAAGTCGTGTTGTGGTAAGAGCCCTTTTCTTTGAATACTAACTTTGCTATTGTTTGCTTATTGCTTATTGGCCTTTTTATTTAATATTACAATAAATTGTTATCGTTATTGAATTAATTTCTTTTATTGTCTTTTCATACAATTACTAAAACCTCCCTTGTACAAGATTTTATGAAATACCCTATATTAATTAAATCTGCATAAAATATTTCATATGTGGCAATATTTTACATTTAACAAAATTCTAACAAAATAAACTTGCAGTTCTCTTCCGGTAATTCTTCTATAATTGTATATATGTACCACCGGAAGCTTCCAAACAAACCATTTGCTAAAATATTTGGAATTTATTTCATTTGGATTGTCCTGTATGATGGTGTTAAAAAATAGATTCCTATATTCTATTTGTTTATTATTCTGATTAATATGTATAAACTAGCAGTGCAGGTGTAATAAAAATTTTATTGGCACTGACCTAAATTTCAAGGATCAAAAGAAAATGACACTCCTCTAACAGAGTCTCTTTATTGGTATATTGTTACTATAGTATGTACAGGGATTTAGTTAAATATCACCATATACTTAAAACTTATTTTTTATTTAATATTTTACATTCACTGTTTATTACATACCTAATAAACATTTTTATTAAAATCTTAAAATTTAATAAATAAACATTCTTCGTTTGAGTTCTCGGATGATCGAGACCTTGATGGTGCCCACCCTTCTGATAAAATGTGTTGTTATTTAAAAGATATAAGTTGTCATAATATTTAGTAAGACTTGTTTTTATTCATAGATAAATACATTGTTACTATTTTACTCAGCCTCTTTAATTTTTATTACCCACTTACATAATGAGTTAAAATCCCTCTGAATTTATATTTAGAATTGTTCATATATTTATTATAAAAACAATTCAATACGTAACAATATATATTATTAAAAAACCCTATATTTTGTAGTTTTAAAAAATGTTAGCACAACCTGCAAATTACCTTATCACCGCGGTAGCTGATAAGCTACCGAAATTGTTGCGGAATCTCTTCTAGGACTCATTTCATGGTTTAACTGTTATTTCATGCATTGTTCCGAAAGCGCTATCATGCGTATAATACGAGGCCGCGGGCTGGTTGATTAGACACAACGCGACGTGGAATAGTTTCGAAACAGGATTACTATGGTTGATCAGACAGTGATAACTGATAACAGTCTTATTCCCGGACTCGACTTGTGGAATACATTTTAACTTCTGAAGGGTAAGAGAATGCATTCTGTCAACTTGATTTTTATTCATCTCCGACATTAAAGAGCTATTTAGTTGTATACAAAGATACTTGAAACTATATTTTTATCATGTTTTCTAAAGTAATCAACAAACAGGTAACTCAGGAACCTTATATTTTCACTAACCTTAATCTTATTTCATTATAATTTTCAGCTCCTTTGTTTGTTTATTTATTCTCAATAGTTTTAACAGGTTATATTGTCTTCTAGTCCACATTATCCCTGGTCTTAGTAGTTTTTCAGTTCTTTTTCTTTCTAACCTCTATTGTCCTTTTAGATATAAGCCCTAATACTTCGGTTTTGTTATTTTGTATTTTTGACTTGTCTCCTGCTTCCGGGTTTTTGACAGTAGACATATCCGACATTTTAATTTTCGTTGATCTAAGTGAAGTCTTACCGCTAGTGCTCTTTCTTTTTCAATCATTATTACTTTAAATTTCCTGCTTGTCTTTGTTCCCTCTTTTTTCTAGAGTACATGTTTACCCCAATTTCGCCACTCCCAGTAGTTTTTTCGCCACTTTTGAGTGTGATCTTCCTTATTTCCTCAGTCTTGTGGGCTTTGTAGCTCATGGAATAGCCTAATCTCTTCTCAGAGATACGTGTCTTACATTTATATTTGATGTCAGACATCGAGAGCAACTGACTGGCTTTCTTCTTTCACTTGGTGGATAATTTTCCGTGACCCATTTCACTTCCTAGTTGGTTATGGTGATATTCATACTAGTCTCTTCTTTTAATATTGGTGGCCAGACTATTGTGTCCACTTACTATAATTGGCTTTCTATCCTATTGTGGCAGTTCTTTCTGTTCTCATTCTACCTACTCATCCTGTGTTTAATTTTGAGTCGTTGGCTCCTCCTCACATGAGGATTTGACTCTCACCATTAACTTTACTTTTTGCAATATCATTTGTTGGTTGCGCTGTTTAACACGGGCACTTTGTTTTGTTTGACTCACTTTTGTTCATTTCAATTTTATGGTAAGAATATTTAATATTTAACCTTTAAATACTAAATGTTTAAGATTGTTTTCCACATACTTGTCTCAACAATTTACTTAATTTTAACTTGTATCCTTTGAATTTTTACTTTTCAACTTATATTTAATGATGTAACTTTTGCTGTTTTATTGTAATTTTTTTGATAAGTTGTTTAATGTGTGCTTATACAATTGTTATTTATGTGACATATATATTTTATAGACCTGATAGTGACTCATTATAGTCGAAACTAGCCGTCCTGTTTTAATTCAAGTATTTGTGGTAAAGATTTCGAGTTTCTTTGGTTTAACCAAAATAATCTGTTGAATTATTCGTCCTTGAAAATCCTAACATTATAGAAATTAGAGGTGTGGTACAATAATCAAGACCAAAATGCTGCCAAGAACGTTGAAAAAATTACTAAAGGATTCTTTTCTTAGTAGTATTTGTCTCTTTTCTCTAGTCTTCATTACATTGTTTTTTTGCCATTTTATGAAAAACACATTTAATAAAATGGTAGAGTTTGAAGCCATTTTATAAGAGCTAAAAGCTAATTAGTGAAAGTCCACTGCCTTTTATTTGTGTATTTAATACCAAAATAGCGAAAATTTAATTGCATTAAATATACACTCTAGAGTAATCAGAAATGGTTAATTCTGCCTACCCAATATTTTTTTTTGCAAAAAGATGTACAATATAATGACACATTTAGAATCAACCGTTTAGCTACTATTTTATTTTCATAGCCCAAGAAAAAATCACATCTGTTGGTTATTGAACGAATTTTTTGAAAAATGTCAGCACGTTTATAAAGTTGGATATATTTGAACAAACATAACAAAACATGGAATAAAACAATGTCTTCGGTAGCGTCTCGGGCATTTTATTTTTGCGCCTCGATGTATGGGAGTCGTTTTAGAATTGAAGTGCATCGCTTGGCCTGCCAAAATGCGATAAAAGCTCAGACCAAGGCCAAAATAAACCGACGAAACGATGATATATATTTTTGCAAGCATGCTCCTTTCTCGCGCCTTGAGACATTTATACTAAACAGGGTATTTTTATATTTTCGGAAATCACGGGTTACAGCCAAACTAGTGAAGGGTATAATAAACTAGCTATTTAAAGTTAATTTCCAACGGGAAAGAACAACGAATCGTTGTAATCTAGATAAATCGTTCCAATCCATAGATAATTAATTAGTAATTATTACAATGATGTTAGCATAAATAGAAAAAAATTATTTTGTTGTTTGGTACTTAAGTGCACCAGTTGGAAAAGACCAAAAGTGACTTTTACACTTAATACAGACTGCCTTAATTTTTTACATTTTTTTAGGTAAAACAATATACGTTTCCACACAATCTTTGCAACATTGATAAAAAACATCGCGGATTAGATTAATTAACAGGTCGTGATTTTCTTGATTTGAATAAAATACCATCACTGATATATTGAAAGGACTTTACCAAACAATAATCTTAAAACGATTAAATGATCTGAATCATCGGCAAACTAACACAATTTTATAATTCATCAGGTAGATATTCCTTGGTTACAGAACATATATTTTTATTAAAAGTATGAGGTGTAGCCACGTATAAATTTTCAAGTAAATGTTTAAAGTAAATTTTTGTGTACACTATTGACATTAGAAAAAAGTATTGGAATATTTTGTTGCAAATGACACGTACTACATACCATTTAAAATATACATTATTTTCGCGGAACCCTGCGTACCAATTGTAAGTGGATTTTAAAAAGTTAAATACCATTGTAATCCCTGATTAGTTAGACATAAATTCATTATAATTTCAGTGTAATAGAATTCTTCTTTTATGAAATAACACACAAAAGTTAAGTGCACTATTTTAATGGAAATCTGAAAAAATAAGATTGCTAATAACTTGTGTTTCCTCCAGTAGCATTAATTGTAGCCTGCCACGGTTCTGGCATATTAAAATTGAACTATCAGTTTTGGTTTGAGGAAATAAGAACCATTTTTTACATTTTTGTGTAAGCTGTTGAAGGCCTTGGCATGTTTGAACAATACGCATATGAGGAATTATCCATATCTGATACATATTCCATACATGCTCGTGAGATGTAAGGTCTACCGATTGCGCTAACCATGGTAGAAGGGTAAAATCCTCATTAACAAACCACTCTCTTACTATTGTCACAGTATGTCGTGTTGCATTATCCAGCATGTAATTTAGAAAATGCTGCAAGTTTTAATTAACAATAGTTTTTCTTCAAAAGGAAATTTAAAGCCTCAGTTACCAGGGCTACTTAGCTTAAGCATAGAAACTATAACAAATTATGGCATTATATTAAATATATTTTCGATAGTTCAATATTTTCGAATCAGTATTTTGAAACTGGCAATGCAAAACGTTTATGTTCAAAATAAATTATTTATAGGTTTAACCTAAAAAATTTGACATTTAATCCACAATATTATATACAAAACGTCAATATTGACATTTCTCATGCTAAGCCATTACCTATAACATGGTTCAAACCAAACAAAGTTATTTCAAAATAATTTCACCGTGACGTCATTGTTTCAACGCTGGAATACAGTTCGTACAATATTTTGATCAGGTTACCGCTGGAAAAATATTACTTGACATAGACAAACAGAACAAGTCTTAACTTTTTGAATATTACTTTTACTTAAAAAAGTTATAATTTGTTATAGCTATGTATTCAGAAAGAAAAACGTTTAAAAATGCTCCCATAAACCATCCAGAAGATCTATTCAAAAATCAAACAGAAGGTTCCATTATAATACAGATATTCGTTTGGGTCCTTATTTCGATAAATGCAGTCTCTAAATTCCACCTGAACTATTATCAAACAGGCAAGTATTAAATAAAAAAATTTAAATATCTTCTAAAATTTTTTTTTAGGGTTAATAATTGAATTCACATTTCGTAATTATATTGTACTTCTATTTGTATCATGGACGTTGTATCAAGGATTAATATCTGTAAGTATCTAGGTACTCCTATCAAAAATATAAAATCGTCGTATATACGGTATTTCTGAATTCGTGCGAAAAAATTGAGTGAAAGGTTTCTCGTTGAAAATTATGAGGGGTCATTTCTATATAAGACTTTTCTTAGCGTTACCCCTAAAAAAGTATCATCCCCGAAAGGATGGAATTAAAATTGAATTTTTATTTTTTCTCAAATCCGAGTTGACGTTTGTGACATATGCTCATCATGGATACGTTCTTCAGTCAAGAGCTACGGATAGAATCAAAAATAAAATTTGCACGAAAATTAGGCGAAAACATCTGTTTAGTAAAGATGGAGAACAAAAATGAAAAGAGACAAGTAATGATGAAGTCAAAAGTAAAAAATTTACCTTAATGACAATTTGGCTGTTCCAGAAATAGAATTACAAAAATGTATTGTAAAAAAAGCAGAAAAGCAGAGAGTTCACAATAATAATATAAAGGTGGGAGACAAAGAGTTCATCGTGAACGGAACTGAATGGCGTTGGAACAAGGACAAAGACTAGTAAAAAGTATAAAAGCTACGGAACAGGAAATGAAAGATACAACAAAATTAAACTTAAGAAGAATGCATATAAATGAAATGCTTATAAATATTGAAAAATATGAGAACAAGAATACAAGAAGAAAAGAAAAAAGTGAAAAAACTATGAAAATTGGTACTTCAAATGTGTAAGCAATTAATGCAAAAAATTGAGTTGGTATTAGAAAACTATAAAATGCACATTGCGGCAACTAACGAAGATACTCAGAATGTAGAGGTAGGAAAATATATATTATTGGGTAGTGGATGTAGCAAAAATATTTTGAGCAGGTTTTTCTAACATATATGTGAAATTAGAATAAAGGGAAAAACAAGAATATAAGAATATAAGAAAAAATATGTAGCTGGAAGATTTTTAAAAAAAATACCCAAATACGATGTAGAAATAATACTAGGAGATTGCCATGCAAAGATTGAAAAACAGATAATAAATACACCAATTATCAGGAAATATAGTCTACATTTGAATATAAACCGAAATTGAGAAAAATTAATAGAATTTGCCACTAAATAATTATGTAAAATTTCTATAAAAATAAATATATACACAAAGTAACTTAGAAGTGAGTAAAAGTTAACTGAATAAACCACCTTTTGATACCAAGTAATTTTGCAAAAAAAAATCGATGATATAAGGGCTTTTAGAAGACCTAACATAGATTCTGATTCTTTCTGTTGATAACAGTTTCAAAGTAAAGTATAAGCAAACCGCAAAAAAGCAAGTAAAAATATTAAGTATGATTTGAATTTACTGAAAGAAAACAAATTGGTAGAAAAGTTCCAAGATAGAAGAACGAAGAAATTTAAACAAAGAAAAATTGGGGGGAAATATAAATAAATATGGAAAGAATTAAATAAAGGGTGATTAGATAAAAAATGTCAGAGTTGCTAGAGCTGAGAAGAGAACGGAATTTGGAAATGACGAGACATCCTACAAATAATAGTAATGTTGTACACAGTTACGAAGAAAATGAAAGAACATGTGTAGAAAGAACAGCTGGCAAATATAGAAAATATTTTTTTTTAAATTACATAAGAAAATTTTAGATTACTAACATGAAAAGAGGATATCAACAAAATTATATGTATATTGAAAACGAAGAGGGAAATTTAATAAGTGAAGAAACCAAATGAAAAATAGATGGAAGAATGATTTTTCGCAAAATACAATGTAGACGAGGAAATACAATAAATACAATATTTATGGATGTATGTGAATCCCAAAATTTTAAATTTGTTTATTAACTCGGACCCGAGAAAAAAATTAAAACTCAATTTGAATTTCATTCTTTCAGGTCTGATATCTATTTAGGGGTTGGGACAAGAATTTTTTTTTATAGAGAAAACAGCCTATAATTGCGAACAAGGAATCTCCTCCTGAATTGTTTCGCATGAATTTAGAAACACCCTTTATATGACACTTAGATTAATACGATAATCTGTAACATACGTTTGTATTTAGAAAGGTATTTAAACTAAATGGAGATCCATAGTTGAGAAAATTTAATTGCTACCATTTATGATACCAAAAACAGAGATAGGGAGTTGGTTAGGATTGATTGGTACCTACTAAGGATGTTAGAATTTTTAATTTATTAATAAGTATATTGTAAGTTATCAAAGAATTTCAATAGGTGGATATAATAATTTAAAATGTTATCTTTTTAAAGCATAGATTTTTTTATACAATTTTTGAAATATTTTATTGAAGTAATGTAATCTAAGTTTTACAAAATATTCCAAATTCTAGGATTTTAAAATGTAATTTATATTGTCATCTCCAACTATTAAATTTTAGAGGCATCCATGTATTCGTTTCTATTGTTCTAAATACAAATCTGTTGCTTCATTTAATAGACCTTCCGAGATTATAATTAATTGCAATGAATCATCCCGTTTCTGTATAGCAACAAGTATTGAGTCTGAAAAATTCTTGTTGAATGAGTTTTTCAAACATGAAGACCAGTTTAACAGTTGTATTTATTATTTTAGATTCGTTAAAATTAATTGTCATATACTACAAATTATTTCACAATTAATTTTGAATCATTTTACGGACTAGTGATTGGAGTTTCATTTCTAATAATTGTTAATTAATTTTATTTATAACATGTCTAATTTGATATTTTTATTTCAGGTAAACGTGTTTTTGGTAATACCGTGGGTATTAACTTACTGCTATACCATCTATTATTTTCATTTTCAATGTTTGTATGAGATTATGACCGTACTCGAATATCATAATGATTATTATTTTATCGCTTGGATTTTCATTTTTATTGCATTAATAGCTATAGGTAAAGGTAAACAGCATTATAATTTCACATATGCCGCATCCAGACCAAACAGAAATAGGAAAAAACAAAAACACAAAACAATTTCGAGATAAATGAGACTCCCAATTGTAAAATCTGGAAACAAAACAGAGCAGAGCCAATAAGTCGCTCAAATGATACTACAGCTTTGTTACAGAATTGTTGAAAAACTCCAAGTTTCTGTTTTGTCTGTTTGGTCTGGACGCAGCATAAATGGCAACTTTTTTTAATAATTTATGTATACGTTGACAAATCGACTGTAAGTTACATCTGATTAAATATTCATTTGTTTTTTAGTGCTGGAAATTAGCCTAGTCTGGCGAATTATAAAAATGTTTACTAAATTATGGAATCGAAAATGTTTAGAAAAGGATTTCTATCCCGAAAATTAATTAATATTGGTTGTAGAATTTGTTTTGATATCATAATAAATATAATAAACTGAAGCAAAATGTTTATAAAATTATTTTAAACAAGTAATAAAACGGTTAAATAAAAAACATTCATGACGACAACAAAGGAAAGGAAAAGGTAAAGGAAGGTTACAATACATAAACACAGTGCAGGATTAACGCATTAACAAACTAAGGAGCTACTTAGGGCTCCAGCTAAAAGGGGACAGCATTTTTTTTTATTTCTAAGAAAATAATGAAGGTGAACAAATAATTAAAAATACACTTATTAATTTATTTACAGCTCGGTCCAGAAACTCCATAGACTGTAGGTTTAAAAATACCCCTTTAATAATTTTTGCTTTTCAATCTGTTTCCAGGTGTTAATCTTCCTTTTATCGAGTCATATATTGCGGTCCATATGTATGGAATAAATTCATTTGATTATGAACTTTTGTGGAAAAACCTTTTATTCTTAATTTTACAAGTTATGGTATAAAAATATTACCCCCTCTGAATTATGACAACCTCCCTGAAAATTTTTAACGACAAAAGGGATCATGGCATACCTCTTTTGAAAGTGATTTATTCTATGTTCAACAATACACGCTTTTAAATTTGGTGCATTAGTAACTGAGAAAATTGGTTTTAAAAATGTAAAATTTTGATTCTCCTCTTCAAAAGTTTACATAGAATGAAGCATAGATTGTCACATAATTTGGAATGTAGTTTCTTATTTATTTTACAATTATATTAAGTGTTTAAAGTGACATCCATTTACTTCTCGACAATAAGCAATGGAGTGGACAAAATATATCAATGTAAATATTTTACATAGAATTAACTCAATTTCCTAAACAAATCTATTAAGATCATTAAAATATGTAATACCGACAGTCATTATTATTAATTTTTTTACAGTTTCAAAATTTTAAGCAAGCAAATGGCTTCTCAAAACGTTACAATATTCGAAATATAAAGAAACGCAAAAACAAATAAGCTTAAATAAAATATGTATATAAAAAAATAACTCTTAATTGGCAACGATACCATGTGAAGTAGTACATTGCAAATATTTCGAAAATGGATTAAGATAATGAAATTATTCAAAAACTGAAAAATGCAGATTTTTACACCAAAGAGAGGGACGCACTCCTTTTTTTTTAATATTTTTAAAAACCAGAGAAATGACAAGAAACTATCAAAACAAAAAAGGGATACTTCCCACGCTTCATGCAGATTTTTTAAATTTAACGTTTTAATGCAACTTTTTTTAATTTCAACCGCTTAGCAGTAAAACGAAACTTCAAGTACGGGAAAAAATGTAGTCAATAGATTACGTCTATACACTAGAAATATACAAATCCTGTAATCTGGCAACAGTGTTCATACATTTTGACAGATTATGCTTTCACGCCTGATGTTGACTACGGCCAAGTACATATTTTCGGGAAAATTTGAATTATTATTTGTACAGTACCGTTTGCGGAAATTGTATACGACTTGAATTAGACTTACATAATCATGGAGCATACTTGCACCGAGAATGATAAAAGTCACAAAAGAATTTTGTCTAATAAACGAGTGAGTTCACGGAAAAGAGCGGGAAATGCCATTAATAACAGGTAAGTGCTTTTTATGTAATATTTATAATTAATACCGTTTTATATTTTTATTGCTATTTTGTTTATGTCTAGTGCCAATTTAAAGTTGTTAACTATATAAATCTTTAGGTTGCTATATATTATTGAAATGTTTACTTAATTTGGTATTCTTAAAAAATAAGTTCTAAAAAAAATGCGTAGATAAAAAAAATTGGAGTTGCAATATATAGTTACGTTTTACGAGAAACTTTACAGCAAAAGTTTTGTAAAGAACAATATTTTTTTCGTTTTCAGTGTACCACTTCTCCATAAATTTAACCTAATGCAAACATATTTGGTACCTCGTCTATTTATATATGAGCCAAAAAAATGAAATTTATTTTCTATTAGAACCGAGCCTGTGCAGTATTCTAGTGGAAATGAAATGTTGCCAAAGTAGTTTTATTGAAATTGTATTCATTTCTCTTTTTGTTTCATGTAATCAAATCGGAAGAAGGGAGACGTGTTTATAGTTAGTGTGTTTGTAGGTCTATATGGGCTATATGTTGTCTCTTAAGGTATGCACGTTTTAATTAACAATGACTCACTCATAATTTCCATAGAAACAACAAATAAAAAATCATCGCATTGCCATTAAAACAAAATTATTGTTTGACAGTCTCATATACAATCAATTCATATAATTTTAAATTACTGTTTTTTCATCCATTCAACGATATTATTATATTTTTTATAAAATGGCTTCCAAATTTATAGAGATGATATATTCACGAATAGAATTTCTTCTAAGCTTTGACTTTTATCGGTTCGCGATAAAAGATTTAAATGGAAAATATTCTTTAGCATTGCTCTGGACCATTATGTCTCTAATATCAGCTTGTGTGTTCAAATTGAACTACAAGCAGAGAGGTAAATATCAAGTAATTAATGAATTCATTAAAATTTAAAATATTGCATATATTTTTTAGGGCTGGCATTTTCTTTCGACCTTCGAAGTGTAATTCTGCTCTTGATTTCTTCATGGATTTTGAACCAAGGAATAAGAACTGTAAGTATCTAGGTAGAACTCTAAAAATTGTACGTTTCGATATATGTATGACACAAAGGTTAATACGAGAATCTCCAACACACGCTTTTAGTCTCCAAAAGGATATTTTAACTACATGAAGATAGAAATACAGGGTTGCGAAAATTGAATTGCCATATTTCTGATCTCGGAAGCACTAGGAGATTTTCTAATTAGGTTAAGTTTGGCTAGTAACTACTAAGAATTTTAAGATTTAACAACTTTAATTTTATTTAGCATAGTTATGGTGTAATGTAAGTTACAAAGGAATTTCCAATAGGTTGATCTAATATTAGAAAAAAAGGTGTATTTACAAGGGTAATAATACGTCACAGTCAATGTCACATTTCTAGTATTAATTTGTTACAATTTGAAACTTTATTTGACTAGTAAAAATTAAATAAAAAAACATTTTTTGATAAAAATTAGCTAAAATTTTAAATTTTATCATTTTCAAGCTTACTTTCTCTAAATTTTTAAACTGCTTTTAACATTAAGTTCTAGGATTTCAAAATACAAGTTATATTGCTACCTTTCACTTTTGGGTTTTGATGTATCCTGTTTTTGTGATGTGACTTTTCATTATGTCTAGTTCCTAACTTCGTAAATATAAATCTTTTCGAGATTTCATTTCTTTTTGGTAATGGTAGCAACAGCTTTCGATGCATTAGAATTTTTTTTGTGGTTAGTCACTTCGCTGATTTCTTCTTTCTTACTATATTTCAGATTGGCATTCACTCTTACACGTTTCATTATTTGATGACGTTACTTTCTGTTCATTATTTTTCTTCTCCAGTCGCTGCATTCTGTGTTTTGGATCTTCCAATATTTGGCCTTCTTGTTGGTCTTCCTGTAGTTGGTTTCCATTCTGCTACTTTCCCTATTATATTTTCCAGTGCCCTTTTCATTACCATTTCGTTTTGTGCACCTTAATATCTTTTACTATATTATTTTCTTTAACTTTGTGGTTAAGTAGTGCTCTGTACTGAACGTCATCGGTTTTAATTGGACCTTTATTTGTCACATATGATCTCTACTCTGTAAGTTGCAACTAATTTTATTGCTACTTTATATAATTTCATTTTGGTACTCAGGTTTTTTATATCACCAGAAAGCTCTGTTCGGTCTTTAATTATTTGCGTTCTTTCAAATCATCTGTTCTTTTTGTATTCTTTTTCTATTTCTGTTTGAATTTCCTCTGATAACTCTTATGATGTAAAAATGCTTACCTTGGAGTTTTCCATTTTTATTCTTCTTAGGTCAATAAGTTATGAAAGAATCGCCATCTTTTCCATATCTTCCATTAGCTGGTTTGAAATCAATGTAATCGAAATCATATTCATGGTTTTTTTCTATCAATTGTGTCAGTACATGAAATGTATCCGTAGTTTTTCTAAACCTATGCTGGTTCTGTCCTAACTTTTCCAATGTAAATGAGATAATTTTTTGTCTAGTTAGGAATGTTAGATTTATTGCTGGATGGTCGCTATATTTCGCTTATTAGTTGGTCTATTCTTCTGTTTACTATTTCCCCTCAATTTTTATTAATTTGTTTGTAATGTTGTTTGATTAGGCTGGTCTTTTTTTATTCAGGCATTATATATTTTCTTAAATTTTTCGTATGTTGGGTAGTTCATCATGTCCTTTAGTGTCTTTTATTGGCCAAAATAATTGTTTATTATATTTTTCACTCGTATTTTCCTATGTTGGTAGAGTTTTTCTTTAATATTAGTTTGCTTTTAAATTATTTCAAATAATTTACTATTGTCTTGATTATTTTCATGTTTTTTTATTTGGATTATCATTTTTCCTTATTTTTACATATTATATTTTCTTCTTTTATATATTTTTTAAATACTTTCAGAACTCTTTCGTATTTTGTTGCTAGCCATTCGTTTCTTGCTTTGTTATTATTTGTTGAATTTTCATAAAATTTGTTATACCATTCTTTCTTCTTATTTTTTGCGCTGATTCTATTATTTCGTCTGCGGTGGTTTTTGTGCTACCTTTATTATTATCTAGTGTCGTTTACTTTTGATTTCCTTCTCTTGATCCAGGTTTCATCAAAGTTATTTCCTGTTTCTAAATTTTGTGCTTACTTCAATGTATTTGTTATACTTGTTAAGTTTTATAGATTTATTTCATTATTATAAGTGTTCTTATATATAGTTTCCCTTCCTGCAAATCGTTCAACCCACTCTTCTTGTCATATATAAGCTTTGAAATTACCTTTGGAGTGTTTTCACATACCTTCTGCAGCAATTGTAGAATTTTTGTTTTAATCTGGAATTTCTGTAGGTGCCTAAATATTTACAACCGTTATATTAGTTTATTTAATTTTGATCCTAATCCAAGGAAATTCTTCCACTAACTGGGTTAAACTTCGTGACTATCTCTCTTATTTTTCGATTAACCATAAATTCTTTGTCGATTAAGCCTTGCGAATTTTCTCCTCAGCAGTACAGAGTAAAATATCTTTTTTCCTTGCCTTTTCATCTTCTGTTCTGCAGCGCCAGTATTTCTTGTTTGTATTTTAACATTTCTCTTCCTATTCCCATCATTTTTCTTTTATGAGCTTATAATGGTGGATGGTGTTGGGGAATAGTAAAAAGTACGACTTGGAAAACAAATTGAATTTAAATTTAAGGATAGGGAACAATGATATAGAAAGGGTTGATAAATTTGTTTATCTTGGCATAAAAATTGATAGTCAATTACATTTTAAAGAACATGCTAACCAGGTAATTAAAACGGTAGCATATAAAATTAATTACTTAAGAAGATGTTCACCATACCTTAGCCAGTGGTCAAGGCTTGCAATATATAATACAATCGTGTTACCCCACTTCAATTATTGTTCAACTGTATTATACATGTTAAAACAGAATGAAACAAATAGACTGCAAAAAATGCAGAATCGGGCTATGCGTATAATTTTACAGAGTTCAAGATTTACTCCCGTAAAAGTAATGCTTAAGTATTATGCACTTATTTTTATTTATAAAATCAAAATTGGTCAGGCACCAGTATATCTACAGAATAAGTTAACTTATAACACTGAAATTCACAACTAAGAGACTAGAGCCAGGCGTAACTTTCATGTACAAACGTGTAGGAAAAAGAGTACATTTAATTCAATTTTTAATAAGGGCACGATTATGTATAATAACTTACCAGATGATATAAGGGACAGTTCATCTCTGAATATTTTTAAATACCGACTGAAGAAATATTTTTTGGCTACGTAAGTGTTTATTTATTATTTGTATGTTATATGTGTACCTAAGTTTTATATTTTTAGTGTTTAGTATTTGATACCAAGTTTAATTTTTTCTATGTAATGTTGTATTTTTAATATTATGTACTGTATTAGTTTTTTAACTAAATAAAGAGATATATATACAGTATGTCCATGGATGGGGTCCCCAAGGGGGAAAAATCTTTATTATAGGATTTTTAGTACAAATACCGTTGCACGTCAGGAGTGACGTACCTCTTTCGTCATAGTACTGCCAACTAATTAAAATTTCCCTAACTAAGATAAATCATACGAAACATCACGAAAATTCACGAGGACTCATGAACGTAGTCACAGTACTAAAAAACCGAAAAAGTAATCGTAATTATTTTGATAATTTTAGAATTATTTCAATTATATTGGCTTATATACGTCTTATTCTTTATAATATAAAGTTTATAAATCATTATTATATGTTTAGTACTCAAAAAACCATAATTTACATTAAATAATTTTGAAATTTTCTACGCCCATGAGACTCGTATTTATGATGAAGAAATGACATTGTAGCGATTGGCATGCCTTGATGCGACGTTGTCGAGTATTTAGATTGAAATATTTCAACGATTTCTGACGTCCGGCCGTCAACCAGTTGTGTGTTTTCACCACGTTTTCGCTAATTTTATAATATTGTCTTTATTTTTTTGCTTTGCTAGATAGTTAACTTATAAAAAAAACTGTTTTTTTCAAAACAAACATAGTGTGAATAAGCTGATTATATATATTATACAAAATGCCAAAAAATTTAGACAAGCCGACAACACTGCAGGGTCGTGATCTCATAATTGATATATGACGTGCAACGGGATTTGTATTAAAAATCCTAGTAGGAAGTACCATTATTTATTATTTTTAACAAAAATTTTATAAAACAAAGTTGTTTATAAACTAGCATAGAGACTAAATACAAATTTTTAAATAAAAATTCCAATATTTTAAAATTATTCTACATAACTACCTCCCACCTCGACACATTTTTCCGCTAACTTAATAAATTTACCGTACACAAATTTGTATTTAGTCTCTGTGCTAGTTTATAAACAACTTTGTTTTATAAAATTTTTGTTAAAAATAATAAATAATGGTAATTTATTAACACCCTGTACATTTAATCTAAAATTTTTATAAGGCAACTCCATTTTCTCAACAAGCAGAACTTTTTATAAAGAATGACTTTTGGTCGTAAAATGAATAATAAAGATTTTTTCCCCCTTGGGGACCCCATCCATGGACACACTGTATATATAATAAATAATTTTTTCCCACTCATTATTTACACAACTATTAGGAGTCTGAAAAATTCTTCTTAAGTAAGTTTGTCAAACAAGTTTAAATAATTTTATTGACAGACGATTGGAGTTGAATTTCTAATAATCGTTAATTAATTTTATTTACCTGTCTTATTTGATTATTTTGTTTCAGCGAAAGGAAGCTTTATTGTTGCCATGGATCTTTCTCACTTCATACTCTCTGTTAAATAACCATTGCACAAGTTTATATGCCTTAGTGGAGCGGCTACTATATGTCCATAACTCAGATTTTATGCCTTGGTTCGCTGTTATTTTAATATTTTTCGTATTAGGTAAATATCGCTAAAACTGCACAATATGATAACTATTAATTTTGCAAATTTTCGTAAACTTTGAAAAATCAACCATTAATTATATTTGAATAATTTCTTTTTAGTGATCCGAGTTATCTTCATTGTGAAGGTCGTACAAATGGGGATGAAAATTTGGTACTTAAATCAGTTGAAACGACAGTTGTTTATCGTGGTTGACGAATGATATTGTTTATGTAAATGATTTAGACTTTAATTTGGTTGTTTATATGGATTTGTAAAAAATTTTTAATCGTAATATAATAAATAATAAAAAAAATGAAAAGTTTTTTTTTAATATTTTGCTGAAGTAAAAAACTAATTTGAAATCAAGAGACAGATTTATACTTCGACCACTACAGACCAGATTTTAAAAATAATTGGACGAGAGATAATTCCATAAGAGCAAGTCCCGTCAATAGAAAGGCATAATAAGAAAAGTTTATGCGGCTCATGAATCTTATCTGTTAGATAGAAATGGAACATAACCTTAACTTCGCTTCTCTGGTTTGAGTTTTTTTGTAAGTTGTGACGACTGTGTTGCTTTAATTTCTATTTTTGAAAATCTTATAGGCACATTATTTTTAAGATGAGAGGCGTGTTCAGGAAAGCTTGAGAGAGATGAATTTACTAGAAATAATCAGTTTGAAACAAAAAATTTTGTAAGTAGATATATTTTATTTTTACATAAAAACTAATTATGCTTTCCATTGTTTAAACAATTTTGAAAACAGTTTACAGAAGTGATAAGAGTACCGTGATCTCGATTTACCTCGTCGTGAATCTCATTGTCTTGAAAAATTTGAGCTAGTTCCAATTTATACCTTTACTTTACTTTAATAATATCTTTCCATATTCGGAGTAGACATTCTACATTTGTTGTTCTAATTTGAGTTTCGTTGTACAAGGTCTCAGCTTAGTTTTGAAGGTTATCTACTGAGGAAAGAATATTCTGTATATACTAAGCAAATAAGATACCATTCTCCATCTCTGATTTTGAGTCTCATGTTTAAATTTTGGAATTCTGGAATTTTTTCTCCAGGAGATTGAATATATGTGTATGTAAAATCTGTTGCCCCTATAAGTTTAGGAAAACGAACTACATTATAAAAATCTATTTTTCTTGTTTCTTGTTCCTCTTGTGGCACTTGGAGGTAAATATACTGGGAAATATGTTACAAATTCCAATAATTCTTTGCTTAATTATCCTGCTCGTAGTTATCAGAAACCTCAGTGTCGGTAGTAATTTATCCATTGTAGTAACATCCCGATTTTCATTCCTAAAACTAAGAACGCAATAAGGTATAAGTATTAAAAAAATATATCTAAACTTGTCATTTTGTTCAGTTGAAGATCTCTTTCAGTTTGTTGTAAAATGTTTTGAATGAAAGCGAAATCAATTACAGAACTCATCAGCATTGCACTGGGTAAAGAGATCAATTCTCGGTCTTAATTCATAATCTCAATCGGGAATTATACCTTTAATCAGCTCAATATCAGGATCATTGAGCAGCTCTAAATCCTCAAATATATTAATGCTAAAATACAGTCAAACATAATATTTAAATATTACAATTATTATGTTGTCAAATTGCAAATTGAGTGTTTTTTAACTCAACATGTTCAATGTTATACTAATAGCATATACTGCTAACAAAAAAAAAAAAATTGTTAGATAAACGTTCTTTTATTTGTAAAATAAATCCTTTATTTGCAAATAAGAGCGCGTAATACATTATTATAAGTGATTGATAACGGGGGTTAAAACAAACAAAGCTGTATTGATAATAACCTGACAATATTCGAATAACCTATCTACTACCAACTATTAACAAAAAGTTTTAACTAAAGAGAATATACATTTTAAGAAGATAGATTACAGAGGTGATATTTTTTGCATATTTTGTAATTTTTATTGATGTTCACAACATCCTCTGTATTGGTTCTTCTTGATCAAGACAGATATATGTAATTTTGTCAAAACAAAATGGACGGAGTTTTGCAAGATCACAGGAAAATATTATTGAATAGTGAGAAACCGAATCAAGCATGGGTCTATGATGTCAAATTAAATAGACAAACAGTTTGTCACTACAATAAATTAAGGTATGGTCACTGTGCTACTTTTAAACATCTCCACCAGAGAGGAGTATATAATTCCACCAACTATAATAGGTCAGATAGGAAATATCTTATTTAAATACCCTAATAACAAACGTAGTAGTGATAGTTTATACTATATAACCCTTAAAAAGTACATGAAAGGTGAAATGTGTAGATAATACATATACTTTACATTAGTACTTGGCTATTGTGTTTTTTAAAAATATTACTTAACTACTTCAAAGTTTTGGAAAGAGTAATGTCCAAGAAATAGTAATAATAACAAAATATCAATAAGACCAAGTACTGGGTAAATAATTTGTAGGATTTCAAATAATAGGAAAGAAGATGAAGAAGAAAAGAAAGTGAGTTTATTTTGGCAATGTTTTTTTATTTTTATAATATCGGATTTTCAGTTTTATAAATAAGCTAAATATATCAATTCAAATATATATCTTTCAGATTTCAAAATTTTAAGCAAGTATATAGCTCAAAATGTAATATTATTAATTACTAAAAATAAAAATGAAGCGAAAACAAATAAACTTTGAATAAAATGTGTATTTGGAATAAGAACTCTTAAAGTAAAGATTTAATAAACAATGGCTCAAAATTTACATAGAAACAATTATATCAAAACATTGAGTTACCATTAAAACAAAAGTATCGTTTGATATTGTCAAAAATAAACATCTCATAATATTTTATATTTTTTTCGTTGGTTAACAACTTTAATGATCTTTTTATAGATAGACTTTAAAATTTATAGCTATGAATTCAAAAAAAGAAGTTTCTGAATTCCGTTCTCAAGAACATCCACCGGTCGTAAGAAAAAATTCCGATAAAAGTTTGCAGCTGATATTGATCTGGATTTTCACTTCAGTAGTTTCAGTTTATGTGTTTAGTTTTAACCACAAACATGCAGGTAAATATTAATAAAAAAAAAAATCAAATATTACCTAAAATGTTTTTTAGCTCTCATAATTGGTTACAACTCTCTAAACATTCTTCTCTTCGCATTCTCTTCATTGATAAGGTACATTGGATTAGTATCTGTAAGTATCTAGATATTGCGTTTTTTGGTAAATATTTAGGAAAACATTAGCTAGCATTTGAAATTTTCTCATTTTTTAATCCCAGCATCTATACAAAAATGCTATTGGAGCATTTTATCTAATTTTTAAAGTAATTTTTATATAAAATTCCAAAATCTAGGATCTCAAAATACCTTGAAATTTTAGATTTTAGATTTTAGAGACATCCTATTTTTGTGAACAATTTTCTTTGTTATTTAAGATTCGTTAAAATTAAGTATGATATTAAATAATTGTGAAACCTCCTTGTATAAGCATTTTTTTGGAATTTACTCCTAACATATACCATAATTTATTAATATTTTTAAATCATTATCTCATGGTAGCTATGGGAACTTAATGTTCAATATTCGATATTTTTATTTCAGAATACGGACATTTTAGTGGTACCTTGGGTAACATTCACTTCAATCAGTCTTGTACTATACTTTCAAAATTGGAATGAGATGATGCATTTATTAGTATATGACTGTAAAATTGCTCCTATGCCTTGGATTGCTAGTGCCATTACTACTTCAATGTTAGGTAAAGTTTTGTTTGTTAAACAAAAACAGCTTAAAAATTGTACAATATATTTTTTTACTAAGTTGCGTTAACTTTGACAAATCGATCATAAATTACATTTGCTTAATTTTTTTAGTGTCTCGAATTATTCTTATCTCCAGGATTCTAAGAATTGCTAGGGAATTGGCAGAAGAAAGGCTTGCCTATGTTAATTGATATTGTTTTTGCAAATGATTTTTATGTAATAAATTATAAATGATATAATAAATAATAAAAAAACTGAAATTATTATTTTGGTCTAGAAATAAGACTACTACTACAGGGATAGATTTATACTTAAAAAACTACAGGCCAGACTTTAAACAATTTATTTCAAACTGTTAAAAATTATTGGGGGATTATTATTTTTATTGTTATTGAAAATAAACCTTTCGTAATTATATGTTCTAATGTTCTTTAAGCCTACCTTTTTTTATCGATATTAATGTAGTTGTAGGATATAAGATTTCACTTTAGTTAAATCCTACTAAAACGTAGTAATAATTTTACATTTCTTAATTATTTTTATTTAACCTGTTACAAATATAATTAATGTATATATGCAATCCTGGTATTTGAGCCTAAAGGCAAGCAGTATGTGGTTGGTTCATTTTAACTAGCTGTGTATATTTTTAGAGTACTGCAAGTTTCACCTCATTATAATAATAAGGCTACCAATAAAGTTAACGTTGATCTATTATTATTAATATGAAACTACTAAATTAAATTTTCATTATGGAGCGTACACCGTTATTAATGTAATTAAAATATGTTGCGTTTAATCCATAATACATATTTAAGAAATTATTATTACAGTACCGATTTCATGGAATAACAGAATATTAATTTGATACTATGTATATACTAACTAAAAAATAATAGCTCACTTAAAATATGTGCTTTAAACTGAAAAGCCAGGAAATGTAAAGTATTGAAAAAGTGATTGTACAAAAGAAAAACTAAAACATTCTACAAAAAAAGTGAAAGTTCCAGCATATTTTTAATGAATATTGTTACGTATTGGGTTATTTTTTTAGTATATGAAAGAATGTACATAATATTTTTAGGTGGTTTTAACCTACTATGTAACTTGGTTGATGGAAATTAAAGGGGTTAAATGAACATAACAATTTATTTATCTAAATAAAAACAAGACACAAAATATTAGGGCAACTTATATATTTAAAAAACGAATACATTTAAACGCAGGGATAGGCACCATCAACCTCTCGATCATCCGAGAACCCCATTCTCTTTTTATTTTTCGAAATAAGAAGACTAAGAAAAATGTTATCCGATCGCGACCTTCTTCCAACATTTTCGTTCACGAAATGAATGTTATAATTTGGAAAATAAAAAATAGGTTCTATGTATAGGGCGATATTTAACTAAATCCCTGTGCATACTATCGTAACAATATATTAAGTAAGTGTATTCCATATTTATGTTATTATTCACCGTAATAAATAGTAATACTTTTACTTAAGAGAAAACTATTGATATTTTTTTAATATTCATTTAATAATAATATGTTTATTTTGTGAGGAGGGAAAAAAATATTTTCTTAATGAAACGTGGGTGAATGTTGATTTATCAACGGGATTGAAAAATCTCACAGGAGAAGGCTTATTATTAATCATATGGGGTCTAAATATGGATTTGTGGGCGCTGGATGTTTAATCTATAAAAACAAATATTTATCATCATGACATGGATACCAAGTGATTTGAAAATTAGTTTGCTTCGATTTTACCTCTTATCACAGCAGATAATTTAATAGAACCACAAGTACGAAGAAAGTTGTCATTTAACAGTGGCTGCAAGATAAAAATATAGCTTTCACAGCAGATATGGTAAAACCCTAACTTTTGTTTTTAGTTAAAAAAATAGAACTGTAGATGAAATGGCTAAGAAAGCAAAAAAGACGGTGTTGATGTTGCCACCCTACCATTGTGGGAAATCGCAACATAACTTTTCAATTAAAGGGTGTGAGAAGTCTTTTTATGCAGGGTGTTAAAAATATTGCTGGAGATTGGAAAAATGCTATAAAACATACTCATAAAGAAGAAGAACGTATATGGAATGTGGACACAATAATTAAAACTCAAGTGGAGCCTCTCATATTGCCGAAACTTCAGATTTGAAACTGATTCTGAGTAATTCTATATCACAAATAATTGTTGTGTTTTATTTTAATAAATGAAAAAATTAATTGTTTAATTTTATTTTGAAGATTATCAGTATTTTTCCCGTCAAAATTAGAGAAAATCGTTCATTTACATATACATATCTGTTTTAGGATAAAATGATTTCCAAATAATAAAGTTAGTGTTTACATATAAGTCAAATAAATGTAATAAGAAATTGAACCAGTAGAAAAGTTTTATTCAATCGGCTACACTTTTCTCAATATCGAATAAAGTTAGACGCCCCATTTACAGTAATATATATCTGCAATCGAAGGGGAATAAAGAAGTTATCTTGCCGACAGTTAATTGCATTCCAAGCCTTCTGCCATCCTCAAAATGAAGAAAAGAACTATGTCTTGTTCATTATGATATTTCAGGGTTATCGAATAAGATTTAAAGCTGGGAGCAAATGGAATTAAGACGATATTTTACGGCTGCTACGGCTTTTTTAATGAAAGCGCGGATATATCTAATTTGCTGAAATGAACTGATATATATCTCCGATATCTTCCTAGCTACCTACAAAAATCGCTTTATTGATTTATGGTTTGATTATAGATTAAACTAAAAAATATTAAGGTGCCAATTATTATATCCTCTAATGTAATATAAAAAAAGATTTGTGCATCTAAGCTTATTCTTCAAATTAAAATCAAATCAAAATTCACATAAGCGTGTTTTTGTCTTTTTATCAATTACATTTTCTTAGAAGAATGCTTAGTACTTAACGAAACTGGTCTTTGATTTGAAAAGTTAAGCTGGAAAGAGGAAGTACCTCTGCATATTGCTCATCTAAAAAAAGACTTGATTCTTGATCATTCATCTCAATCTCGAATACGAAGTGCAAACCCAATAAAATATTCACAATCATAGGAAACATTCTAAATTCTATAAAAAAGCAAATATTCCGCCGGGCCAAATTTAATTATTAATTTTTCCGTTTACTTCTTTGAAATAATAGCAGTGAATGAGGATAAAAAAATTAACAAAACAAATTAATTCCTTTTAAGGTCTTCAGAGAAGATCAGTTTATAACATCCATTAATTATAACAACCTCAATAAATAATATCATATATGAGGTGCCCTAGGGGAACTACTGATCTCTGTATTGTGGTAAATATTCGGGTGGTTAAAAATCATTGAACCAATTTTATGTTTGAAAAAAATGTTCAAAATGACGTACCTACATGTTTATCGTTTTCTTGACAAAACAATTTCACACAAAAAACATTTAAACATGAAATATTTTTTAGATAAATCAGTAGCTAGCACGGTAAAATTAAAAATTGAAACTTTTACAATGAACGAATTTCCTGCGATCTACGACACAGTTTACAGGCAAGCAAGCAAGAGAATAAATACTTTTTGTGTTATGTTTATTTTAATTTAATTATTAGAAAAAAATATAAAATAATATTCTTTGTTTAGAGTTACACTTCTGTGCCAATTTTGATAATATAATAGTTCATTGTTAAATTATAATAACTCGATAAAATTAAGGGTTTTAAAGATATGTGCAATTTTATTCTCGGACTGCACATAAATGCGCATTCATCATTTTTTAAAAAAGAAAACATCTCTTATTATTATTATTATTAAATTATATTTCAGCCTTGTTTCGTAAATAAGTATACATGTAGTACCCCCACTCGTGGTCCAGTCTCACACATTTTAAAGCAAACGGCCCTCCGGACCCCTTGCCCGTCGCATCAGTCTTCATTAGTGTGTCGAGTCGATCGCGTCGTAGTGAGTGTATAAAAATGCCTAAGCATCTTCATAGCAGTAGAAAACGGTCCCGTAGCGACAGTCACGACCGTTCGAGAGAAAACAGCTGGCTGGCGGAGAAGTTCGCCGATATGCAGAGACAGCTGGACGAAATTAACGAGCGAAGGCAGCGGAATTATTCCGTAACACCAAGCGTTTCCCTGTCGGGAGAAAAATATTTATCGCCTCGCCACTCTGTAGTAGACATGGAACAGATTGATGGTAAGTACCTAATATTTACAATATGTTCCTTGCTAACGACGTATTATTCCTTGTGGTAGGAATACTATTGTCCCTTGTGGTGGGGACAAATACGTGCATAATGTTTTTGCTAGCGACATATTATTCCTTGTGGCAGGAATACTGTTGTCCCTTGTGGTGGGGACAAATATATATAATATGTTTCTTGCTAGCGGCATATTCCTTGTGGTAGGAATACTATTGTCCCTTGTGGTGGGGACAAATGTATGCATAATGTCTTTGCTAGCGACATATTATTCCTTGTGGCAGGAATACTGTTGTCCCTTGTGGTGGGGACAAATATATGCAATATGTTTCTTGCTAGCGGCATATTATTCCTTGTGGTGGGAATACTATTGTCCCTTGTGGTGGGGACAAATATTTGCATAATGTTTTTGCTAGCAACATATTATTCCTTGTGGCAGGAATGCTGTTGTCCCTTGTGGTGGGGACAAATATATGCAATATGTTCTTGCTAGCGACATATTATTCCTTGTGGCAGGAATACTGTTGTCCCTTGTGGTGGGGACAAATATATGCAATATGTTTCTCGCTAGCGACATATTATCCCTAATACTGTTGTCCCTTGTGGTGGGGACAAATATCAATATGTTTTTGCTAACGGGATATTATTCCTTTCAGTAGGAATACGGTTGCTCCTTTTGGCAGGACGTTTCGTTCTCAAACTAATAAATTCTGTTTGATTTGATTCAGAGAATATGGAATCTGCCCAGAACGTGGGCAATATTCGGCCGGAACAGGTCAATGATCCAAATGAGGAAATACAGGAAGAATTGGAACCCGATGTAGTGCAAATATTGGGAGAGGAACCAGCTCCTCAATCAATTGCGGGACCTCCAGTTCATGCAGCCATTGTGCCACGGTGGACTGAGGTCTTAAAAAATGGCTTAAATGGGGAAACCAAGCAAGAGTTATTACAAAAATATCTGCTACCAGAGAATATTCCGGCACTTAAGATTCCGGAACTTAATCCGGAAATTGAAACGGCATTACCATCCCAAATTAAACGTAGAGACGAGCGTATCGTGGATAAGCAGCAGATTTTAACATCCAGCATAGCTGTTATTGCTCAGACTTTATCCTTGCTGTTGGGGAAAAAAGAAGGAGGTAATCGCCATCATATCCAATCGCTTAGTGATGAGGGACGTTTGCTCTGTCACTTGCATCAAACTGAGACAGCTGCTCGCAGAGAGCTTATTTCCTTGAATCTGAATAAGTCTCTTAAGGATACTCTCTCAAATGCCCCTATAGACAAGTGGCTATTTGGGCAAGCTCTGGAGGAGCGAGTTAAAGCAGCCAAAAATCTAGAGAAATCTGGTGAAGAACTTAAACCAAAGAAACCAAAGATAGTTAAGAAATTTATGCCTTCGTTAAACTACAAGGGTCCAACTCAATTGTCAAAAGGAGCTCGAGTTGGACAACACTTCGGGAAAGCTCCGAATCGCTACCAACCACATCAAGAGGGCAACAGAGGCCATCAGGTGAGGAGAACATTGCGGGGACCACCTCAAAACGCAATCGAGACTCGGTTCCGGAGGGGTCAGCGCCGCTACTGAATAAGGAGGTTAGTATATGTGCTGGCAGATTGAAATTCTATGTTAATGAATGGAAGAAATTAACTTCCGATAAAAATATTCTGTCATATATAACCGGATATAAATTACCGTTCATTTCGAAACCGGTACAGAAATTACACCCAAAGGAACCAGGCTGGTCCCATTTGGAAGTAACTTCTATTAGGGCTGCTATTAACAAGTTGTTAAAAAGTGGGGCCATTTCTCAGGTTAAACCTTGTAAAAATCAATATGTTTCTAGGGTATTTTTAGTTCCTAAATCAGATGGCACCCAGAGACTAGTTTTAAATCTCAAATCGTTAAACACAGTTTTATTGACCAAACATTTCAAAATGGAAGATCAAAAAACAGTGAGCAGACTTATCCACAAGCATTCCTTTATGGCGACTTTAGATTTGAAGGATGCTTATCATTTGATTCCTGTTTATGAGAATCACAGGAAGTATTTGAGGTTTAGATTTAATGGTGATCTTTATCAGTATAATTGTTTACCTTTTGGTTTAAATTCTGCTCCTTTGATTTTCACTAAAATAATGAAACCTTTGCTGGCATATCTCAGGAATAAAAAACATACGTCTATATTGTACCTAGATGATTTTTTATTGTTGGGTAACACTTACTTAGAATGTTTAAAAAATATAAATATAACCATAACATTGTTAGAAAGGCTTGGATTCATGATTAACTACAGGAAAAGCAAGCTGCTACCATCAAACTGTGTAACATATTTAGGCTTTGTATATAATTCTTCCCAAATGTCTATTTCACTTCCCGAGCAGAAGGTGATAAAAGCTACTAGACTTCTCAAAAAATTCTACGTTCTTTATTCCTGTAGTATTAGGGAATTTGCAAAGTTTCTCGGGACACTTTGTTCAATTTGTCCTGCGGTCAAATATGGCTGGATTTATACCAAGTACTTCGAACGCCAGAAGTTTTTAGCCTTAAGGGAAACTGGAGGTAACTTTAATGCAAGTCTGAGATTACCACCTACCCTTAGAGAGGATTTTGAATGGTGGTTGAGAAATATTTCAAAAGCAACAAATAATATTAAGAATGACTCATATCAGTTAGAGATGTTTTCGGATGCATCTAAAACAGGATGGGGTGCATATACTAATGGGAAAAAAGCCCATGGGTTTTGGTCGGAAGCGGAAAGGAAACACCACATCAACTATTTGGAGCTCAAGGCCGTCTCTTGGGCTTTAAAGTGTTTTGCAAATGAAATGTCAAACTGTAATATACTGTGTAGAGTTGACAATACGACGGCATTGGCCTATATTAATAGAATGGGAGGTGTACAATATCCCATATTAAATCAGTTATCTCGCACTATTTGGCAGTGGTGTGAAAAGAAAAATATTTATTTATACGCTTCATATATAAAGTCAAAGGATAATGTTGAAGCAGATGCAGAATCTAGAGTCAAATTATCTGAAGAGACAGAGTGGGAAATAAATGAGGAGGTTTTTCAAGATATAATTTCCAAATTTGGAAAACCGGAATTAGACCTTTTTGCTAGTACTCATAATACAAAATGCGAAAAGTTTGTTTCGTGGCAAGGAGATCCAAATAGTGTTGCCATAGATGCATTTACATTGAAATGGACCAATTTCTTTTTTTACGCCTTTCCTCCCTTTTCTATAATTCTTCGTGTACTACAAAAAATAAGAGAGGAAAAAGCTAGAGGAATTGTAGTTGTACCATTATGGACCTCTCAGCCATGGTACCCACTATTTTGTTCTTTAGTAGAATCCAACCCATTAATATTTGAGCCTCATGAGAATTTGCTTTCTTTCAGGAAAGTACCTCATCCGCTGTGGCACAGGATTTCCCTGGTAGCAGGAGTCTTATCCTACAGGCCCTAAAGGCGGGTTCGGTTCCAGAAGATTCCTTAGAAATATGTCTGGCGTCTATTGGTAAATCCACCATTCGGCAATATAATTCTGGTCTTAAGTTATGGTGGCAATTTCAGAAGTCCAAGAAGTTGGATGTCCTCTCAGCTTCGGTTCCCGATGTTTTAAAATTTTTCACCGCGGAATTTAAAAAAGGGGCCTCTTCTGCATCCTTAAGCAGTTATAGAGCAGCGCTTTCTCAGATACTAGCCCCAGAGCTTAACGAGGACTTTAGAGTTAAAAGATTTTTTAGAGGCGTTCATAGTATGCCTACACCTGGGACCCAGCAACAGTTCTTTCTCATATAAAAACCATGAAAAATCAAATATTATCATTGGAGGATTTAACATATAAATTGGCAATATTAATAGCTTTGGCAACTGGCCAAAGAGTACAGACACTGGCCAGTATTGAGTTCCAAAACATAGTTTGTTATGATAGCAGAATCGAAATTAAAATACCAGCCAAACTCAAGACTTCGGGTAAGGGCCGTATCCAACCCACACTCTTATTGCCATTTTATAAATTAGATGAGGACATCTGTCCTTCTAAAGCTTTGCTGATATATCTGGATAAAACAAGGGATATGAGGGAGCTATCTAAGAACCTTTTTATCACTTTTAGAAAACCATTTCACGATGCAACTTCCCAGACTATCTCTAGATGGTTAAAAATCATACTAAGAAGAAGTGGATTAAATACGGAGCTATTTACAGCTCATAGCACCCGACACGCAGCAACATCTGCAGCTGCCAGAAAAGGTGTCTCGTATGATACCATTCGGCTGGCAGCAGGGTGGACGGCGAATTCTTCTTCTTTTGCAAACTTTTACAATAGACCAATACATGAACAAGAAAGCTTTGCAGAAAGTGTTCTTAGTGGTGAAAACTAAATAGGTATTAGTTATGTTTGATTTACTGAATCTTGAGTTTATTTTTTCTTCTTGTTAAAAGTTTGGTTAAGTAAAATACCTTTTTATGTTGTATTGCAATTATAAATGTTTCTTCATTTGTCAAAATAGGCATTTATCTGTGTTGAATTGTCAGAACAATAAAAATGCCTATTGGATAGATTGTTGCAATTTGCTTTAAATATCTCCATGTATACTTATTTACGAAACAAGGCTGAAATATAATTAACAGATCAAACGAACTTACCTTAGTGAAGTTCCTCCCTACCACATTTCCAAATTTCCCCTGGATTGCAACAATGGAGCTTTAAATAAGACTGATGCGACGGGCAAGGGGTCCGGAGGGCCGTTTGCTTTAAAATGTGTGAGACTGGACCACGAGTGGGGGTACTACATGTATACTTATTTACTTCACAAGGCTTCATATAATTCAGATCGAACTTCACTAAGGTAAGTTCGTTTGATCTGTTAATTATTAATAAATCTAAACATTCTGTCTTAGGAATAATATCATTTTTAATTTATTAATCTAACTTTATTTATTTTACTATTTACAACAGTGATGTAAGAAACATTTAATGAAAGTTAATACACCTAAATTCAATGAAAGTAAAAATACGAAAACGATAATAAAAATTTAAAAAAAGATATTTGACGTAAGATTCAAATTTCACATTTTCTAGTTTTCCAACAAATACTTATAAATTTTAACTAAATTACAGAATTTTATTACAAAAGATCAAAGTAACAAGTACCGAAAGGATTAACAATAATAAATAAATAGAAAACAGTAAAATAATATTACAACAAATGTTTAATATGAGCTTCCCTTAAATCCACACATTTTCTGAGTCTCTTAAGATTAGATCTTTGCACTTGAAATAACATTCCAGGATTATTTCCCATGTTAGGATGATTTTTATTGTTATCTTTACTCGTATTGAATTAAGGTGTATTCTTTTTCATTAAATGTTTGTTACGTCACCATTGTAACTAATAAAACAAGTAAATACAGATTAGTGCATTTAAAACTTTTTCGAAATGGTGCTATTCTTAAATCAGAATGTTTAGATTTATAATTAAATTAATAGTAATAGGAGATGTTTTCCTTCAACTGTTTCTTTTAAAAAATGGCAAAGGAACAAGTGATGTGCAGTGCGATAATAAAATTGCACAAATATTTTAAACAGTTAATTTTATCACAAAAGGGCATTTTTGTATTAAAAATATTTTTGGAGTTTAGGTGTCATATTTAGAAGTGAAAAAAATCATAGATGAAAAAAATATGCTTCATTAACCCTTGAACTAAGTCCTTACTTGAGTTCATACCACCAACAAGTGCACATTTATGGAGTCTATTAATGGTTAAATTTTGATTAATTTTAAATAAAAAACCATTTTCAATTTCTAAACTTAGAACCTCATAATGCGTTAACGAGGGCGTAAGAAATAAATTGTATGTAAAGCATTATAATTTTTAACGCCTCTATTATCTCCCAACTTTTGGGTAGGAACTCCTGAGACACCCTATGTATAAGACCCACTCAATGATTAATATCAACATGGAATTACGACTTCGTTTATTATTTTTAAATATAAGTAGCAGATATTATTAAAAACTTACTCCTTATAAAACTGAAAATTAAAATAAATTTGTTTAAGGGATGAATGCACCATGTTTACCTTCCATTTACCGTTCGGTCATAAATCCAATGTATCCTTAACTCACGAATTAGCATGTTTCTTTCAATTTTTTAATAGATTTATTCTAACATAAATACATGATATAAATTCGATACAGTCCAAGTAGACTATGTCCATTTAATATACAAAATCTATTACATTGGTAATAATATTTACATAACATAGATTGACTTTATTATTTCAGTATACATTTACACTAGTCTCGTAGATTTTCCGTTCAATTTGCTAGACATGAATAACTAAACCTGGATATATTGACCTTTGGAACTAATTTTGGGAATGAGCAAAATCAATAGCAGTGAAGATTGTAAAGATTCTAATGCGGACAAGGAGCTCGTGACGAAAATAGATGGTAAAAAATTATCTTATTATCGATTATTATAATGTTCAGTTTTTTTCTAGAAACTCCTTTCTCAAAAGTTTTACTTTCACTCGACATAAAGCGATCTTAAAAATTTAATTTGCATTTATAAAAAGAGCTCGTGGAAAACCTGCATACAATATTGAAATAGTCACCAATAAAAAAATCGATTATTATTTTGAATATTATTTACCTCCGAATACTCTGCAATAATGTGATTCAACAATGTGTAAATTATCAGTAAATACCACCAAAGTAATAAGTTTGAACTATTTAGATTATAAAGAATCAGTTAACAATAATTATTTTAAAAAATTTACAATTTATATTATGTCCCAACATATTCCACGGCTTTCATGTTTTTTGTATGAATTAATGTTCGCTCTATATAAGTAATAAAAAAAATATTCTTCTGATTTTTTTTGCTTCAAGAAATTTCACCCGGCTCATTTATTGCTCATACTGGTATTTATTTAATAAACTTTATTATTTTGATTGATAAAAAATGGCATAAACCTTTTTACTATCCAAAAATCCATTTTGAAACCGCAGAAACTTCAGAACTCTACAGTACTTCATTTCCTTTTATTATTTCGTTAAATTTTGAAATGAAAACTGTGTTTGTCATCAGAATCGGCACGGAATATAAGCCATTTTTCTTTTTATATCCAGCGGTTTTCAGATATGAAGCCGAATACGGGTCCGGTAATCATATCATATTGGGACATTAAAGTCATTCGATAACTGATTTATAGAGTGGAAATGGCGTCTGTCCTCGCCTTATAAAAATGCACCCGATAAATATTGTATAAACGAGAAATCCAAATTTTCTTCTGGAATTTTATGTAGACCTTTAAGTTTCCATACATTTAATACCATTGAAATTTAATTTTAAGAAGTCAGCTAGAATTTTATGGGTAACTAGTTTGTAGTGTTCCTCTCAGTCTTTCTTTGAATTTACATATTATACCCCAATGTCTTAAATCGTATTCTAAATTCTTTCATTTTCTGCAAGTAGTTTAATTTCAAATTTTGTTAAAAGACATAAACACAACAACACAAACAGAAACATTTGGACCCATCACAGCACTCCGAAAGAAACATATCACTTTACGTCATGACGAGTTCTCCACCTTTTCATGAAATAGTTTTTCCTCAATAAAGATGGCACTAAAAAGAGGGAAAATTCGAACCTGCTCCTGTAAACAATTCTCGAGTGTCTCGTAAGATTGGAACAAGATCTCGAGGAGCAATACTGAAGAGTTGCAACTACCGTAATTGTTTCATGCAAGCAGATAGAAGACATAACCTTCCCTTCGGAGTATTTTTACAAGAAACTTTTTCAATTTCACGCCCTGTCCGAGTCGTCTGGCAATAAAACAAGGCAAAGAATTTTTCCGGTGAATCTGCATTTCGGGACATAACAGAATTTATTGGTGGAAAATATTCTCGATATTAAAAAGACAAAGCATTTTCATCAATATATTTATATAAGGAAAATCATTGTTTTTTACTTAACATTTCCAAGTGTTTTCGTACTACTTCAATGCTTCATGTTAGGACCAATATTTTTGTTTCCTACAATTACAATTACAGATTTAGATAGCGAATTCTGGCATCAATCATGTTGTTACTTTTTTAAATTAGTTACTTTTTAATGCACTTATGTTAAAAATTACTTATTTGGTATTTTATAAAAACGCGAAATTTTTATCTATAAAATTAATGTTACAATAATTTTAAAATTAATGTATTCATTATATATAATTTTAATTGAATGTATATTATTAGTCAGAATTAAATTTTAATATGTGACCATTAGATTTAAGTAACATTAGTATTAAATAAAAATTGTGTGTTTCTCAATTTAATTTCATTGTAACAGATAACAAATTAAATTTGATCAGAAGTTTCTCGTTTATTTTAATTTTAACTTTTTGTGCAATGGCTTTTTAGAGATTATGGACCGATGTAGCTTTTGTTGTGGCAGAAGGATCACAATTTTGAAATTTATTGTCGAATCCAATTAATTAGTCATTGGCCTTTATTTCGCAAAATTATTATTTCTATTTGTGCATTGGGTCTTTCCATATGCTGCTGAGAGTAATATGGAATTGATACTGATAGTATTTTCGGTAATGAGTAAATCTTAAACCAATTACGTTGTTGGTGAATTATCCCAAACATATGTTCATATCGTTACACATTTAACATACTATAAATATACGTTCAACCTCATTGAATTATTTTAGAGCAACACCAAAGGGAAAGTAAGGGAAAGGAATGTGACTCCTTCATTGTCAGAAAGTGTTTCAGACGTCATCAGAGAAGTTTATTGAAAATACCCTATAGAATATTTCCCATTTATCCGTGTTTCGTAAATCTGGGAGATACGTCTAGTGATGAGAATTTTATTTTTAATTCGTTAGACGTATTTTGAAACGTTACTTATGATAGGAGCACTCTATTGTTCCTCTTTACTTTCTCAAGAGATGTAACCCTGAAGTGGTGAGAAGACTTGAAATCTTGGATTTATTGATATTTGATCCTAAGATATCCTAAAGCCAGATTATTACATCCCATGTTTATATTATTTTTTATTATCATAATTTAAAAATAAAACGAAATAAGTATATCGTATCCATTTCAAGTCCGGTTCTGAGCTAGTCAACCCTCGATCTGGTAAGCGATCTTTGATCTAACTAAAAAAGTGAAACGGTACAAACTAATTCTTATTAAAACTATATAATATTAGCACATGGCTGTTATCCACGCCAAAAAATTCAAAAATAAATAAAATTTATTGAAAATGAAGCCCAGCTATTTAACATCTTGATCTTTTCCTTACCCCCATGTAAACTGAGGGTTTTAACAGTATTTTCTTCGAAAAAACTTTTGTAAAACTATGTCAAAAATAATAGAATTTGGTATATAAGTTAACTCTGAGGTTTTCACGATAGTAACTCTTGCGTAAACTCCAAAAAATCAATTTTAGGGAATCAAAGTGTTTGCGGAAAAATGTTCAAAAACATGCCGAAGGAATTTAAACACAGAAGAAGTAGAGAGGTGAAATAATCTAGCAGCGGAAGTGAGGAAAGATCTAGAAGTGGAATTGGAAAAAAGGAAATAGTTGATATATCAGAATATAATCCATCACAGATGTTAAATGTAAAACCAAGAAATATAATAGAAACCGGAGCCAGTACTGATCTTATAGATTGCCTTAGAAGGAATGATAGAGAAAATAAAAGAGCAGATGAGAATAATAAAAAAAAAGAAAAAGAAAAAAGGTTAAAGGAAGCTAAACTTGAAGAAATTAATGTCAAGAAATGGAGTGATGAAGTAAAGAAACTAATGGAAGTAAGAACTAGTAAAAGCGAGAGAGAGTGGAAGAAACCGGGCTCCATCAAAAAGGTTAAGAAAATCAAAGAGAAAATAACGGACGAAGAAGTTAAAACAACAAATCATTTCCATACAATAGAAAAATATGAAAAAAGAGAATACAGAGTAGTAGGGAAATGGAAATGGAAAATAATGATAATAACAATGATAAAAAAGCAGTGGAAGCAAAATCAACAGTAAAAACACCATCAGTAGTCATAGGAGAATTTGTCATACAGGTGACACAAATTTTAAATAATACCAATTTTATAGTCCGATTTAACTGTTACAACACTAAAATTTTTACAAGGGCAAAACATGATCCAGACAAAATAATGCAAGAATTAAAAATAGCGGGAATAAATCACTTTACATATACAGATAGGAATGATAAAATTAAAAGAATTGTATTAAATGCCTCACCCGAGTTAATTATTGAAAGTAGGAAAGAAGAGGAAATAGCACTATTAAAATCCAGAGACAGTAAACTAAAAAGTTATAGTTATTTAATAATGGTTAAAAAGGAAGTAAATATAAAAGAACTATACAAAGTTATAGAAATACGAAATATAAGAATAAAATGGGAACCTTTTAATCAGAAAAAGTAAAATAACGCAGTGCTATAATTGCCAAAGGTTTGGGCATTCCCAAAATAATTGTTTTGTGAGGTTTAAATGTGTAAATGTGCAAATGAGCACAATACTAGAGAATGCCCGCTTGTGAAGAACGAAACAAGTGTGGTAAAATGTATAAACTGCAAGGAAACACATACAGTTAATTACATAGAATGTCTGGTTTACATATCTTATATACAAAGAATTAAATTAAGTAACCAAAAGAGAAGTCAAAATTATCAACAAAGAAATAACACAAAAGTAGATATTAATAGAAATATAACAACACCAGGAATATCATACAGTAGAGTATTAAGAAATAACACACCAATTACTAATCCAAAAGATGAGCTAAGTAAAATAATTGAAATAAAAAATCTTGTTAAAGATATAAATAAAATTGTAAATGTACAGAAAACGATAGCGTTATTGAAAATAATGAAAAAATAACTGAATGAAGCGAATACCTTTATGGGAAAAGCAACGATTTTTATAAAATATGATGAGCTATAAAATGAACCATAAAAATTTGAGAAAAGTAATAGGAAAATAAAAACAAAAAGCAAATTGTACCTTTTAAATTACAAATAAACAAAAATTGATCTTTGGATCAAAACTTTACACTTACAAAATTAATAAAAAATGTTAAGACAAAAGAAATAAAATAGAAAAAATATAATTTATAATAATATAAATAACTTTAAGAAGTAAAATGTTTGGTGATATTTCAGAATAAACAAGAATAATAATAGTAGAAGAACAAAAATTTCAAAAAAGATAACCCCTTATTATTATTATTATTATTATTATTCACTATAGCGTTCATGTTTCTTTTAATTTGATTTATTAACAACAAACTTACAAGGGCAAGATTTTTATTTTATTAAATTTTTTTGTTATTATTATACATTTTGCAAGATCACTAAGCGATTATAAAATGTCTCTCACACCTTTTGAAAGGTTTTAGCAGTAATATTTCTACATGCCTCTATAATGCTTTATTTTAAAGCATCTAGAAACTGTAGTTGTGTCGTATAAACTGCACTTGTCAAATACCCCCATACCAAAAATCTAATGGTGACAGATTTGGCGAACGTGCTGACCATTCAACACTTTTTAGTGGTCAAGTCTACATATTTACCAGGATATATTGGGATCAAATGTTGCCTCACTGGTAGATAGTAATGCAGGAAATACCGTCTTGCTAAAACTACATTATACCAAATTTATTATTATTTTATGTCGCTAGTTTAACAATTGAATTGTACTTTCCAAACATTCTAGATAATATTCCTTATATTCATTAAAATTGTCCATTAAGAGAACGTTGGTTGGTCACTCAAACAGATGTCAAAAATCGAGTTAGGCCTATATCTTTAATTATCAAATATGATTTCTCAAAACTTTAAGCGCTTATGTGGATCATCTTCAGCCAATGTATGAGTCATCTGGAGTTTGAATGGATGTTTTTTTTTCAAAACATTGTAGATAGTACAACGGGAAACTCCATACATAGTTGCGATTAATAGTAATGATTGTTGAAGATTTACATATATTTTACTAATCTATTTGAATATCGTCCTGCACTCTTGGACACCCAGACCCTTTACCATCTGCTACACTTTCTGTAGTCGCAAATTTATTTACTCATTCTCTTGACATGTTACAGAATAATTGAAGCCAAAATAATTTCTAAACTATTTCCAAAACTTTTATTTAAAACAGTCAATTTTTATATAAAAACAATAAGTTTTTAAAATCTTTTAAAAAGGATCTAATTGTAAGTCACTTATCTATTCATTTTTAAAGATTTGATTGTTTTATATATCTACTTATGCAAATGTCATATAGCAATTATTTTATCTTACTTTCCTCGTAAGTTAGTTATTAACTATTCAAATTCAAAAAAACAGAACATTTCAAGAAGTGAAAATACCTTTAAAATAAGGTATCATTTGAAATTTCCCTCTTCGTTTTCGTTCTGATGTCATCGGAGTTAACTCTTATGATAAATAAAATGTAACCATAGTTTCACCCTGTCTTGGCCATATTTTGATAACTCGCCCCGATTAAATAATGATAGAGGGGTGGGTGACTTTATAAACGCAGATTATAATTTTCTTCTTTAGGTCTCAGATAAAAATACTGTGTGGGAGTTGAGCTGTGCCCCGGATAGTTCGCTGCAGATTTTCATTAACGGACACATGAAAAGAATTCCGCAGGAATGAGCCTACATGAGGGGCTAATCCGAAAATTTACAGCGCGTAAATTTGACCCATAACTCAAAAATGTTCGCATACAGAGATTTTTAGTGCAACATGGGTCATTGTAGGCGGGAATACAAGCAAATATAAAGGATAAAATTATGAAAACTACAAATCAAAATGAATACAAACACAGAGGCGATAAAGTATGGCAACATTAAAAGGGAAGTGTCATAAAGGTGGAAGGGGAAAAGCGAAGTTTGACCGGAAGCCCGCTAAAATATTATCATCGAAACAATAGGGAAACTTCCGGGGCTCGCCATCCAACAAAGCTACAATAAAACGAATTAAAAATATTATAGCTCTCCACCTATTTTTCATAAACGTACGTATTATTTTTCAAAATAGGTCAAAAATGTGCATTATATTTCTATAGGAATAATAAGAATGTGAAAATATCGGCCATTATTCATTTTTTGTACGCAAGCTGTGTAAATGAACAATTTCTAAAATGCATATTAAGATATACGATCAAAAAAGTAAAAACTGCACAAAAGACGTGTAAAAATTGATTTCAATTTTATACAAGCTATGAAGAAAATTTAGATTACAACTTTTCAAACATCATAGAAAAATAATTAGATATACCATTTGTTTCTGCAACCAACTATTTAAAAAAAGTGACCGTTAATATTATAAACAAAACGAGAAAGGAACAACACGAGACTGCTAATTCATTGAAATCTTTATAGTGGAAAGACATGATATTATTATATTATTCATGGATAATATTTATAATACGTTTAGTATGCAGACACATTCTAATTTCATCGTCTTCAAATTTGTACTGCTTCAGCGAACTTTGAAGTGCAGATGTGACTGTAGTCTTAACCTTATCGAGATGCGCACAGCTACAATTTATTTAATCAAGTTTCACCTGTTTTGGATTATCACTAGAAACCAATCTACGAGGATAGAATCAAAAATTTTGAGAGAGAAAAAATAAAATGTGGAGTAAAAAACCCTTTTATTTTTCGATGTAATCTCCTTGTCGCCCAATAAAATTCAAGGGCTCTCCTATAAACTAATTTATCCAACTCCTCAAAATAATTTGTGCTGGCAACAACTTTGAAAATAAAATGAAAACTGAAGGGCTCAAGTCTACCAAGTAGGGTGCATCTAATTCAGTACATTAATTTCAAATTTACTGCTTTTACCGTTACTTGGTGGAATCTGTCCATAATAAATATGAAAGATATATTATACTTATCTTGAATTTTCACTGTATTCCAAAGCTATTTTAATAATTATTATGCGACTTAAGTTTCGCTACGCCTGTTAATTTATATACTCACATATGGCACTACACACTCAATTAATTGAATTTAATTTTATAAATTAGCGGTTTGTACTAGACTTCATCAAATGCTTTTTATGTATTAATAATAATTTTTGAGTAGATTTCTTGTTCTTTTTTATAACGATACAATAAAAAATGTTTAATTTTTTAAAATCATTTTATCTATAATCCAGAATTAATGAGAGGATTTTTTTTTATTTGCGTTCAGTAGTTATTTTCCTTTAAACGACATATAACACAAAACTGCATTGTCAGTAAATCAGATTGATATTTAATGAGATATGATGAAAATGTCCCTGGAAATCCCTGCCTAGCTGCGTCCTGATCTTTCTACAAAAACTCATCGAACTGTGCAAGATTTAATTTTGCTCATATCCTGCGGTTAACATTCATTTAAATTGAATTGCATGCAAATATTCCATTCACAACTCACCCTTTTATCTCTCACTCTTTTTTTTATATTTTTTCTTTTTGCTTATCGTCCCTAATGCACGTTTCAGTAGATCTCGATATTTGATTTTTTTTAACTGATTGACTGCAGTGAGAATGTTATAAATGTGATGTTTTTTGGTTGAGACTATTTAGCGTTAATGATTGCTGAAATAGCATTGGTATACTTTTATAATAAAAATGTTCTCTTCTTGCTACGTTCTCCTTCTGTGTTACGAGAATTAGGAGGAATTTCCAATAAACGTTTTATCTGCATATTGGCAAATAAAAGGGCCTCAATATTAACCCAGTTATGTGGCATAACGGCCCCACCATGTATATGTTCACACAGGCCGATAATCGGCCTAACATTTACCAGTGACGGGCCAGAATTCTACCTTAAATAAAAATACAGTTGGGTTAAATTCCTCCCTAATTTCTATATGGTTAGCACAATATTTTTAACAATAAAACGTTTTTATATGTGAACAATTTATTAAAATATAAAATAATTATCAAAACAAACAAGCAATCAATACGCTATTAAAAAAAGGATACAGGGTGTTTTATAGATAAAGGGAAATATTTTACAAGTAGATAGAGATCACCTAGCTAGTTCTAAATAACCATATATAATGGACTTCTTGGCTTCCTTATCAATTATGCTCAATTTTTTATTAGGCCATAAGTTTTGAAACGATTATTACATTTTTTACATTTTTGGCACACAGCTTACACTTCTGATAAAGAATGTATTGAATTTTAATAAAAAAATTAAAAATCAGTTTCGGTATTAGGAAAAATTGAAAAAAATTAAAATATCACCGTCACCAATTTAAATGGTAGGGGAGAGGTGGTATGAAAGGGACATTTCACTTCAAAGCATGGTTACAAGTAAATAAAATGATTTAATTTGATGGTTTTGGTACAAATCGAAACTATGTTTAATCAAAAACTAAACTTTTGTGGCGAATAAGTTCTTAAAAGATTTTAAAATGGGAATTTATTATTTTGAATTTTGAATGCGTTTTGTCCCATTCATAAATAGGTGGTATTGAAAGAGACGTCTGCATTAATAAAAGGGACATGTTCATTTATTAATTATTTTATTGAATGTTTAACATGTTAAACAGTTGCATAGTGCACAGTGTGCTGAAAAAGTAAGGATGATAATGTGGTTTGTTCGCGCATATAACACTATGTTTATCGTTATGTGAGTTTTATGATTATCACAAATTATAAAAGCAGGAGACTCAGCAGAAGGTTTCACTTGTTGAATGAAATGTTTAAGAGAATTTAAAAAGCAATCTTCCGTTATCCATCCAGAAATATTTGCTTGTCCTAGAGCACCAGTGGGTCCATTTTCAAGCAAGTTCTTTAAAGTAGACGCGCGGAAATATGAAAAGAGGAGGAATGGTACCTCCTGCAGCATTTACAAAAGCTAACATGGTAACTAGTGATCCACGTTCCGCAGAACTGATTTGTCCAACTCTTTTTACACCAGCTTGTGCAATTATTTTGGGGGTATTTGTGACTGTACTACAACCTGTTTCATCTACGTTCCAAATCATTTGGGGAGAAAAATTGAATTTCTCGAAGCATTTTTCCAAATTATTGAAAAATTTTTCAACATTATGCTTATTAAAACTCGTTGTTCTTGCCAAGGAAGTACATTCCGGTTTTCTAACTGATAACGTATGGTTTCGTTTCAGAAAACCTTTTAACCAATCAGGACTGGCCTGCTTTGTGATGTCCCATGTGGTAGGTGTAATATCTAATCGTACTGCATATTGGTACGCTAATTCTCGTGTTTGTGTCGTTGTTAAGCCATAACACATTTTTGCAGATGTTTTTAAATAATCACACAAAATACTTTCTTGGTCCTTGGTAAAGACTCTTCTGTTTCCAATATTTGGCTTATATATAAAAGTATTTGGAGACTCGTTAGCTTTTTTTACCAATCGTGCCAAATGTGACTTCGCAATATTATAAAATTTTGCTACTGATCTCACTGATGTGCCTCTCTCAATTACCTCTTTAATAGCTTTTTCTATAACTGACGAATCCACACGCATTCTTTTCTTCTTTTCTGAAGGCATTTTATACTAAAACAAAAAAGAAATTTAATCTGAAGCTAGACATTGCCATCTTTTTGCATCATGTATTTATTTAAGTATTGAAAGGGCCACTTAAATATTGAAAGGGACACGTCCCTTTAATGAATTTTTATTGTGTCCCATTCATAAATATTTACACAAAATAATAAATTAATTTACCAACTGACAGTTTAAACATATTTACCTGTTATGATACATCTGGATAGCCAAGTATGAATACTTTTTATGTACACATTAACTCTATTCGATATTTACCATAAAACACTTACTTAACACACTTTAAAAAATACATGCGTTCTTTACTATTTACGACAAAAAATTTATAAGATAATTTTTATATAAGATGGGTGGTTATTTAAGACGTAACAGGAGAACAAATATTCGTTACTTTGCAATGAATACTTTTCGAAATAATTGTTAAGTCCCTTTCATTACGTGTCCGTTTCATGGCCCCTCTCCCCTAAATTTGTTAAACCAAATATAAAATTTTAATGAAATACGAAATGCGAAAACCTTCTTGACACCATCACAACTGGTTTATTTCCATTATTTAAATAGTCAAATTTATTATTTTTCTTTTGTTGTTTATTCATTTTAAAACAATTTTAAATATTATTATAGATCGAACTTAAAATAAAATAATAAACTAATAAATCTTCAATCACCTATTATAAATTTTATCTCCTTTATAGCTTTACGTAACAAATAATAGACAATGAAGTGCAAAATTTAATAATTGCCCTCCACCAATTTGAGTGGTAAAGTAAGATGAGACTATGAACATTCGTAGTAAGTAACAAACATTTACTAATAAATGGCTAAAGACATTTACAACAATTACTCAAAATATCCGCCAATTTATTGCACTTTCTTGCACGTTTCATGATGTCCCAACTCAAATTATTAGATACGGTGTTTTTAATTCTCGGAATAAATAGGTTTCGATAGAAGAAAATCCTAATAGAACCATACAAAAAAAAAAGATTTAATAATTCGATTCATTTAATCGGACCATAAGCGTTACCAACACAAACTAACTGGTGAAAAATATTTTGAATTTCTACAAAATATGTAACCGGATTTGTTAAAGGATAAAGACATTGGAAACTTATATTTTAACATGATGTTCCTCCCCATATTTTAGAGTTATAATTAGAAATTTTTAGACCATCATTTTCCTAATAAGAAGGGATGGATCTCATAATTGGGCTTCAGGATCCCCAGATTTCAACCCAGTGGATTATGCTGTATGGGAATACCTGAAATCCAACGTGTATTATCAAGAAATACATTTTAAAGAAGAACTTCTTTAAAGAATAAAAGAAACATGAGAGGATATCGAAAATAATCCAAATAATATTATAAAATCGGTAAGAGAATCAATAAACACATACAACTAGCGACGCACATTTTGAGCAGCTGTTATAAATTTGTTTGGTAAGCTATTAAAAAATGTTTCTTAATTTCTACAAACGTTTATCTTTTCAACTTACTTTACCTTTCAAATTGATGGTAATTATTGGATGTATTTTATTTTTTAATAAAATAAATTTATGTAGTGCTAATATAAATTTAAACGAGGTGATTTACTAATTTATTTTATTTTAAGTTGTCGTCTGCAATAATACTTAAAATGTTTGTAAAACAGAAAACCAACCAAAACAAGTTTCATATGGAACTGTTTAAATATTGGAAATTAAGTATTTTGAAAGTTATAGAAAAAAATCAATTTCGCCACTTTTTTTAAATTTTACATACAGGTTAAAAAATTTATCATTTAAATTGGTGGCGAGACAACAACTTGTCATAATTCCGTGTTTTCCGCTCTGTAGAAATCTAGAATGGAATTATTAAAATATTTATATACACCATATTTTTGTAAATATTTTTTAATTTTTGCCTAGATCGAACCTGAATTTTTATTTTTTAAATAATTCAGTACATTCTTCAACAGAATTATAACCTGTATGCCAGAAATGCAAAAAATATATTAAGTGATTTAAAAGTTACGGCCGAATAAAAAATTGGGCATTTTTGATAAAATACACTGTAACTCGGTTAAGGAAATGAAGCGATCCGTTATGACCGTTACTTAGAACCAGCTTTGTAACCTCTATCTGTCCGTTAAATATTTCCTTTTATTCATGAAACCCCCTATATAAATAAAAGAATACAAATACGATACCTATAAAAAAGTTAACTAAAAATTGAGACTAATGTGCAACGTATTAGAATTTTTTATCAATTTTCACAAAAATTAGATATATTACATAGGATGAAAATGTCTTTTCCTCCCTCCGGTATAAATTTTACCTGTGGGAGAAAAAGGGATAGTTTCTTCCCTAGTAATACAAATAGTTATTTTGGACAAATATTTTTTAAAAGAACAGCGAACTTTTATTTTATCTCTGATCGAAACTAGGCTGATGCTATTAATGGTCTTATAACTAGAAAAGTCTAATAATCTAAAATTTATTAAACCTTTAACAATTGTCGTGCCCATTTTTCCCCGTTTGATATTATCACTGAGTCGAACTATTGTCGACCAAGACATGTTTGCTGAGTTTGCTTAAATTGTTAATCATTATAAAGACTGGGTTATAAAGGGAGTGGTGCGACTGTAAACTTCCAACGTCGAATTTTTGCCACCAAGTCGAAATTATGAGGAGAACAAGCGAGGGCGAGAAACACAACAAGAACCTTGACAAATATAGCTTTGACGATAGCTAGAGATTTGTTGTTCAGGACTTAGGATATTCATGGAGCTTCCTGGCGTACAGTCGTCCTTCCGGTCGTATTGTTCTAGATTTATGTCCTGGTCGCTCGCGTACATTGTCCTGTTATCCTGTCTGTCTGATGCACACATAATGGCCGCAATGCAGTTTCAAACTAGAGTTGTTCTTCTCTAACCTAAACTAACCTCTGTGTGTATTATTAAAGTGACAGATTAATCGAGGAGATGTAGAGAGGCCAGGTAATCGACTCAGCAACAGGGTGGGTATATATTACGTTACAATTAGCATAGAACATTTAACCTGTCTTCGTGGATCCGTATAGAAGTTTAAATCTGATTTTAAATACATTTGCAAGATATCAGACATTATTTTGAAAAATATAGCTTGTATGTCTCATTAAAAATAAAATAATGTGAATAAATAATAGTCGTAAGCATTTGTTATATGTTCATTTAATGTAATTTGTAATATTATCGTTTAAGTGCGTGAAACTAAGATTTTTGCATGAGCGAGGGGTTGACATAACAAGGAGTGCACCCTCTTCAGGTGTTTAAAAATACCGGGTGATGATAAAGTTTGATACTAAGCGTTTAAGTCAATTATACAATGTGTTTAAATGACACTATTGACAAGCAAAATTTAAGTTATAACGTCTTTAGTTTTTGCGAGGTGAAGTCATAGTTAATTTGTTTCAATATTTTGCATAACAATTTTGTTGAGAAAAAGTCATTTTTTTCAGAAAAACTCAAATTATATTTTTGACGAAACCGCCGTATAAAAGTCAAAAAAAACAAATATTCTACGATTCAAAACCACGTTCATCTTAAATATTCAAATTGTATTCCTTCAGCTACCTAACATGGCCATGCATGAGTTAAATCTGCTTGTCACTAGTCTCATTTAAAAAAATAAAATTGACCTGTCCGAGGAATCTTCTTAAACAAGTTGCGTAATTGAGTATAAAGCTTGGATCAAAACTTTATAATCGCCCGGTATTTTTAAAATGTAAGTCAATTAGTTGATTTCATACCTGAAGACGGTTTTCAACTTTGGTGACCAAAACGCTTAACAGTAATATAATCAGATGACTTCATTGAAATGGTGAATGCTGTGGAATGCCGTGAAATTCCGTGGAATTCCGTGGAATGCCGATATGCACTGACTTATCTTTTGGAAAAAATCCTAGATATGGCACTTAAAGGACCACATTCCGTACTGTTCTTGTTTATATTTCCAACGCCGGTTTCAAATTTGTAAAATAAACAAAAGGTCTGGAAAAATAGGATTCCAAGACATCTCGAGAGACAGCAGAGACGTGGAAGTTAAAAAGAGAGTGTTGAATCTAAGAATTTAAATAGAATACATAATATTTTTTTATATACATATATTCGATTTTATTATTTTTTTAAATAATGTATTTAAATTTACGCTTATCAAACTCAATATGAATATTCATGCTTGTTGACACTTGTTGCTTGGTGTTTTACATTCTTTTTTGGTTTGGAAAATCAATTATAAAAGCCTAAATAAATTCGTTCATTTCAAAATTAAATAATTGTTTTTTCGTCAAATGCTTATTAGAATATGATTCAATTTATTTGAGATACAAGATGAGACATAAAAACAATAATAAAATTACTAGAAAGCATCTGATTTATGTTAGTAAAAAGGATATATTCTTGAATCTTTTTTGTTTTACTTTTGAATTTTATTACGTATTGGGTTATTTTTGAATAATAAATATATGAACAAATCTAAATATTAAATCTTAAGGGGGTTTTAACCCGATACGTAACTTGGTTAGTGGATATTGAAGAGGGTGAGTGAAATAATAACAATTTATTTTTCTTTGAATAAAAACAACACATACAAAATATTAGGGCAACTTACATCTTTAAATAACTAATACATTTAATCACAAGGGTAGATCCTATCAACTTCCCGATCATCCCATAACCATAATTTAATTTTTTCTGTTTTTATTTTCCCAACCAAGAAAACCCCAATATTTATTAATTTTGACGTCTCTAATAAAAATGTTTATTTATTATTCGATTGCGAGCTTGTCCCAAAACTTTCGCTCACGCAATATTAAACAAACAGTAAATGTTAAATTAGAAAATATTAAATAAAAAATACACTTCTATGTACAGGGCGATATTTAACAAAATCCATCCCTCTATATACTATCGTAACAATATTACTCTGTCTAGGGGAAGAATAAGATTAAGGTGTTCATTAACCTACCAAATTTCTTTTCTTGGAGAAAAACGATGAATCTCAATTCTTAGGCAGATTATTTATTCTTTTTATATCATTTTATGAGGCTTATTTACCCTGCTTCCGTTTTATGTGAAAATAGTTTATATTTTAATATAGCCTTTAGGGTATCATCCGGTTTTTTATTAAATTCGTTGTGTACTTAATATTAGATAATTTGTACATTTGACCTAATTTGTGACAAAAATTGATTATGTTTTTATTCTTTGCAGTTGTTTTCGCATATGTAATATTTATTTTAATTTATATTAACGGTTGGTATCGTCATAGAAAATTGTCAAATGATACTTTTTTTTATTAATTTCTAAAACATACATATATCTGATTTATTTGATATATTAATTAATTTAATTTTTCTCATTTATTTGATTTAATTTTTTGATTGGATTTATTAGGTTTTATTTGATTTGAATTACCTACTTAATTTGTCATTTTTGTAAATACTATCCGACTGGATCACAAAAATGTTTTATAATTTAGATATTTATGTGCTCCTATTTGGTTTTTTAAGAATCTCCGTATTACAACAATCAAATCTCCTAATACTTGGGATAGTGTCAACCATAGCTTTAAATTTTTTCCGTGGTACCACATTTCCGAATATCCACTATTATTATTTGAACGTTTGACAACTTCAAATGAATCATTTCGCGATTAACTTATTTTGTAATTCAACGAATATATGTATACAGTGGTTTTCGTGTTCAAATTTTCTCTTTCTTTTCAGTGCAGCAGGATTTTTATAAAAGCATTATAATGCTCGACTCCTAAATACGAATGTTTCACTTATAATTATTACTTAGTTTAGTTATTTTTGTAATTTTAATTTTAGTTAATGTACTTCTACAACATTCAATATTTACATTTTCCTGGGCTGCAGTTTCTATTTAGTATTATTTAACTTTTTCTAAAATGTTGGTAACTAGTTCGTTAAATAACAAAATCGATATATTTTACGAACTTTAGCTATGAGTTTGATATTAATTAAAATTAAATTAAAATAATATTTTATGCAAAAAGTCAACAAATTAAAATTATTATTTGAAATTTGTGTAGTATTGATATACGTGTAAAAGGATTCAACTTTGTTAACAAATGAAATTATTAATTAACTCTAGTACAGTTATAACATGTAGTTTGTACAATTATTATTACATTAGTTTGTTACAACTTTAATGTATTCTACCAACAATCAGATACATATTTTTTCTTTTCTCATTTCTTACATGTTTTTGAGGTATTTCTTTTAAAAATATTAGCAATACTTTGAAAGTAAAAGTGTTAAGAAATTTTATTGTATAATAATAATTTTTATGTTTAAAATTCACTAAATATAGAACAAATCCTAATAAAAATTATAAAAAAAATCAGTTTTATTAAAAAATATATACATATATAATTTCGTAATTTAAAAAATGTATTTATTACAAATATTTATTTAACCATATACGTGCAATTTAACCATAGTAATTTCTTGTTGAGATGAAAGTAAATAGTGAAAAGGAAATTAATAGGAAGTTGCAACTTCCTGCTCTTTAACCGAAAATTTGAGGAGGATTTAGGAAAATCCCTTCTCTGAGGCCATCACCGATTAATTTTCATTTTATGACGGTGTTAATATAGGAGTTAATACTTACTCTACACGTGTAACATCCATTTTAGATAGTGCGAAATGTGAGTGAGTTTAGGAATTAGCTTACGTAAATACGCTTTAACGCGGAGGAAGAACCCTTTTACCAACTCATATCTATAAATCGTACCAAGAAATTTTAATTATATTTCAACATCTTTAAATTACACCAATAAAATATAGCTGCTTAAAATAATTAACAACTCATAAGGAATTATTCTGTTTAAATAATAATTTAAGTTTTACAGCAAATGTTAATTTTGTATTTACTTACTTATATATAGTTACTTGAGCACAAATACCATTTTTCAATATACAGTGTGTTCAAAGAAAATCTAGAAAGTCAACGTTAGAAGATTTGTTGACCAGATTTGTAATAAAATGTGCTACAGTGCATCAGAGTAACTTTCCTACATATTTTCATCACCACTCATAATTTTTTTTATTATATTTTTTTTTATTTTCTGAAATAGTGTATAAAAGATATAAGTTTACAAAAAATAATTATGTTAAATGACAACCTAACGAAAGAAAACACTTAATTTAATTTCCTATGGTTTTAGTTCTTATGAAATATAACAACATTTTGCATAGTTCAATATGTGAATAGGATTAAATAGCGAATCACAGTACGTTCAAATTATTGACGTTTAGACAGAGGCGTAGAAAATATTGGGGTTAAATAGAAATAATTCAATTGAACCCGAATTATATAAATTGTTTTTTTTTTGGTTTTTTATACAAAAATTATACACAAAAATAAAAAAAAATGTCTAGTTTTTAAATTTATTTTATATTTTAGTAGCACACCAAAAAAAGTGGGCAAAGATTTATTTCCATTAGAAGTTGGCGTCTTTAGAGACGAACTCGGGTTTCAATTTTAAAGAAAAATGTACTATTCTTTTTGATCTTTTATTTAACATCCACGTACTGTATATCGAAACGATGGATTTTTTAATATATTAGCCAAATTTTTCAGTAGTAAAAGTTTGGTACTTAAATTCTAAATCAACCCTGTATACATGTGAAATGTATACGTACTAATGACACTTTCAATAAATTATTTACTTTTTCCTTCGTCTGGTGCTGTTTGTTGCCTTAAATTAGAAATAAGTGAATTTTAAAAAATTTATAATTTCAGGAGGTTGTTCATTGTTAAATTATAATCAAAAAACGAAAAAATATATCAACTTTAACGCCCTGTATCTTTGGTCACAGCAAAATTTTATTGAAATATGTGTGATCCAATTCTAAATAACATGTGTTTACTCCATGTCCCAATAGTTTTGACTCACACTGTATAATTATCCCAAAAAATCCAGTTTTGTCCAGTTTTATCAAGACTCAATTTCTATTTCCTATTATGGTCCTATTTTCTCCTTGTTTTAACCATCAACACCACCATTTAATTTTTCATTTTATTTTAGCTATATTTATGTACATTTCGTTAATTTGTTTTTTATTTTTTAAACCTTATTTCTAATATTTTTTGAAATTTTAATATCCAAACGGTTAGGTTTGAGCTAAAAAATGATTTAGTTATACAATTTCTTTTTACTATGATTGAATGCGGGAAGAATATTTCATGATAAAATTTTGCCAATTATCTTCCGTTATACATAAATTAAAATCCAAGCGTCGGCGTCGGCATCGTTTATAACTGTCAAGACAAAATGCAACGTGTGTCCGATAGCAGAGTGGACATATCTGTTGCAGTTCACGAAGCAATATCCTGATCATGACGAGATAATTCTCAGTCGAGTTTGCTTGAATAAGGTAAATTGTCTGCTGTACCGGACAACGTGGACAACGTTAAATGCCGTTGTCGCAGCATAATTATCAATCTAAATACCTGCTTAATTATACTTAGTTAATTAATTCAGTAAACCATTGGATGTAATCTATGTTTTACTAAAACAAATTCTAAAAATGGATGTACCAAAAAGAAAAATAACAACGAAAGCATTACGAGCCCTGTCTCAATGAAGTTGGCCCAAGGAACCAAACTATATTTTTTTACCCCAAAATGGGGAAAATAATTATAAGAAAACCCTGATAGTTGTAAATAAATAAACAAAAAAGTCAACGAAACCAAATAGAACATTTTCAGCTTATTTTTGCTTCGATGCGTATTGATATGGTTTCAACTAATGATTGTCGATCATTTGGAGCAAAATTATTCAAAATATCTTGGAGACGAGCACAAAACTCTGGGCTCTGTTCGAAACTTCTTCTTTATAATATGGCAACAGGTTTCGATCGGGGATACTTGACATCTATTTTAAAAGTGAAATATTGTTTTCTGATATCCAGTCTTTTGCTTTTTTTAGTCATAAGGCAAGCGGCACCATCTTGCTAGAAGATATTGTTTTTTAAACGCATTTGTTCAATTTGTTTTAAACTATTTTGAAGGTCGCATAAACTTCTCTACTCCTCTAACTGTACTGGATTCCTAATTATACTCTTTTTAAGGCAGTCAGTGAGAAAGATTTCATCTTTTGTTTGATTGTCACCAACGCAAACTTCAAATTTAGTTTCGTCATTCCATATAATTGAGGTCCATTGTTTTTTAGACCAAGATCTGTGCTCCTTTGGCTATAGAAGTCTATTTTTTCCAGCCTCTTTGTCAATGAGAACTTTTCTTTTACCTACGGAATGTAAAACTTAAAACTGATATAAAGTGAAAACAAATTAAACTTACTTTGTAAATATGAAATCTTAGTTTTTGAACCGCCAGGTAATAATTCCCTCTTGAAACATATTTGCCTGGTCCCATAATAATCTCAATTCGCTATAATTAGCCCGATACTTTTTCAAAATAATCCTTCTCAAAGATCTTAAATTTGTATTGGTGTAGTGAGTGCATTTCCACTCCTCTGTTTCTGAACCATAGATTAAGTTCTTTTTAAAAAGTTAAACTATCGGTAATTTGAACAATATTTTAGTTTACTGAATGCAAGTGAATAATAATTGAGATGGCTCATAATACGAAACACTGCTCATGGTTAATTAATTCAAGAGCATTAAATGTATCATAATAATTGTTCTAATCTTACTTCGTGCAATCTATTACAAATGTAAAAGGTAAAAATAGAGGATAGTAAGTCTATTCTAAATTGTATAACTTCAAAAGAAAAGCTCATAAAAATCCAAGAAAAAAAGACGATTCATGAGCGTTGTTGCTTAAATATTTACATAAATTTGATACTCATGTAAATAATAAAAGAAAAAGTCTATATATAGTGTATAATTATAATCCACTTTCAGTTTTTGTTAATGAAATAAATGTTTTGTTTTTTTTTTCTTTAAACGTACTTTTTCACGATGAAACACATAAAAAAATTCACAAAAAATTAATTAACACCCAAGAACAATTTTTGAAAAACTGAACTATGTATAAAGTGCTGCTGTTAGTAGCAATAATTTTAAATTTTTTAACCGTCTTATTAAACGCTCTTTCTTTCTCCGTGCTTGGAACTGGCACAGTTATTTTGCTAAGCTACTAATTTTACAAAATCCTCAGATGAAAGCTATTTAAACTAAAAATTGAAAATTGAATAATATAAAAACATTCTTGAAACCAAATTAAAGAAAACTGGTTCGGCAGTATTAAAAATATATAAGAAAAGAAAATAACATTTGTCATGTAAAGGTTACATACTAAAAAACTAGTTCTTTGATTATTTAAATAAAAATATACTTTTTAAATGATTGTATTCAAATTATGTTATAAGGAGGGTAACAAAATATACTCATTCTGTTTTTGTACGATATGCTCATTTAATTAATAAAAATCTTCATACTCAAATTATGAAGAAGAATCTTCATTTAGTCTAATAATAATAATAGATTCTAATGGGGTTAACACAAAATAATAATCTTTTTTTATGACGTGCTCATTTATTTTGTTAGTTTTGAAATTCTGTTATTCATTGTACGATTTCTTTTCTAAACAGTCGAACATATTTAAAACAACTTGTTACGTTTGTATTTGTAAATCTTTATTTTTAAGTACATAATTTTCATTAGTTGTTTGTAGAATTTCATATTCTTCGTATACTTTACTATTTAGCTACTATCTCCAGAACGCCACAAAGAAAAGAAAAATTAAGATTTTAAGAAAACAATCACACGCGCTACTGCCTGTTAACTTAGAAGGGGAATCATTTACGATTAGAGGAACTCAGTCAAATACTTAAAAATGCGTGTGCGGTTGACTGAGACGACTTGAATTGGCCAGGTGAACTTCATTGTCTGAGATATCAGGTGACATACGTGGTATACATAATATTTAAAAGCCCATTTCTTATAAAACTCTTAACATTTACAAGTACTTATATTGGATGAACCTCGTACATTTAAGTTTTGAAATTTAAAATAGAAATACCATACTTATCTTAAATTTTATAATATCGTGGAATTTTAAGGTAAGTATATATTATCATTAACATTTATAAGATTAAATGTATTTCATTGTTTTTGTTATTTTTTCTTATGCCTGTGGGTTTTTCATTCGAAACAGTTTTTTATAACATTTTGGTAAGTAACAAAATATTTGTGAGGCAAAAAATAATATAGTTTTTTTTCTTTATTATTTAGGTTTGTACCTAAAAATGTAACATACCATAATACTTTGGCTTATCTCTTCCTAATCAATAATTAAAACACCCTGTATAATAAAAAGGGGCCGTTTTTCTGATGAAAAAATTGCAGCATAAACTCTAAGTTCTTTAATCGTTTAATAATAAAACCCCTCGAAACTCTGACAAAATATGGTACATTCATGTAAATTTCCTTGTAAAAACCCCCTCTAATCAGTCATTTGGAGCTGTTAAAAAAGGCTTAACATTCATGTCGCACATCAGGAAAAAAATGAAAATATTACGTCGCGATTAAAATGGGATACAAGACTTTTTTGATGGTGGTCGGAGGGTTAGGTTTGTGTAATGTATGGATATTAAACGTCAAGAGCTGTGAGCCATTTATAAAAAGGATGCGGGTTTGCGAAATGGCGTTCCTCAGCAACGGGCTGCCTCCAGTTTTCTCGCTCGCTCCTGTTTGTGCAAATGGAGCAAATATTAGCGTGGATTTACAGGGAGGAGCAGAATAATTTGAATATAATAGACTGAAATAATAGTAATTTATTTAACGAGCATACAGTATAGAGTAGACCAAACTACATGAGAGCTGCCGCTTTATCTACATCTATTGATAAAATCTTGTTTTGAGTCTTAGTAAATTTACTTAGATATTAAAAAATACTTTAAGGTAACCTTCTACTTAAATTTTTTAAATATAAATCTGTTTATTTAAACGAATACGTTTATATCTTTATAAACTTGCATATTGGTATCAAAGAAATACTACTACCATACCACAGTTTAATTGGCCGTACGCAAGTCGTTACTGAAAAAATATAAGATCTACATTCCTTCGCACTGAACCATATTTAAAAAATCTTTCTATTATAATACAGTTTTCTGCGATACAATTCCATAGCATTCGTTAAAAATATCCTTATCTACATAAGGGGGAACACTTTTGTCCTTTTTTTAAATTAGCTGACAAATTTGATAAGTTGAGCTCTTATTTTTAAATCTTTAAATAACGTAAGATCCCTGATGAATGGATTGTAGGAATTATAGTACAAATACATAAAAAATGGTCTCCTAGAAAGCTACTGGGCAATAACGCTACATATAAAATCTTCGCAAATCTTGTTAACAATAAATTAAAAAAATACGTAGATAAGATACTAGGAAATTACCAAAATGGAATTAGACCCAGAATATCAACAATAAATGCTATACATACAGTGGAACGACACAAAAGTAGAGAAAATACAGAGTTGCATATGATTTTCATGAATTTTTTTTTTTTTTGACACCGTAAATAGAACAAAAATATTAGAAGAATTAAAAAATCTAGACATTTCCAGGAAACTGAGAGATTTATTGGAAATTATATTGAAGTACGATTTCCAGGTACAACTGCAGATAAGTTTTAGTAAACAAAGTAATTAAACAACGCGAGTCAATCTATCCAACCCCATTTACTTGGAGTATAGAGACTATCTTTAGAAGGATATATATACAGAACGCCAATATTATTGTAAATTGAGTTCTAGTAATTATCTATGCAGATTAATGAACGATAGTAGCAAACATTAAATAAAATCTTATAAATATAGCAGAAAAATAAGATAAAGTAGTAAAAATTTTTGGCATAGAAATAAATGAGAAGAAAATGAAATATATAGTTCAATGTAAGAGAAGTAAGAGATAGATACCTAATAACAGGGACTAATAAATTCAAAATAGTGATGTCAATCAATTATCTAGGAATAACAATAGTGTAAATAGGTAAAATGCGACTTATGGCAGAAACAAGCCCCTATTAAAGCAATCGCTAAAACAGTAAATATCAAAATATATAAGAACTTATTCAACCAACCATAACGTACGCAACAGAGATAACCACAATGGATGAAAAAAAGAAATGGAATTCAAAATATTGAAGATATGGATCACGAAAATGATACTGGGACCAAACATAAGTACTGAAGGCAGAAAAAGCGCAAAGAAAAATATAGAAACTGAACAGAAAATATAGTAAAACATATTAAACATAAACGTTCATAATGGATAGGCCATATTAGAAGAAGACCACCAAGAGAAATGATAAATAGAAAAACAAATGAAGAAGCAGATTACGACTGAAAAAAAAATGAAAGATGACCTAGAGAAAAACATAATATCAATGGGAATAGAGGACTGGAAGATTACTACTGCAGCTAAAACACATCCGCAACTACAAACACATACAAGAGTGGATATTGAAATAAACATATTTGAAAGAAATCATAAGAATAGGCCCAACTAAAGCAATTAAAGTAATGTTGTATTACTATAATTTCTTTGTTACATTTTATTGTAAATAAAATTTTCCACATATTCTCGAAAAATTTTAAATATACAGTCGATACTCAGATCCTTGAACAAAAACAAAAAATTGGCCTGAAGATAAATGTGCAAGTTCCTTTCGTACTTGGAAATCCGTAACATAAAAATTTTGTGATTATTAATATTTCTGCTTTTGAAGAGCATAACTTTTTTAAAAGTTCTTCTCTTCCAAATGATTTGTATATCATTTTGTCATTTTTACAACGCATCTCAAAGTCAGTACCTACCACGAACTGATTCTTGCGTGATCATCATTTTTCCCCTCTTCCACACTTGTTTTTACCCTGTTTCCCTGTTTCTTGTCTTATTGCCTTCTTTTTTTACATAAATATTGATCAAATTTTAGATGGTTCTTCGTATATCCCTTAATGATGCATCATATTTTCCCGGCCGGAGTTATTAAGAGCAAAAATTGTAATTCGTTACACTTTTACCTCTTGCTTCGGTTCTCGATTTTTCGTGGTAAAAAATGCAGAGTAGGGTAATTATTGCGGAAATACAGGATTCATATTCGGAATGTGATTAATGTTCCAGACCTAAAATATTAATCGAAATGTTCGCTAGATTACTTTCGTTCTGACAGCCAACCTGTTTTTTATCATAGTCCTGATATATTAGGGATGACATATGGCGGGTATTATTTCCGATGAATTTAATCCGAAAAAGCCACTTTTTTAACAGTCTTCGAGAAATTTGAGAGTAACTACTCAAAACCCAATGATATAATACCAATGTGTATCATATATTAACTTTTAATATTCAACTAATAGTTTTTCTTATTTTTCATAGCCCACAAGTTAGGGAAATCTATGAATGTGTCCTAAGTATCTTAATTTTTTATATTTTTACTTTTATTATTACATCCATGATTTATCGGTTGGTTTACTTTTATACATTCTCATAGTAATCATTTACTCAGCTTCATGTCCTTTTTTAATGATGTTATAAAGTCATATTTTTTGTTATTTGTTGTAGTAGGGCCTTTATTCCATAAAGATTGATCGTTCACTTTTATTCATATTTATTGTCTCTTCCAAGTTTTGAACTCAAAGATAATTAAAAAAGCCCTGAGCTGTTACGCTTTATAAAATCTGAGTTTTTCCGTAATAGGAAAATTCGCAAATAGGCTTTGCTTTGATAGTGATTTTTATTTCGTCATACGCTAAAGTAGACACTATGAATTTACTTGCAGAAAAATGATAAAGTTCTTAAAAAGTACAAAAGCAAAAAGTCCCTTACTGGCAAATTTCTTTAGCGATGAGTTGCGAAGTCGTAAGAACTCCCTTTGGTAAAAATTCTTCCAGAACGTGTGCTCGCATTTTACACGGAACCCGAGTTTCTTTGGGGGAACTGGAACAGTAATAAAGCTCTCTAGATATATGAGATTTGACTTTGTAAAAAGTTCAAAGTAGAGCGAAAAGTAATACGAGCACCCGTTGCATGAATATAATCTGTTTAAATTATACTTTGATTAATCGATCAGACGAATATTACTTTTTGAAACAAAATTTTAAGAGCAAATTTTCTTTGAAAGACAGGCCTCAAAACCAAACAGATAAGATATAATTTTGAAAAGATCTAGTATAAATTCTAAGAGCAAAAGAGTATTATATTATCCAACAAATTTTATATTACATGTCAAGAGGAATTTGTTCAAGCCACTAGAATTTATGTTGGGTGGAAGTGTGGTAAGAAAACTTGCAAGCGCCAATATTTTTGATTAAACGTTTTAGATATGTTGTGGCTTGAGCAGAAAATAAAGTAGTTAAAAACTGTAAAAAATTCAAACAAAAATCATAACAACTTTAGCTTAGGTTAGGTTATTTTTTTATTGAACCACTTTATTAAAAAAATGGTTTTAGGAGGTAATACCAGTAATAAGTAAATGGTTTGATTTATTTGCTAAGTGTGTGAAGTTGGGCACCATCCAATACTGGGCCTTCGGAGTTCACTCTAAGAAATCTTCTGTTTTCCAGTGAATTTTCTTTTTTTGGCTCACGTCTATATAACTTGGTTGATGGTTAGGATACTGAGATCTTTATGTAGTGTGTGTTTGCTTACAAACCATGAATCACTGGCGATAATACGAAATGTTTTGGATCGAAACGTTTGTGTATTTTGGTGTTCCATAGTTTGCTGCAGCACAATAGATCAATCTCATATGTCCAAATTGGTTTGACGATTGCTATCTATAGGAGTACATTATTTTATAGCTATATTCATCTTCCAATTAGGCTATTCATCTTCTGAAGTTTTAGCATTAGTTGTTCTTTTTTTGGTTTTTATGTTGATTTCTAGATTAATTTAGGATCTATGTTTAAAATTTACTCATTTTTAACAAATTAAAATAATATTCAACTGGCATTAGTACACCCTGTATATTCTCCAAAATAACATTTAGCTAATATACACTACGAAAAATGACATTAATCAATAAAACGTGATCACGATCAACAGGCCTCACTCACGTCTTCAGTTCCAGAAAGAAAGAGGAAGTCATTGAGCAATACACACACTCATTTTCTACTCGAAAATAAATAAAGTTTTTATCACCATTCACATAATTTAAAATATAAATGAATTTTAAATATTTAATGACTCTTCGTACCATATCTGTAAAATTGACTATAGTTTTGATAAGTAAATCTGTGAAAATTTTATTGCCAAATATTCTGTAAAACACTCAAAGAACTTTCATTAAAGTTTTTGTTAACTGTAAAGTTTTAAGTTAATTAAAGTTATAAAAAAATCCGTTTATCAGTTACTTATTGGATGGAATTGATTTTTTTGAGAAGCACATAGGATTAATGTATAGATAATTATTAATATTCACTTAAAAACATAGTCCTTTTTGAGTAACAATCAATTATATTATGCATAAAATTCTTCAATCTAGATATAATCCAAGGTATTTGATGTGATTTGTTTATTCTCCACTATTGCAGCCAATTTTTTAGTTTGTTTAGGTGATATTGTAATCTTTCTGGCGTTCTATTAGAATCTTAGTCTGAAGAAATAATGGCCTTATCATCTGCAAAGGTAACGATTATATTATTTTCGGACCAAGGAGGTTTCGTTGAGAAACCCCTGTCTATATGGATTAATAGTTGAAAAAGGAGCAAGGTGTGATGGGGTAGTTTCTGTTTTATATTGTATGATCGAGTGTTGTTCCCTTACGGAAGACCCTGTATATTTTTTAATGTACTCCTTCGATAATTACAAAAACAGTAGTTGCCTTCACTCCATATATCTGCTGATATCGAACCTAAGTCCGCATAATCAAAATTTAACAATAAACAACATACCGAGAATAATATAAACGTCTCAATATTAATCATTAATTGATTTAATTATTATATTTAACACTCTGCAACAAGTTTCAAGTAATAGCGAGACCTGATTTGACTCAATCCGATAATGCTTTTCTAGTAGTCAAACGAATTATATCTTTGTTACTATAACTACTCGAAATGCATGTTAAGCAATATCGTCCGTGAAATTAAATTTATTATTATTAGTTATGGAATAATATAATTTTCATCTCACCCATAGCGCCAGGAGCTGGAACAATTAATTCACGCGTAAGTTGGATGTGTGCGTAGGTTAGAATGGTGTAATAAAGTTTACCTTCTAAAAACTGTAGTGCCTTTGGGAAATTTTTGTCTGCAATTTTTCTCACAGCAAATTTTTTTAAACGTCTTCAATGATGTCTCTATGAAAAGTATGGTTTGGACAAATAATTCTTATTTCAAGCAACATCTTATTTATTCGAAACACCTCCGCCATCAGTGTCTAATATAGTCAAAAATTGTGATACCAGAGGGAGGTACTTTCTCGTAGTTCTCGCTGATCAGTATCAATTCGAATAAAAATGATCCATTTGCTGAGTACTTTCGAGGAAGATATAAGTAGGGTTGATAATTAAAAAAAATGTAAAAATCATATTTGCATCCATAAAACAGATACCCTTTTAATCAGTCGAACCCTGTATTCTTTATCTGACGATTTAATTAGGTGTAAAATCTTTATCAAAGGGTGCGTTGGGTCGGAGTAAAGTCCGCCTCTGGTTATTTTGATCTGTATAAACTAAAGCAGGCACATTTTTGAACGCTTCACTGGCTCTCCCTTATGTGGTTGAGCACTTGTGTATGCTTGTGTGTGCCTGTCTCTGGTTGCTTGCTTTGATCTCGCCTACGTAAGCATTTATTTGTGGCAATTCATACATAATATCGCATGGAATGATGTAGGGTCAGCGATCAATGCGTCCACAATTTAATGAAAATTATTTTTTTAAAAGATTTTTAATCGAAAAATTGGCAGTTCTATCCCTCCCACAATTGTGTTGCAAAAATAATCAGTATGCCCAATTAATGATTTTTTAGTACTTTCCAGAAATACACGAAACTAAGAATATTTATTTGTAGTAATAGTGCGCAAATATTAATTATCCTCTCGTTGGTTTATTTTCCTGTGAGAAGCGGAGCTATAACTGACGTGTCTGTGAAAATAGAAGAAAAGATATTTTCGAATAGATTCTAATTCCAATTCTAAATTATCATGACATGTGGGTACTGTATCTGTTTGGTACTGTTCTATTTGGGTGCTACAATAAGTACGTTTAGTGCTGCAATGTTACTACTCTCGATTCTTGGAGTTGCTACGTCTCAGGAATGTGGGAAGAAGGGAAAGAATACAATAAATCACAAACTATAGTGTGACAGTATTGTAACTAATATTTAAATACAGAAAAATGTAATTGGGCAAATGCATGTAAATACACTGCCACTTAAATGGTTTTTTTGGATAGTTTCTAATAGCCCATTGGCCTTTCCAGATTTTTAATCATTCCCACCTTCTTGTGTCTTAATTTCCTCTAGTATGGTATAACTACTGATATCACAGAAGGGTTCTGTTCTTATAATTCTTTCAAAAAACTACGTTTTTTTTTTCTTTGTTTGTTTCTTTCCTAGTTTTTGGTTTCTTTGAAGCTAACTGACTGACTTGCCTTTGTATTTAATTGTATGCAAAAGATAAACTATCGATTAATGCAAAATAAAGATTGGATCATATTCGAAAGAAGGTGAAAACTTCCGTTTGGGTTTCATATTGATTTGTTTAAAGCTTAAGAAAGAGCTTTTAACCAAAATTTGCTCTAATATTTAACTATACAAAAATTTGTAAACATTACATCAAAGCAATAGTTTGCAATAAAAACAAGAAATTACGCGGTTTGAAACATCTAATAATCTAAACATCTAATGAAGATATAAATAATTGCAGACCGGAGTTTCAATTAAATTTCAAGAATTCATTTTTGTATATATTTTTGAACAATGATACTACTGCCTCCATCTAGGAAGCACTTATTGTACAACTTTCCAAACACAGCAAGTAATTCATAAAGTATTGATTTCTGTATTAAGAACTGCTTCAATTTCTGGACAGAGGGCGATAATGTATTAAAAATCGACTTTTTGAGCCAAATTTAAATAAAATAGGAAAGGGTACCGGAATTATAAGTACCTCATCCCTGGAAAGGAAGGTAATTTCTATATTAGGATTAGGATAAGGATAATGCATTACCATTTAAATATTTTAAACAAATAAATACAGAAAAAACTAGAAACATTAATAAATTGGAAATAGCGATAATGCAATGAAACAAAATATTTTTCAAGAATTATGTGCCATTTCAAAAAATTTAAATAGAAAAAATAAAATGAACTTTATTTATCCTCATTACAATTTTAAGTACACGTAAGCATGTTTACCGCCAATAGTTAATAATTCCTGTAATTATAATTACTTCTACAACTCTACAAAGATACTATTGGATTATAAAACTATGAGCACCCATATTAAATCAAATTGCAACGTGAAATATTTCTTTGCTTCAGAGAAGTTTTATAGAAATATTTTTCAATGTTTCTAAAAATATCCGTCTATTGAAGCTATTCTTGCGGAGTGAAATTTGCTTTTTGTGGAACTTATATTGCCATTTATACTGTACGATTCAAAGATTTTGCTATTTTATAAAAATTGCCTCTCCACAATATCGACACATATTCGTCTTTATTACATTTTATTATTTAAGAGGTGTATCTTTTGATAAAAATATTTAACAATTTATAAGGAAATGTATTTAGCTTATTTATTTGTAAATTATTTGATAGAAATTAAAATTAAAATTTGATAAGTAATATCTTAAATGTTAACAATTTTGTCAGTTCAATTAATGTTTAAATTTACTACCTTTTTTACCACATATTAATTTGATGTTTAATTTTCACAAATGTTTAAATTTTATTGTACCTGGGATCCTAAGTTGACATGAAAATGGCGTTTTTTTGAGCCGAAACAAGTTGTCAAAGTTAAATATGTTTATGAAATTAAATTTTTTGTGGTAAAGAGTTTGAGTTTGAGCGTGACTAATCTCCAATACCACATTTGAAATAATGCGTAATGTTTATCAAATCGATTTGTTTATCAATGTGTAGATAAAACATAATAACTAAAGTTACAGTGCTGATTTGTTTTTTAATATTTGTTTTAAAACTATTGTTATACAATATTTTTTTTGGTTAACTATATTAAGGAAATTAATATGAATTAGTATTAATTAATACAATTAAATATATTAAGCGGTTGCAATTGATCTTTATAAAAACATTTTAAAAATTTGGTATTGTAATACAACTGAAATAATATTTTCAGCTTAACGACGAAATGGTATATAATGGCGAAAAGTTAAGCAAGAGTTGTAAAGAATGGACCTAAAAAGGTAGAAAATATATAAAACGCAAAATATTAAACATAAAAATGTGATTCATAATTCTTTATTTTTGGCTACATGTACTAAATATTTTTACAGGAATTTCCATCTGAACAGTTGAAAAAATAACAAAATAGGGAGAATGTTTCTTGAAAAATACCGGAAGAGTCAATTTTTCCATTCCAAGCAAAAAACGTGTCAGGATATCAACCATAATCGATATACCAGAATACTAAATTAAAGATATTTTGACAAAATTGTCTAGTAACGGTAAAAAATATTTAAAAAAATTAAGGTCGATTTGGCTATTCTATATTTGAAACACCTTTTCTACGAAAAATTAATTTTCGTTGGAGGAGAACCCAAATAAACCGAAAGTTACTTATAGAAAAAATGGAAATACGAACTTTGAGAAGAAAATAAGACAGTCAATAAAACATCATACTTCTTTTATGAACTGGACTGATGAATCAACAAAGTAATTATTTTGTAATATTTCCAAACGTCAATGGCTAATAATAGTCTATTCTGGTGGTAAATGGAGATAATTAAAAATGGATTATTAATCAGGTACAGATTATCACTCTGAGATAATTGCTAATAAGTAAGGAAAGGAGTTGTAAGACAAATTATTTCCTAATTCACCAGCAAGCTCAGTAATAGTCCTTAATAATTCATCGTTTCATAGTGTTCAACTTAATCCGGCGGACACATCAAATTCAAAGGAAAATTAAATGAATGATTAACACGTTTAAAAACTGAATTATAAAATATTATAAAGCCAGTTATCTAACATATAAGTTCGACGACATTCCATTGCGTTTACCTCCATACCACCCTTGAACCTATAGTTTTACGTATTACTTAATCATCTCTTTTTATTGTCCCAACTAAAAATTTGTTATCCGATCGCAAACTTCACTCAAAATTTTCGCTCACGTAATATTAAATAAACAGTGAATGTTATCATTTAGAAAATATCAAGTTTTAAATTTTTCTATTTGGTAGTAGTAAGTAAAATCTGTATTGCTTTTGACAATTATTCTTAATTAAAACTTACTTTTTTCCAGAGATCTTTATTTAGCATATTTTATTGAAAGTTTTCGTATTTACTTATGTTTTTTATTTCACTTAATAATAAGGAAATGGTCGATTTATACCATGCACATGTATATTAGAGCACCTTCCAAATAATATTTATTCTCATCATTGTTTCTAGTATTATGTGCGTTCAAAATAAAATGTCGCTTTTTTCAAGAACAAAATTTTGGTTAACACTACACTGGAGGACGATTTATGAAACCAAAGTTTGTAGCGCTATTCCACATTCTTGATTTATTTTGGATTATTCTGTCCTGGGTAATATAATTAACCTTGTTTCCTAAGAGTGGGTTGTACAGATTGAGTTTAAACTTCAGAATGAATTGAGTTTATAACATACGTTTTTACAGGTAAAAGTTCCACATTGTGTTGTCTAAACTATTTTTAACTATGGCAAAATGTATTTGAAAATATTTTCATTATCTCATTTCAGAATTATTTTTCATATACATTATTTTTTAACCTGAACCTTTTTTAACAATGAGAAGAAATTAAATTAAAAAAAAGGGTTATTACCTTCATAACACCTTTCATAATTTTAAATAAACGAAATTTCAGCAAGATCTTAAACCGTTACTCTCACTTGATTTCATTTCCTTCTATAAAGGTTTTTCTTATCCATTAGTCGACATAACTTGACAATAATTTGTCTTTGTTTGATTTTACTTTCCAAATTTGCGTCATACTCAATAAGACGCACAAAAAGGAAAGAATACCAATTTCGTTTCAATCTAATACAAAATAAAAGGTTTACAAACTTCTCTGCAAATTGAAATGTATTGCGAATTTATTTGTAAAGCAGAATTGAATACTCAGTTGGTGTAACAAAATTTGAATTTGTAAAAGTTTTAATTAAGTAATAATTTTGAAAAGACTTGTTGCAAATTAATACCATTTTATTATTTAATCATCTAATTACCATTTTTTCCAACAATTTTGAAAACAGTAAATATAGGTATCATGTTTGGCTAAAACTTTGGAGAAATTAAGTATAAAAACAGAGGAATTGGTTGGTCGATATTCTTAATTACGACAAACAAATATTTTAAATTAATTTAATAACGAACATAATCTTCTTGGATAAAGATATACTTTAATTTTCATAATACAACTGTATCCTCAATGAAAATATTATTCATTATTCACTAGATTTTTGCAAGAGAATAGATCGTTTATTCACAGCACCTTCTCATCTAATGCATAAGGTTGGTTATATCGTAGACATGTATTGTTTAGACTGATTTATATAATTTATTTACAACAAACAGAGCGAGTAGTGGCCGGTGAGAAGTACAGCCCTCGAGATATGCAAGAAATTCATAACCTGTTAGAGCTCTAGAATCAGTCGTTTACGTTTTTCAAGCGATAAACGTAGTAGTGCAGTGCCGTATTAAGCAAATGATGGATTTTAAAAGTAAATTGAACAATCATATTCTAAACAGTTAAACTCGTGAAGTGATCGCTAATGTTTTTAAATATATGGCAAAAGAGAAAACTTCAGACTGTCTCAAAATTCCACTTGATAAGTAGTAAGACTGAGTTATTGCTGCAACGAGTTGTTTTGAAAGAAGTATTCCAATAATTGTTAAGGAAAAAGTGAAATAGAAGCCGGTGTCAGTTCATCTTTTAAAAAAAAACTAAATATAAAAATAAGCCTAAAACGGAATTAGACGATGCAGATAAAGGTTTGCGCGTAGAATAATAATGAATAAATTTATTGATGACAAAATTGTGCCTACAGTGCCGAACATTCTTAAAACTTAAAAACAGGATACACCGGTGTGGTAGATTTTCTTCGGAAAGTAAAATATTTTTGTTGGTGATTTTATTTGCTGTAAATGATGATGATGAATAAAATTTGCCATTTAATTTAAAATAAAGTATACGATACTTTTATAGAAGAATTAATTAATTAGAGCTATCAAATTGTATTAAATATATTATTTATTTTCATTCGAGTAAAATTGATATGAAAATCTATTAAATTATTGCATTTATCCATTATTGATATATTTTTAATGTCTAATCTAATTCTAATATTAATTCCATTGAAGTCATCACCTTATTGTTTTAGCTAATAAATATTAATTTAGAATATATGTAGTAGTTTAATGCATTTTTTACAATAAAATACGTATATATGTAACCACATTTTAAAATATATACAAATATCTAAATTAGTTTTTTAATATTATGATTTTAATTCGTGAAAAAGATTGTAACCATAAATATGATTCTCTGAATTTATCCTTTAGTCCGTATCACCGTACGAAACTCGTAGGTATTTTGGATTCCTTTTTTCCCAATACTTTCTCAATCTAACAGTGACTCTGACTATGTGTAGCTACGATTTCTCCCACCGGTCACTACTCGCTCTATTTGCTGTAGATATGCTTAATAATTGATGCTGCTGCCGGCCGAATTTATGAACGATTTGGTCATAAATGATATTATTGATAAGGATGACTTATTTTTTATCGATATAAGATATACTAAAAATGGTAAACCCTGTACATTTACGGCCTGTAAAAACGCAGAGCATAAGCAATAAACGCAGTGACATTATACAATTTAATGCCTAAAAATTTTAATTCAGCAGTTTTTGTGTAAAATATCAGCTTGGTATTGGAAATCGTTAGTTATTGCAGAAATATACGTCGATGATCTCATCAAAAAATATTTTGAACTTACTATCAACTTCGAAAACATCCGCAATCACAATCAAATCAGTCCCTTTTATCAACGAACTATTTTTAGCAGATGGCAATTATTCAACCACAGCAGTATCTACAAGTTACGATCAAAGAAGGTACGTGCCAGACAGCCTCAGACTCAGACCATTAATTTAAGTAAAACTCAACAGCTGTCGAAACAAGGCATATCCTTCGTAAATTGTATAATTATAAACCCCCTTTTTAATATTAATAACTCAGTAACACTATACGGTACGTTGAAGTACATTTATATAGGGTGTTGCTGTATTCGGCCTACAAGGCTTTACTCTAGAGAGTTCTAGTTAATTAATGAATTTTAATATAGGAACATGAACCCTTAAAGGTCGTAGTTGCTGAGATACTGGTTGTTATAAGTTTGAAATCAAAATTAAAAATTTTCGATAAATCAAGAACGCCTTTAAATATTTTTTTCAAAGTTTCATAACCAGTAGATGTACCCTTTAAAAAAATCAGGTTTTGACAAACCACAAAAATTTAACCAGTTGGGCTTTATCAGGGTTAGTGGCAAATTTTTCTGTAATTTTTGTTTTAATTTTTTATAAACTTTCTGTTCATTTTTAGTTCAAACGTAACAACCTTTCATGCTTGTGGCGAACAACAAATATGTGATAATCGTTTCATTTAAATTTAATTCGTGTTAAGAATATCCTTACCCTCACATACTTATATTTCTTGGAGATTTAAAAAATATCTAATCTGATGTTTATATAAAAAATAATACTGCAAAACTAATTCACTCTAAATTCGTATACAAAATATATTTTTTAACCAACAATTTATTCAGAATAAAGCAGATGAGTACTTTAGTAATAAAATGTGTATCATATAAATATTCATCCAACATTAAACGATAAAATTTTGTTTAGCCACTAGTTCCAACTTATTTTGTGTATATACGTCTAAAATTAGATGTTTTGATAATCAAATAAAATTGGTTTTATTAAAGCATAAAATGGTGTGTTTACTTAATTAAATAAAGGGCAACGGTACCGAAATTAAAACTTATCGAACCAATTGGGTGGAGTACCGGAATTAGGACGCCCACTGAGTGACATCCTTAAACCGTACCGGAATTCGGGGGCACCAGAGTTTTCCTCTTTGTGCAAAATAAAAGAATTAAGTTTAATAAGCTAAATGCCGCTGTAAATTAAGCATTTCTTTACATTTTTCATAACTTTAATACTATAAACGCTAGTACAAAATTTAAGTACAAATTTGTGCTCTATTGTAAACTTCATACGCGCAAATAATAGTCAGCAGTATATTCTTGTTAAATATTATACTATAATGCAGGGTTAATATTTTTTGACTTTAAAGCCAAGTAATGTACGATATTTTTTCAAGAAATAATTTTATTTCATTAAGTCCAAACAAATCTTTAAGGAAAAACTCATTTTTTATTTATTTTAGAGAAATAAACATTTATTCCACAAAACAAATTATTTCCTGCTACAAAAATTATATGAAATATGTAGTATATAATAATTACAATCGTATAATAATAAATTGAACAAAATGAAACAAGGATCGACATCAAAAATTAAAAAATAGAATAATTTTTGAGAAGGTAATTTTATTTCAAATTAAAATACAATATTCATCCTATAATAAATAATTAAACATATAGTAGATTTTTTTCAGATAATTTTAAACAAATTTAGAATTTTCTAAAATAAATTTCTAAAGTAATTCCGTTTAGACATCGACTTGGCATAATACTGATTAAATGCCGAATTCTTTGTTGAGGTATCTGATCGCATTCTTGAAGTAAAGCATCAGAAAGTTGATGTGGGTTATTTGACATTTCTCTTTCGTGCTTCTTGACAACTTATCCCACACATGTTCTGTCTGATTTTATTCCGGACTATTGCCTGCCCTATCCATAACAAATATACGGTTTTCTTCAAAAAAGTTCGAATTTCTCTGGCGACATGAGGACGGGTATTATCATGTTGAAAAATAAAATCTTCGCATAAATTTGGGCATAATCAATACACGGGGTTGTAAAATGTTTCGATGCTTCTTCAAATTTCCACCCTGAAGTACAATCAGCTAAGCTCTTTCGTTAAAACTAATGCCTCCCGACACCATTACTTATCCTACTCCAAAATAGCGAGTTTTTTATACCATCTTGCCGTGGAATATTTCGATTCCCCTCTTTGAATTCCTGCGTAAGGATCACACAATTGAAAATAAAATTCGTCTGAGAATAATACTTCTTACCATTCCTATTCAGTTTACTTTTCATATTTCCAGCAAAATGCTAGAAAATGTGTACCGTTTAAATTCTGGTATAGTCGGTTCATAAATGTAATAAATTGGCGAATGAAATTATTTCATATTTGTAAAATTGAAAAATACTATTTTTCAATACTGGCTTTGGCTTTTAATTTTTCGAAATAATATATGAAGTTTATTTATCAACAATATTTTGTGTTAGCATGGGAAATGTCCAATAAATTAAGTATGTAACTAACAAATAACTAGAAAAGTAATGATAAAATACTTTTTGCAGTGGGTTATAATTTCACATTAAATTTAATACATACATTAGTTTTCTCTGTGTCAATATCGCTGTCACTGTTATCTAAATTAATAATAATTTTGTTAGAAATATCATTTATAGTATGATTATAAAAATCCTCTGCTGTGATTACATATAAGAATTTTTTTAACTAATGGGTTCGACTTTTTAACCTCTTGTTCACTTAATTGAAGTATTGATAATAGGTGGAACATTATTAAATCTAATATATTTTCAATTGGAATTGAATATACAATAAAACGGTGGAAGTCTTAAAGCTTCATGACCCATACTTCGTGCGTAATTATCACAAAAATACTCTTCTTACATATTAAAATGTTTATTATTTCAATATTTGTAGGTAGAACTTTCTATAAAATGTAGGTCATTATCGTGCATGTCCCCTTTATTTTAAAAACTTTAAATATGTTACTTTATCTACTCCGCGATATGCCTATGGATAATTTAAAGAAAGTTCCTACCTTATTACTTAGCTAATTTTAAAACTTGTTAGATTATCACAATTTTAAATAATTAAAATACATTGTTTTAGTAATGTAACTTTAGCAAAGTAATTGGTTGTTATATTGTAAAAGTAAAAATTGTTCGCATATTCTACGCTTGAAAAGTTTCCACTATGTCATGCTTTTATTTATTTAAAGTATACAAATGATTTCTTAACTCGATTTTTTTGCAAAAATGAAAAAAGCGTTTTTTAAGATTTAAACGAACCGAGAATTTTATAATATGAAATATTTTCAACCAAATTTTTTTAAAGACGGTTTTAATTGTATTTCAAATCGCCCCCTTTATTTTAAAAACTTTAAATATGTTACTTTATCTACTCCGCGATATGCTTATGGATAATTTAAAGAAAGTTCCTACCTTATTACTTAGCTAATTTTAAAACTTGTTAGATTATCACAATTTTAAATAATTAAAATACATTGTTTTAGTAATGTAACTTTAGCAAAGTAATTGGTTGTTATATTGTAAAAGTAAAAATTGTTCGCATATTCTACGCTTGAAAAGTTTCCACTATGTCATGCTTTTATTTATTTTAAGTATACAAATGATTTCTTAACTCGATTTTTTTGCAAAAATGAAAAAAGCGTTTTTTAAGATTTAAACGAACCGAGAATTTTATAATATGAAATATTTTCAACCAAATTTTTTTAAAGACGGTTTTAATTACATACTCAAACCATATTTGGTAAACTTTCGAATGTGTTTTTCCTTACAATAATAATTTTTTAAATCATTTTTTTTTGTTTTTGCTGACCTATTTGGATGCCAGTAAAGCAATAGCTCTTTTTCTTCACAAACAATGTTGGGACCATAATACTTGTGTCTCTTTCTAACTTCATTACTAAATTAAATTTCACAGGTCGATATCAGTGCGTGAAGTTTGAAACTAATGTATTCACGATCCTACAAACTAACATACCAAAATTTGAATTCGAATACTTTGCTACATTCCAATCTCCCTGATGGTCATTTAAACCTAATCTTTGTTAAGTTTGGATTATTGTTCGATTTTAAACATATATCTACGTCTAATATTGAGTATTTGTACTGTTAAGAAAGTATACAAAGACTACACAAAATTATTTTCTTAAAAATTAAATTTCCGAGCATGGATGTTTGTAGTAATTTTAATTAAAATGATATATATAATAGCAAATCAGAACAAAATAAATAAATAAAAATATACAGGGTTTTAAAAAAAAAAGTTCGAATATTTGCCGCGGGTATAGTATGGGGACCAAAATAAGTAAAAAAAACAACATGGGCCCGCAAATTGACGGTTTGGAAGATACAGAGAGT